>JAWZYV010015384.1:0-116633 GCA_038373885.1 Cheiracanthium punctorium | reverse complement strand
ACCCGCTACATGGAGGCTTGAGCTGTTGGATAGTCAGCGGGTTCGGGAACCGGGAGTTTCTCCCGGTTCCGTTCGGAATAGTCAGTTCAGAATCGAAATATCACGTGTGTTAGCAATTTAAAAAAAAAAGTTTCTGTTAGCAATTTGGGAACATTGTCAGTCTCTTAACTACCCGCCTGACTGAACGCAGCTCTTTTTTTTTTTTTCCGTACCGTTCCGATACAGATTTTAATCCGCTCTTTACCATCATAGCGGTATCTGGAATTTGGTTCCATGGCGTAGACGTAATCGTAGTCTAGAAAAAAAAAAAAAAAAAGACCTTTTTGTTTTCATTTTCACGTATTCGGTACCATTTAGATTAAGGGGACCATACAACCTCGAAATTCGAGGTCAGTCCCCAAATATAGATCTTTTTTTCATTTTGTCCTCAAATTTAAAGATTTGTACTTTTTCCCCCTGAAAGTTTCCGTTTAGGTTATTTCTTTCAGAAAAAACTGAAGAAATAAGAAAAATAAACCAACTAAAAAAGCGCCATCTACTCAGAGAAACAATGAAATTCGATCTCTGAAAACGTTTGTTGTCATTGTGTGTGTACCGTGTACAAACATTCAATAAAGTATCCGACTATGAGCCAAATTTCCCATTTCAGTTTTGTTAATGATTAACCCATTTGTGCCTGGACATTTTTGCGACTTTCTTCCATTTTTATTGATAACAGAAATAATAGATAAATTTCTGATGTCGACTTCTTGAACAAGGGATGATTTCTTTTAAAATCATTATGCATAAAAATCGAAATATCAACATCCTACTTGGTCATGTTAAAATATTTTGTAGAGTTGAGGCTCAATACTCATGAATAAAGCCTAGGAAAAATAAATAATGTTTTCGACTAATAGCGAAAATGCCGTCCCAAAAAAGGGACACTAGGCATAAATGGGTTAAGTATGGGTATACATGGTAATATGCTGTGTCCTGGAATATGTCCCCAAGTTTTCCTTGGATTTGAGGACAATGTATGATTTGTCCCCAAAATACCGTTTAGAAATATGGTCGCCTTAATTTAGATACATATCGTATTACACTTGATTCCATCGTAGCGACCTAGGGTGCGTTCAGACTGCCACTTTTGAGTAACTGGAGTTACTCCGGAAAAACCACCCAAGCCGTTCACGATACCCGATTTGAGCTTTTCGAGGAGATAAACAAAGCGTTCAGGCTGCCAAGCTGAGTAGCTCGAAGTTTACCCAACTCCCCAAGGAAAATCGTTGCGGAGTTGGGGGAGATAGATCACGTGACCTTTGTTTATTGTTATTGTTCGCTCCCATTGGCTCCACGGGCTAGTACACAACTGGTCAAAAGTATTGCAAGTTTGAGAAATCTAACCATCGTTGCAAGAATAAGACCAGAAAAAATGAACAGGAAATTTGCCATATTTAATATTTTTGAAAACTTATGTAGTATAATTGGAAAGAATACATCTGAAAAATCCTGGAAAAGTACTGGAGTGGTCTATGGCGATGTATCTTAAAGTCTGTAATTGGCACACAGTGAGTCTTTGCATGGGACACAAACTCACATTATACATGTTAGTACTATTTAACCCTTTGAGGCGCAACCCTTTCCCAATGCTGAAACAGGGCAACCGCTGCCATCGCTCGACTTAACTACCAGCAAGATAGCGGACGATCGAAACGTTCATCACGTGCCACAGATCTAGAGACCCTTTTTTGACGCAGCTGGCTGTGCGCAGGCACAGCCAGCTGCGTCAAAAAAGTTAAGTCGAGCGATGACAACGGCTGCCCTTTTTTCAGCATTGGGCAATCTATCTAGCTGTTCTCGCATTCTTCCATTTATCAGCAGATGTCAGTGCCTACAAAATGAATATTCTTCACTCTTTTATCACACACCCGTATACATATATCTGAGTTGCAGAAGTCGTAGACACCCCCCCCCCCGGCATGAAAAATTTCTGGCTACGCCACTGATTATTCCATTTAATTATATGACTTAACACGTAATTAGGTATTAAAGTGTATGCATGTGTTGCTTTTAATTTATTCTTCCATTAAATTTAATACATATGCAGTTAAAGTTAATTATATTTGTATTTACTTTGAAAAACCTAAAGAATGTTTTCATTTTTATCACGTAAAGATTAAAAACACTAGAAATTATTATTATTCCTATACACCGCTAGATGGTAGCATCGTCGTGAGCAAAATATGCCGCTTGACTGAAAGCTAAGCAGCATTTAAAGATGCAATTTCTTTCCCGTACGAAAACTGTGATGATTTATAGCCTTATTTCAATAACTTAACTTAAACTCCATCTTGAAAAACCTTCTTCAAAATAAAACAAGCTATCTGCGGTAAATCGCTCAGGACAGGAATGCAGCCGCCTTTATAAACTATGTAAATCTCAGATTGGTGCCGGGAACCGTGGCGTGTTCCTGTAATCCAGCTACTTGGAGGCTTGAGCCGTTGGACAGTTGGCGGGTTCGAGACCAACGGTCTCCCGCGTAACAAATCTATTAAAACCCTGTAAAAAACATACCAAACCCTAGCAGTCTCCTTTCAAACACTGCCGGCTGAACTCGGCTCTTTTTTATAACATTTTTTCCAATTTGGTTGAAAGCAAGGACGTACTCAGGGGGGTGGTCCAGGGGGTCCGGACCCCTCCCGAAATTTCGATTTTTATTAGCAAAATAATAATGATGAAGTCTTTCGGTGGAAAATTCTCCCTTTTTCAGCGTTTGGACCCCCTCCGAAATTTTTGGACACTCCCCGAAATTTTTTTCTGGGTACGTCCCTGGTTGAGAGGTAAGTTTGTTAATCATTTCGTTTTGTCTGTTTGTCCGTTCGTACTCTAAAGACTAAACCCCATCATCATTTCAAATATATATATATATATATATATATATATATATAATAGCTTACTTACGTAAAGTGAAATCCCAAGATAATCCATTGATAAAGTGAAAAAAATATAAAAAAAATAAAAAAGTAGATAGCACATGGTGCCAATTAACGAGCTTATACCGGATAAGTGTTTAAATATAGCCTTTTAAGGCAATGAAAGATTGGATAAATTGGATATAAAGCGCCAAATTAGAACTGGAGGGCTTTTTAAGCCTAATCACATGTAACCGCAAATAGACGGAAAATGGAATGGATACTGAAATGGTGTGCTCTATCATTTTTTTTTTTTTTTTCAATAACGGCAGGCACTCGGCATTTCTAAAGTATTGACCACTACTAAGGCTGGGATTACTGGTCATTTTATTGTGGAAGCATATTTAACAGGTGGACCACCGTTGGCTACTGCTAAAGCAAGGACAAATGACATCCAAGCCCAAGAATCGAACCCGGACGCAGGGTGTGGTGGAACGTTTCTTTAACCACTGCACAATCTGGACGGCGGAATGCTACAAGTATATAAACGTTTGAAATAGATCACTCTTCATTTAAAGAAGAAGTTCACCACCATTTGACATCGTGCCCCCCCCCCCCCCAACGAAGGATAACGCACCATGTTGCCCTCCCCACACGCATACACATTCCTGTCTCAGCATACATAGTTTTTTTATTCTTCAATGGACGTTTAGTTGCTTATCCTACAAAATAATGATATCGGTAAATTTCGAATAAGCATTTTAAGCGAAAATAGTAATGTTCTGGAGTAAAAATAGGAATAAATAGTACGATTTTTTAAAACATGCATTTTCGCTTGCTCTTTGCCTGTTTTACTCGCGCCCCACCCTTGAGAGCCGCTAATTTATAGAAACAACATTCATAGAGTTCTTCCATAAGATCTCGCAAAACTATATTTATAGAGGTATACAGCTTTTTGAGCATATCTTCGAAATTTCACCGAATTTGGCGTAATAAATAAAAAGACGTTTTTTTATAATCGATGTGCTTGGCATGGTTTATCTCTCCTGCATGTGATGGCGCACAGAGCCACCAAACGTTATCCAGCGTAAGATACTCTAAAAAAAAAATAAAATTGAATCCTTACAAAATGCCTTAATATTGAAATTAATTCGAATTGCTTAAAACAAATTGCCATCACCTTTCAATTGTCACGTGCATGTATGAGTATTTATAAAATTATGCACATAAAATTATAGACTACGACTACACATCAGCTGTATGAGTATTTATAAAATTATATACTGGCTGTGCACGCTCACAGCCAGCTGTGTCGAAAATGATCTCTAGATCCGTGGCACGCGATGAACGATTCGATCGACCGCCATGTTTCTGGTAGCTAAATCGAGCGATGGCAACAGATGCCCTTTTTTCAGCATTGGGCAATCTCTATCGAGTTGTTCTATATCCATGTACTTCCATCGTATTCTCCCAGTTCTTAGCAGATGCCAGTACTGTTGAAAATAATCCTGACGATTTTACAAATAATTCTGACAATTTTTACAGGAAATGATCTGCTAAAAAGTAAAGGATTCTCCTGTAACTGTGTCACCCTCGAATATAGAAATGAAATTGATTATTCCTGACTGACAACAGTCAAAATGTCAGAGTTTTGTTTCCTCACGGCTTCTTAAATTAAAAACTCTATAAGTAAAAATCTCCGCTCCTTTGTTCAGTGAAAACGAAACGATCAGAATTCGCAGCTAGTTTAAAATAAATTTAACAGATGGCGACACCAAAAGTTAGATGATTAACTAAATCAAAAATTCTGAGCAGACGAAACCTTTCGTACAAATCAACAGATGGCAGCAACAGCAATGCAATGTCGCATCGGAATGCTAGTCTGCGTTGAAATTTTGAAAATTATGATGGCTTGCCTAATTAACAAAACTGAACTCAGGTGCGATTTCCGAATGCTTCGTTCGAAGCTGACTAATCGAGTTCTTTCAAAGAAGGGGGGGGGGGGGGGGGGGGGGGTAAGAATTCTCAATTGTGGTTCGTTATCTTTATAAAGCATACATAATCCAATCTCATGTCTCTGAAGCCTCTTCACTTCTTTCTGGGGCATTGACATGGAGTCTACGTTATGTAACGTTTATGAAAGAAAAGAAAAAAAAAAAAAAACGCCAGTAACACTGGCGCGTTTTAACCACAGCGTTTTAGCGTTTTAAACACAGTTAAAAGGTGTTTGTTTGATTGATTATTTATTTATTTATATTTGTCAGTACTCTGTGCATCGACTCTCAAATATGCATCAAACAGCGAAACTGAACTCACGGCGGTCAAATCGGTTTGAGCGAGCGTTTCACGTGTGAAATAGTTTTAAGTATTTTAATCAAGTTTACATTGTTTACAGGGGCGGCCCTAGGTTACGGGGCTCTCCCCCTGCAAATGTGAAAAATGGCTCCCCCTTTTATGCTCTAGATCAAGTTTTTCTTAGTTCTTTAGTTTGAAATGGCGCCCCGATGCGATGCTTACCTTGCTTACCGTGCCTGGCCGCCTGTTTCCAAAGGTGCTTTTACAATTAGGAATGCAATCCCGCACTGTTTTTCGTCCTGCGGGATTTCGGGATTGAGATTCATTGATCCCGCAATTCCGCGGGATTGATATTGTATTTAGCCATGACTTCATTTCAACGGAGAAAAGTAGAAAAAGTCAGATTTTTAAGCATTATGAAGAGTTTAAATTTATATAATAATAATTAATCTTATGAGATAATTAATTCAATAACTTATAGAAATATGAAAATATAACCATGATGTTCAGAATAATATACTAAGTTATATCTTATATTAGTTGCTAAAAATGAGGAATTTACAGAAATATACAATTGATAGATATGTTCACATATTTACGCTATTTTCTTAGTTGATGAAAAAAGAATGGACAAAATCGAACAATTTCCAATGAATCATTACTTAGTCTAGATTTATTTATAGTAAAATAATTAAAAGTGTGGATTATATATATAAAAAAAAAAAAAAAATCTGATGTGTCCAACACATGACTTCCTTGCACGTCTATTAGATGAAAAATATTTTCGACGCATTTCCTCTAAACTTATTTGTTTGAAAGAGGTAAGATTTAGCGATTTCTAGCCAAATATTTCGATATCGCCAAGCTGAGTTCAATTTGAAAGATTTCCTTCTGACACTTTATTTGGCGATATTTCACCAAAAGCCGACAAACTTGATATAGTCTGCGAAATTTTGGGGATAGCCAAAGTAGTCATTGACCACAGACTTTCAAAGAATTGAATGCATCCATACACCTCAATGTATTTAAAGTCATTTGGCTCACCCTGTAAATAAATTCTCAGTCGATTGCTGTCAAAAAAGATATTGAAAACAGTTAGATATTACAATAGTTCTAAATACAAAAGTTCAAAATTCTACAGGTTAAAGTTTTAGAGTTATACAAAATACGAAATAATTTTTGGCGCCAAATGTGGCGATATTTCGGCGAAACTCGTCAATGTCGACGACATTTGACGAGATTTTAAGTATGAACGAAACAATGACAGATTATCGCCAAATTTGGCGATATTTCGCCAAAACTCGCCAAGAACGATGACAAATGGCGATACTTTGGGCATGGACCAAATGACTGACTATCGCCAAATTTGGTGATATTTCGCCAAAACTCGCCAAGGTCGAGGACAGACGGCGAGATTTTGGGCATGTACCAAACAATGACTGTCTACAGTTGTATTATATTGAAGATTTCCATAGACATTAAAGTACTGAAATTCTTTTCGGTGGTCCTGTAAATAAACTCTCCAGTAGATAGGAACCAAAAATCGAGAGGCACAACTAGATGTTACAACAATCTTATATATGAAATTTCATAATAGTTTTTGAGATTCGAGAGTTAAATATGCACACACGTACACCAAAAGTCGCCACGCTTGGCGACTTTTGGCATAGTTCTTGAGGGAGGCACGTGACCATTACCTAACTTATGTGGAAGGACGGTATTGTGCTTGAAATGGATGAATGCCCCTAAAATTACCATTGACCGTACTGTATTGGAAATCTTTTGAGTGTTCCTGTAGCAGAACTATAAATGATAAAGACACTTTTTTTAATGGAGAATTTCATTTTCTAACTCTTTTCAGCATATATCACTTCTGAGTCGTTTGAAATAGCCCAATACCTCTAAAAAACGCTTTGATGAATTTCGGCCCATAGAGCGTAATGTATTTCGAATGTTTTGGGCAGTCCTGTAGATAAACTATCCAGTCGAATGGAACCAAAAGGGGAGGTGCACAACTAGATGTTACAACTATCCAAAATATGAAGTTTCGACATTCTACGCCTAATAGCTTTTGAGTTAGGCGAGTTTAATGAATTTCGGCCCATAGAGCGTAATGTATTTCGAATCTTTTGGGCGGTCCTGTACATAAACTATCCATTCGATTGCGACCAAAAGGGGAGGTGCACAACTAGATCATAGAAAAATCCTAAATATCAAATCTCAACATTCTACGACCCATAGTTTTTGAGATATGCGAGTTACATACATACGTACGTACGTACAGACGGCATGGAAAAACTGACCACAATAGACTCGCCGCTGGTCAAAATGAGTTGCAGACGCGTTAAGAGGATCGTGCATGCTAGCCTACGATGAGATGCGTCGAAAAAATTTTTAAAATTAAATTTAGAGGTAGTCAAAATCGTTTTTTTTTTTTTTGTCGAAATTTGGCCCCCAAAATTTTTCGGGATCACATTACTTCCTTATACTACGTACAAGGAAGTAATTGGAAACTAAAATGAAAACTTTTTATAATTAATTCGTGACTTTTCGCTAAGAGATAAATTAGAATGAAATAATTCAGTTATTTGAAAATGGGTACTTTGCGAAAAATTTCGATTACAGTGCTTAGATTTAGATGTTCGATTCAGACTCCCATTGGAAGGTAATTAAAAAAAAAAAAAATCTGGAGTGACTCCACTCGACTTTCCGAACACTTACGATTAAGATCATTACCAAGAATTTAAATAAATTTTAATCGATGAATAATTCAAATATATATACCAAATTGAAGCTCAATCGAATGTACCGTTTAAACGCTAGCGCACTTTCAAGAATTTCTCCCCATAGGCCATAATGTAAAAGAAATCTTGGTCGTAGCCCTGTAGAAAAACTATGAGTCCTATACACACCAAAATCAATACCGGTCTTGCGATGGTGGTTTATAACATGTATACCCAATTTGAGCTCAATCGAATGTACCGTTTAAACGCTAGCGCACTTTCCAGAATTTCCCCCCATAGGCCATAATGTAAAAGAAATCTTTGTCGTAGCCCTGTAGAAAAACTATAAGACCTATACACACCAAAATCAATACAGGTCTTGCGACGGTGGTTTATAACATATATACACTTTTGGAGCTCAGTCGAAAGTACCGTTTAAACGCTAGCGCATTTTCAAGAATTTCTCCCTATAGGCCATAATGTAAAAGAAATCTTTGTCGTAGCCCTGTAGAAAAACTATAAGTCCTATACACACCAAAATCAATACCGGTCTTACGACGGTGGTTTATAACATATATACCCAATTTGAGCTCAATCGCATGCCCCGTTCAGGAGCTATCGTGTTCACTCACATACACACAAACACACATACACACACACACACACACATACACACATTCATACATACATCTCGTAAAAATAGCATAAATGAATTCAGAAGACCTCAAAACGTGTCAATACACCAAAATCTCGAATTCGAATTTTTTCATGATTACAATACTTTCCTTACATGGTACATGTTCGGAAAGTAAAAATAAAACTTTGAATTAAAATTTGAATTAAAACTTGTAACTTGAATTAAACTTGTATTGAACTTGAATTAAACTTGAATTAAACTTGTAACTTGAAAAACTTGAATTAAAATTTGTAATTATTGATTCGTTTATTGTTAGATGAGAGACATAAATACGCAAAAATTTTCGGTCTATTGATTCGGAAAACAGCGTGAAATTGTAAAAAAAAAAATAATAATTTCTTTCTCAGTGTCAATCCCGCGGGATTAGGATCGTAATCCCGCGGGAGTTGTAGTCCCGCAAACATTTGTGCACGATCCCGTTCCCGCGGGATCGGGATTGCATTCCTTATTTACAATATTTTTTTTTATCTAAGAGAAAACAAAATCACTTTTATATTACGACCCAAAATCTGCAAAATTCTAAAATCTGCACAAGGTCTTTTCCCCAACTTTTGAAGATTCTGGGTCTTTTATTGCATATATTGTATATATATTTCTTCATGCTAATTTCAGACTATTTCATTTCATTTCACTGTTCCGTTAAATAATAAAACTCTGGAGTGACTCCACTCGACTTTCCGAACACTTACGATTAAGATCATTACCAAGCATTTAAATAAATTTTAATCGATGAATAATTCAGCAAAAATTCTTAGTTTTTTCAATTTGAGCTCAATCGAATGTACCGTTTAAACGCTAGCGTAGTTTCGAGAATTTCTCCCCATAGGGCATAATGTAAAAGAAATCTTTGTCGTAGCCCTGTAGAAAAACTACGACAGTAGTTCTATACGGACCGTAAGTCCTATACACATCAAAATCAATACCGGTTTTGCGACGGTGGTTTATAACATATATAACCAATTTGAGCTCAATCGAATGTAGCTATCGAGTTCACTCACATGCGCACACACACACACACACACACATACACACACACACGCGCGCGCGCATCTCGTAAAAATAGCATAAATGAATTCAGAAGACTTCAAAACGTGTAAATACACCAAAATCTCGAAGTCGAATTTTTTCATGATTACAATACTTTCCATACATGGTACATGTTCGGAAAGTAAAAATATGCCCAATACTATTGCATGGGGAAATTTTTGAGTTATCACTATTTTAATTGAATGTGCTACTTATCCCCGTACTGCAGGGGTCGCTGGGGCTTACAGTACGCCACTGCGTAAGAACATAAGCTTTAAAGAATATTAGAACTCCTGCACTTTTACTTTTTTTTTTTGCTAGAAATGAATTAAGCCTTGAATCCACTATTTGTGTAGTCCGACGGACGCTGAAAATGAAGCTCGAGCCTTCATAAAAAAGCTAGTGTCTGCCGATACTTCTGTGGGTGCCGATCCAGGTGCTAAGTCTCTCATCTAGAATCGGTTCAAAATTAGGATGCCACTCATAGGGCCAACGTTGGCCTGCCTACTAGGTGCACCCATAATAAAACGACGAACATCTCCGGCCCTTGTAACGGTCAATTCTACAATAGGCCGTTGATCTGGCCATTAGAAAAAAAAAAAAAAATATATCGATATAAATTCTTAACTTGAAATTTATTTTAGCCATATTGAGAAGCCCTAAAATCCTGAGAGTTCTTTACCACAATTTATTTGTGCTGTGTGGTGATTTGGCTATATGGTCCCATAGTTCTGTGATGCCAGATGGGCTATTGGATTAACCACTATGCTGTTGGTAGTTAAATGGCGGCACTTTTTCAGCCCTTATTTTAAATTAGAATCAAAATTTACAAATTTTTAAACTTAAAGGATATATATATATATATTTTTTTTTTTTTTGGGGGGGGGGGGGGTCGTTAGGGCCCGGGCGCTCAGAGTCATTACTAAGACTTTTTTAGGGGTGTGGGGAGATGTCGATAAACTGCAAAGTCAAATATCGGTCTTTACCGACTTATTTATTTTATCAACTATATTACTAACTTTTTCCTTTTGCCAACTGCATTTGCGTAATTCTGCCAAGTGTACCCGAAACAGAAAGTAAATGATCGTTTTCACTAAAAATATTTCGCCAACTAGGTATCTAATTTCGCCAAGTTGGATAGAATTTTGCGAGTGTTAGGGGGGAAAGAGTCCCCCTACCACCCTTTAGCAAGGGCTCTGCGGGCGCTTGCCCCTAATACCCTGCCGAAAATTAGGCCCTGCTTGAACATGTTCGCATCACGGCACTTTATAACTCACAATCAGACTCCAAGCAATCAGATCTCACTTCACGATCTCATTTTTATGCTTTGGCTAATCGCCGCTAGATGGCAGCACTATGACTATGCATTTCTCTCCTCATTCCTCCGCAGCGGAAGAGAGCTCCGCTACGCGGGCGTTCGCGCGTGGGGTGCACGAGCCTGGCACCGCGGCTATCATCTGCTCCGGGAGGGTGCAGCGGCCAGACGTATGCGTGCATGAACGCTAGGGAATTTCCACGCGCGCCGACTCGGGAGCGTGGGAACGACGTCTCTTCCCATGCTCCAGGGGTCTCTATGCTTGCTTGCTTGCCTGCTTCTATTTTTTTTTTTTTTCCTTCTTCGTCTCTCTCTTGCTTTCGCTTTTGATATTTTTGTGTGTTCCCTTCCCCCCCCCCTTTTGTTGTGCGAGTGTGCTGTTATGCAGGTGAATACATACGCGAGCATGCGTGTGAGACCGTTCTCGAAAAACGGAGTTGGGGGGGGGGGGGGGTTAAGGGGGGAGTTAGCAATATGGGTATGTTGCCAAGCTGCTGTCGCAGATTTGAATTATTTTATTCTATTTTTTTTTTTTTAACTCCATGGGGAGTGGTTATCCAAGGGCGAATTCTTGAGCTGAAACGGGGGTAAAAGTGGGAGGGATTTTTTTTTAATATGTGTGGGGGGGTAAGGGGGGGGGGTCCAGTAACGTGATACCGTAGACTGAGCTATTGAGATGATGAAAAAGAATGTTTTTTTCAAAACAACGATAATATAAATAAACTAGTTTAAAATAATTTTACGCTACCATTATGAGCAGCTGGTATTTTCATTTTTCAATTAAATAGGAATTTTTAAAAAATGTCAAGTGCGGTGGGTGCTGTTTTGTTAACCCTTTGAGGCGCAACCCTTTCCCAATGCTGAAATAAGGGCAGCCTGTCCATCCCTCGACTTAACTACCAGCAAGATGGCGGTTGGCTGTGCGGCACAGCCAGCTGCGTCAAAAAAGGGTCTCTAGAACTGTGGCACGCGATGAACGTTTCGATCGTCCGCCATCTTGCTGGTAGTTAAGTCGAGCGATGGCAACAGCTGCCCTTTTTCAGTATAGGGCAATCTATCCATCTGTTCTCACATTCTTCCATTTTTCAGCAGATGTCAGTGCCGTTAAAAATAATCGTGGCCATTTTTTTACGAGAAAGGACGTGCTAAAAAGTAAAGGATTCTCGTGAAGCTGTGTCACCCGCGGAAATCAAATCTATTCTTCGTGACGGGCAACAGTCAAAACGCCAGAGTTTGGTGTTCCCAGAGCAGGAACACTGCGCGTTAAGGGGTTAAATAAAGCACACTAAGGTAGAGCTACCTGCCAATGGAGAAATGCCTTGGGCAGAGGAGTTTTTAGGGGGTTTCTAACGCGTAATCACATTACATCAGGAGAAAACCGTTTAAAACTGGAGACCGTTATATCGACAGCCGTGCGGCAGGCCAAAAACCTGGACCTCCACATTTCAGCCATCAGTTCAGGGTCTTATCCATTTAGCCATTGGTCGTCTCAATGTGCAATGGAATTGGTTGTTTTATCTCTTTGTTGTAACACACAAAACCTGAAACTTTTATCAAGAAATCGAAAAAGTCCTTATTACTGAAGAATGATTTGGCTTTATTTTGTTTCATTAAATTATTCAGTAGCAACAGTCAGTTGAGTTGCAGGTATTACACAAGTCATGGGGCGAAAATCAGCATTTTCAAAGGTCTAAAAGATTTTCATTTGAAAGCTTTGTTTTGGGTTGAGTAACATTCTATTACTTTGAAGGGAGACTTTTATATCAACTTAAAAATAGACTAGAATTTTTTAAAAGTTTTTTAAAAATATTTCCGAAAATATGAAGTGGGGTAGAATGAGTTTATGATTAGTCCAATTTCCCTAAAATTATGAAATTAGCAATTTTAATAAATAAATGTTTTTTTCTGCAATAAGCAGCGTAGAAAGTATTATATTTTTGAATCCGCGATAATAAATAAAAAATTTCAGTTAAATTATTCGTTTAGCTGCTAATTTACTTAAACTAACGTTCATAAATGACAATCTTGCTTAATTTTGTGATGTTATTCTTTTATGGATTTATTTTATTTTTCAAAAATATGCTTAACTACATTTGAAAAATGTAGCAAGATATATAGAGATACTGATATGGAATTATCATAATAATCAGACATATTTGTAACCCACTGAATTGAACCCACTAAAATAGTTATAAATCCGTCTTAGTTAAAGAACTAATCAGACAAACTGCATCAAAGATGTATGAAGAAATGCTGTACAACCACCATAGCAATATTTGAAGTGGGGATGGGGGGTGATATCCTGTTATTTAACTGAAATGTTCAAGTTTCGCTCAGAATGCATTAAAAAAATTCCAGATTTGAGAGTTAAAAAAAAAAAAAAAAAAAAAGATTAAAAACGCACAATTCCATCCTAGCTTATCGATCCTTGGCGGAGGTACTTAGAAAAACCGTTAAATGTTATTATTATTATTTATTTATTTATTTTTAATGTAAGGTCAAAAGAATATTTTCTCGCGAAAATTATTTCATACCTTTTAGTCCACCTTTGAATAGAAAACTCGATTTAAAACAATTTTTTTCTTTGTGTGTTTCTAATTCTTTTTAGTCTGAAAATTGGTTTCTCTTAGTATTTCTGTCGAGGTTTTGCAAGACGTCGCTTGTGTTGTATACTACTGTTTCTTGCATCTTCTTGTGTTCTGTCCTCATATTGTATCCACGGGCGGTGCGAGAAAGGCAATAGATTAGAATCCGTACTGATACATATGCTTAGTGCCACAATAACTTTTCAATAATATCTTTGCGAATAAGATTTGCGAATTGTTTATTGTGTGATTTTAAGGGTTATCTTCAAATTGAGAACAGTATATGAAGGCTTCGAATTTTTCACCTGATAGCAATGTCGGGAATAAAAATGCATATTATTTACAAGGAAAATAATGCTTCTAGTCTTAAAGTACACTGCTCAAAACAATTAAAGGATATTGTAAGTTTTATATAAAATAAAGATATAAGCGAATTCTTTTTTTTTTTTTTTTTTTTTTTGCCGAAAATGGAAGAAGAGAATCACAAATGCAAATTTTTCTGATTTTCAAACTGTGGAGTATGCTAATTTTGAGTTCGACGTCAATAACGTCGTCGCATCAGCGGCAGCGAATGAAATTGGACTTCCAACTGAATAAAAGACAATGAAGACAAGGATGATCGGCATTCAGTGACAGCTTTGTTTCGATGAGTACGGTGTCTCAGCGAAGTCATTTAACCGATTCAGAAGCTTGGAAGAGTTGTCGGTAGCTTAGAAGGGGGCCAAACTCAAGGCGAAGTAGCGCAAGTCATTGGAGTGTCACAAAGTGTGATTTCCAGGATCTGGAACCGGTTTTTGGCGACTGGAAGTGCAGGCCGAAGACCCAGAGCACGGTCGTAGACGGGCAACGACGCCCAATGAAGATCGTTATTGAGTGTTAACGGCTCGGAGACACCGGAATATGAACGCTACTCTTCTCCAACAACACCTTCGCTCGGCTACTGGCACCACGGTTTCAACTCAGACTGTCCGAAACCGGCTCCATGGTGTAGGTCTGTATGCTCGCCGACCGATGGTATGTGTTAGACTAACATCAAGGCATCGTCGCGACCGGAGGGAGTGGGCAACAGAGCATGTGAACTGGAGGAGAAATGAATGGAGCTATGTTCTTTTTTCTGACGAGTCCCGTTTTTCAGTTCATCCTGATAATAGGCGTATTTTCATCCGGAGGGACCGTGGCAGTAGGAATAATCCTGCGTTCGTGCACGAAAGTGTCAGCTTTGGCGGTGTATGGTGGCATCTCCATTGACGGGCGCACAGACATCTACATCATTCGAGATGGACCTCTGACTGGTCGCCGATATAGGGATGAGATCCTCAGACCTATTATAGTCCCTTACGCTGCAGCAATCGGAGATGACTTCATTTTAATGGACGATAACTGCAGGCCACATCGTGCTAACCTGATGAAGGATTTCCTTTTCGAGGAAGGAATCGTACGAATGGAATGGCCAGCGTGTTCTCCAGACATGAATCCAATAGAGCATGTTTGGGACGCTCTAGGAAGACGAGTTGCTGGCCGCCAACCACCCCCACAAACTCTCCAAGAACTGGAAAGAGCTCTTCTGGAAGAATGGGACAGAATACCCCAACTCGTGATTAATAGCCTCGTTGACTCCATGCCTCAAAGGTGTTCAACGTTGCTGGCCATCCGTGGAAACCATACCCTACTGAAAATGATTTCCTTTGAAGAAAACACCTTTTCTTATTCTTTTTTTCTCATATGCACAAATTGTGTTTTTTTTTCCTTTTCTACACAAATGCGCAATAAAATGCATTTTTTTCTGCCAAACATGTGTAATTTATTCTCATATAACCTGCTACGTCTGTCGACCCTGTATCAATCAGCTAAAAAGTTTCCCAGCCACAAGATCCACCTAAAACCGCAATATCCTTTAATTGTTTTGAGCAGTGTATTTTGTAATGATAATATAAAAATTCAAATCGGCAATATAAAATTTAAAATTTCAAAACAATTAAGACAATACATTATAGAGTATTGTATAATAAACAAACTTCCTCTTACTAATAACTTTTTAGTAATGCTCTATATTCGGAAATTTTACTTTGAAGTAACGATTTCGATAATTTGCAGTACTTGTTAATTACATTACAAACCGAAAATATCAGCGTGATATTACAATTTTAATTTAACTGAAGTAACAGACTACATTATTTACGATTTATTTACACGATTAAAGAACTTTTTCTATCCGTACTTTATATACTGGGTGTTTTCACCAATTGGCGATTAAGCTTTATTGTAATATTTTTATTAAAATTGACAATAATATTAGAAAATTCAATATAGTTGTTATAGTGTGATAATCAAACCATTGACATTTTAGAGTTCTATAAACATATCGAGAATTTTCATCTTAATTCCGTGTTTACTCGCGTAATAGTCGCATCCCCGTTTTGAAGAAAAATGGTCAAAATATTTTTCCGCATAAAAGTTGCAGACGCATGTTTGACCTTCATGTAGAAAATAGAAAATTATCAGATGTACAACCTCCAAAAAAAGTATTCGAGCAAGAGAGAAATTTCCTACGTTGGTTTCGTATATTAAAAATTATTTATCATAGAATATGAATTAGGCTATGTATAAATATGACTTTCCATATTCCTATCAAGTTGTGCGTTTTTCAAAAACTCAATTATTATTCGCAAATCTAAAATAGGAAATTTCTCTCTTGCTCGAATACTTTTTTTGGAGGGTGTACTCTTCCCAGAAGTACAGTGCTACTGATACTTTCAGTGAAAGTGATTTATTATGAATTATGCGATTATTATGCTAGCCTGAATTGCCTGAATTATGTTAGCCAACCCCACCCCCTTCAAACTTAATTCATATCTTTAATTAAATTTAAAAATAAATGTTTCATTAATTCTTAACCCATTTATGCCTAGCGTCCCTTTTTTGGGACGGCATTATCGCTATCATTCGAAAACGTTATTTATTTTTCCTAGCCTTTATTCGCGAGTACTGAACCTCAATTCCACAAAATATTTTAATATGGCAAGTAGGATGTTGACATTTCAATTTTTATACATAACGATTTTAAATGAAATCATTCCTTGTTCAAAAAGTTGACATCAGAAATTTATCAATTACATCTGGTGTTAGCAAAAATCGAAGAAAGTCGCAAAAATATCCAGGCACGAATGGGTTAATACTTCAGTTATAATTTAAACAACCCATGACTATATTCCATTTTTTAAACCAATGTAAAAGTATAGTCAGAAATTACCCATGCCCCCAATTGAAAACACACTGAAAATTGTATACAATATTTCCCCCCCCCCCATTTAAATGATTAATATCCTTTAACCCTTTATAAGGCGAGTTTATGTGCAGAGAGTCGAAAGTACTTGGAATTTTTCTGCCCCATTTTTTAGGATTAATTGATATATTTTCCCTCTACAGTAATATCCCACGTGAAAATTAGAGAAACAAGTATTAAGCAAACGCAGAAATTTTGCAGGAGAATACATTAATTATTCACAAAATCAAAGTCGGAAAACTACCTGATACTTGTACACGGAATGAAACGCAAAAATATGTAATTAAAAGCTGTGATTCTTATGCTTAGTTTTCGAGTAATTATTCGAGCTTTCTTTAAAATTACGAATGAAAGAAAAGTTCATAAGTCAAATATAATTTAGAATCTATAGATGCATGGAAAAAATATACATCCAATGTAACTGAACAAAAATCAGAAAATTCACTAAGAATAATTTATTTCTGTATTTAATAGACCGTAGGTGGTAAGTATTCTTACCATGGCCTTATAAAGGGTCGACTAACGCATTAGAAGACAAAAATAAATAAATAAATAAATTTACATCTCAATGTGGTCTGCAAAAGATTAAGGGTAAAAAAATTTGTTCGATTCAAAGTGCCAACTCTATAAATAAATAAATAAGTACAGATTACGATTGTTTTGCGTTGTGAAATCGGTTAGACGCTGGAAGCTTCAACTGTCAGTTGAATCTCCAGAGAGGAGTTATCGCTAATAGTTGTGTGATTATAACCTAAAGGGGGGGATGTTGGTTGCCTGGAGAAAGACAGAGGAAAAAAAAAATCTAACCAGCTTAAAACAGGCAGTTCGAGAATAGCATATAAACGAGCGCATTAAAAATCTGATTAGGATATCTACGGAAATTAATGTCTTCGATCGAAATTACTGTCTGAACGTATTAAAAAGAACGTACATTCGTGATTTGAATTTAGTTAATTCAAGAATAATGATTTAATTATATGCCAAAACGTCCAGCGCTCATTAAAATGTTGTTTGTAATTAATTGCTTCAAACTAATAAAAAGGCAGTTTGAACTTCTAGGAAGCTGTGGTTTACTATTAATATGCACATATATGAGCATTATTATTTTATAAGTTATACGATTAGTCTGGCTCATAAAGTGCTCGCATTGTTTAGAGAATGATAGATCATTTTAAACAATTTTTTTTTTAACCGTCTTTGCTTTGGCTTGGTGAAATCTCTTAGAATTCCTGGATTTTTCTCTGGAATCTTCAAAGTTTCTTTGTTTTAAGGCAAAATCACATGAGGGCTATCTGCCAAGGGTGGATATCTCTCGGGAGGGGGATTATTAAGGGGTTCTAACGCATATCCACGTTACATCTGGAGAAAATGCCCCCCCAAAACGCTAGACCGTTAGATCGACATCAGCGCGAAAAGCCAGAACCCTGGACCTGCACACTTCAGCCATCGCCCAATGTGCAATGTCTTATCTACTCATCGATTGTTTCGTCTCTATACATATTTGAAAAGAGGATACTATTTTTCTATTGTAATTTGTCTTTTGTTCCATGAGAATGGCTGGCCTAAAAATGGATCGGCTACGTAAATTTATAAAATATTTAATAAATTAAATAATTTTTTTTTCGTCCTATGTCTGTGTACATTTTTTTTCCTATCGTAGAAATGTGTATGACTCAAATATTTGAAAATGCAGATTATTTAAATGTCTTTTCAGTTCAAACATTACGAGACATTCGAATTCACTGTAGTGGTAAACGCATTTCAATCGTTTTTATGCCAAATATGTAAGTGGTATACTAATTTTTTTAAGCTTTCCAATCGAGATAACATAAAGGAGAAATTTTGGCGAAGTACCTTTATATTTGGTGCCAAAAATAAATCCCCAAACTGAAGCCAATTAAGGGATATTGCCACTATTTGGCGAGAAACCACCTAACTATATATTATTCGATGGCGATATCCAAAAGTCACTATCTGGAGTTCCAGTTAACTGATTTAATTGCAAAAAACAGCAGAGTTTAATTATTTGACGCGTAGAATAAGAAATTTTGGACCAAATTATGCTTGAAGTGCAGATCACACCAAAAATTTGTAACAACATGCAATGCTTAACGTTGCTCAAAATCACTTTAAACAATGCCTGTCAGATTATCTTATAAATAAAAATGAAATTCTGTTTGTTTGTTTGTTTGTTTATTTGTTTGTTTGTTTGTTTGTGGATTTGATTCGTATACAAATCCACAAAAATGGACCTATCGGCCTGAAATTTAGTACAGATATGTAAAATAATATAGAATAAATCATAGTCCACTTTAAAACTTTGAAAGTCCACCCGTTCCCGGAATTTAAGAGATTTTTTATGCTCTTCACGCAAAAATCTTTCCGTAATTGTAACCCCTGTAGTGAAAAAAGTGTGAAATAAGGATCGTGGTTGCCATGTGTGGCGATTTTGCCGAATAAAATGTCGTTCGTATACAAATCCACAAAAATGGACCTATCGGCCTGAAATTTAGCACAGATATGTAAAATAATATAGAATAAATCGTAGTCCACTTTAAAACTTTGAAAGTCCACTCGTTCCCGGAATTTAAGAGATTTTTTATGCTATTCACGCAAAAAGCTTTCCGTAATTGCAACCCCTGTAGTGAAAAAAGTGTGAAATAAGGATCGTGGTTGCCATGTGTGGCGATTTTGCCGAATAAAATGTTTTAAATTCTCAAAGTAAAAATAAAAGAATAATAATGATTTTTTTTTTTGTTAGTTTATATTCGTAAGGTTATTTTTTTAAAATTATAATATCGTGTGCATGGGAAATCAGAGCAGGAATGTAATGCTTTACACGCAAAACAATAAGAATTGAAGATTTCCGAGGCTAATAGGTAAATTATTTTAGTTTGGCGAAAAAAAAAAAATGGCTCAAATGCCGATTTTGTGAAAGTGAGTTCTAGGGTTTGCACAGATTTCGGCTTGGCGCAATTTATTGAGAGCTTAAGGAAATAGATTTTTGAAAACAAGTGCAAAGGTTTTATTAGAATACAGCGTTAAATTTTAATGATCCGTGAAGAAATAATGCAGTTATTAAGGGATTTCAATTGATCTATCTCCAGAATTCTCGCCAAATGAGTACATTGATTTAAGTTGGGGGAATTCCGCCAAATTTCAGAAAATTGAAATCTTCTCATTTAGTACATCGGAGTAACGATGAATAAAACACGTTATAGTTGATAATTTTAGAAAATTCGGCTGTATTAAGGGATTCAACTTTTCAAATAAAGGCTTGCTTTACTTTTTCGCGGTCGAACCATTTCCCATATATTATTGCTGCTAAGTCAATGCTTCGAATGATTTCCTGAAGAAACGCTTGCAAAATGGCGTATGTTGGCACTTTGGCGAGGCTTAGATTTGAAACTGGATTTTATTTGAGTCTGGGATATATAATGACACTGGTTATAGATAAAAATGAATGTTGGTATGAGTGTATGAGGTTGAAAAACTCCAGCACCGTTGAGCACCGATGCACCATGAAATTTGGTTCACCTAAGTCTTTTATCACGGAGAAGCTTTTTATGCTATCCGTTTTCCTCTAACTTGCCACCAGGTGGCGCAGCAGAACGTCGAATTCTATTCCGTTTAGCCGTTTGCTATGCGAATATTGTCCAACCGATTTCGATGAAATTTGGTACACGCGAATATTAGAACACGGAGAATATTTTTCACTATCCATTTTGCTGTAACTTGCCGCTAAATGGCGCTGAAAAGCATCAACTTCTATACCGTTCGACTGATCGGCATAAAATTTTTTATACTTACACATTTGAGCACGAAGAATATATTCTAACTGCGTTCCTTTTGATGTTACTCACCACTAGATGACACTGCAATGCATTATTATTTTAAGTCGCCACTAGATGACGCTGCAGCAGGCCAAATTCTTGACCATTCAAACGGTCGCTATGAAAATCAGTATACATAGCTATTTGAACAATGAGAATATTTTGGCGTTATCCATTTTGCTATAACTCGCCACTTGACGGCGCTGTAGCAAATCATTACTTTATTGAACACCTGGATGGCCCTGCAGTGTATCACTTCTTGACTGTGCAAATGATCGCTATGAAAATAGGTATACATAGATATTTGAACACGGGGAAGAGTTTGGCGCTATCCATTTTCCTATAACTTGCCACTAGATGTCGCGTCAACACATGCACTTCAGGACTGTCCAGCCGATAGTCATGAAAATTCGTATACATCGATATCTGAATGCGAAAAATATTTTCGCCGTATCCGTTTTGCTAAAACTCACCACTAGATTGCGCTACGCCGCATGGCCTTCTGCACCGTACAAACGATTGCCTTGCAATTCGGTATGCATGATTATTGGACACAATATAACGCGATACCCACTTTGCAATATCTGTTTATTACAATGAATAGTAATCACCACAAATCGTAATATCAAAAAGTCCATTCATTCCCGTGCGAAGAACGGGTACTTCAGCTAGTAATGTTATAGAATTCTTCTATACTTTTGAAAACACCTATGTATATAAATCTCGCGGTAATTGGTGCATATCAACGGCAGTTACCATTGATAGAGAAGCATCAAAATATCCTTTTTTAAGTCACAATTCCCTGTTATATTACTCCACTAGAAAAATAACTGGGTAAACTAACCAGATTAACTAACTGAACTAACTGGGATTTCTTTTACGGCAATCAAATTTTTCATAAAAGTATGAAAGATTTTAAATTAAAAATTAAGATTACTAAATAACGCACAACATTTGAGTTATATATTTAAGTAATTAAGTACATTCTTAATATGGGCGATTCTAAATAGCTATTTTAGATTAAAACAGATTGATATTTTTCACGAGATTAAAATAAATAAACTATTTAATAAACTATACTTAAACTAAAATAAATAAACTATACTAAAATAAATAAACTATACTGAAACTATTTTGCTGAACCATGGAGATTTAGAGAACCATGGAGATAGCTTCAGAATTTAAATTACTTTCATTTTTAAACATGGGCACTATCTTTTAATAATTTTAGTTATATTGGCAATATTAGATTGTGAATATTAAAAATAGAAAGGGGTTTATTAGAACATTAGTAACGGTGATATGGATTAAACCCCAATATACTGTGTTAATTAATATTTCGTGTAGATTAAATTAAAAGTGTTTGTTATATGCATTAGTTTTCAACGAGTGCCTTATAACTAAGGGAGTGTGATAAGTAATTTTACGAATGCATCCCATGGTAGTTTTAGCAAAAAAGAATGTGTTATTCTTTTTTTCATTTATTTATTAGCTTCAGGGCTAGAAACTAGCCGTCTTTTTTTAAATCCTAGATTAGCATATCCCGCAGTACTTTTAAAAGAAGTGACTACCTGAGCATTTTCTTTTTCTTTCTTTCTTTTTTTTATACTTATTTATTTTAATTTTATTTGAGGACTAGAAATTAGCCTTATCTATTCAACTTCTTTTTGGCAATTTTTAGTGCCCAGGTGGTGTTTTAAAATGCATACTTGATCTCTATCCAGATTTTATTCCAGTTTGAATTGGCAATAAAAATATGTAATTTGGCAGTTAAAAAATATTAATTCAACTTCGTGTCCTGCGTAGATAAGCCACACACACACACTAAACATATGCTTTACTACCAACTGATTGCTCCTTGTAAGTGTTAATGTAGGGATAACTAAGTGCGTTTGATATAAAAAGATCTGTAAACGGATTTCGTCGATAATAAAATAAGAAAGGAAGTATATATTAGGATCATTAAACTCGATCGCAGCCAAATGTTCATTAACGACGTGTAACGCAGTATGTAATTCATGCAAATAACCTTATTTGATTCTACGATTGCAGTTAATAAATCAACAAGATATACTAATAATCGAAAGCCAGATGAACATCCTGTGTTTATGCATTCTAATTCAAAATTATTCGGATTCAAATTTTTGAAACATGAGAAACAAATTTTCGTGAAAGCAGATGTTTTGCAAAAATGCAGGTGGAAATTTTTCAGAACATTGCATGGAGCATTTCTTGCCTGCATTGGAATATTCTCCATGTTTCACATTATTTAAGTGTACTAGAATTTTTTTTTTATTTAAATTTTTATTATAGTGTATCAGATGTTTACTTTTAAGTAACAAAATAAACTCGGAATTAGATTTGTTCACCAAAGGAATCGGTATATACGGACAACGTGAATATAGTGAGGCTACAATTATTCTGTAATACAGTAAAAATCCTAGTAATTATTATTACATTACAGTGTCATACTTTGTAATTATTGTTACTACAGTACAGTACAATATTATCATTACTGTACATTACATATGATTATGAAAGTTTAGCAGTTTATTATTATTACTGCGTGCTGTACGTACAGTACTATACTTTATATCTCTTACTCTCCTACTCATCATAAATTTTGTTCATTTAGAATACTCTACACACTGAAAAAAAAAAAAAAAAAGAAAAAAAAAAAAAGAAAGTCTGTTAAACAGACAGAACAAAACTGTCAGCCAGGACGCCAGTTTATTTCCGTATATTTTGCAGAAGTCTTCAGTATTTTTTTCCTTATACGGAAGATTTCTGTAAAATAAACTGAGAATCTGTAAAATTTATGGAAGACTGCTGTTAAAAAAAAAAACAGAAATAAACTGGCGTCCTGGCTGACAGTTTTTTTTTTTTTGTTTTTTTTGTAAATTCCGCAGACTTTTTTTTTGCAGTGCAGTACTGCGCAGTATTATGTAGAACAACACTGCTTTATTTCTTTTTGAATTGTTTATTCATTACTTTATGCGGGAAATGATTAAATGCAAAATGAACTTTATGTGGTTTGAGGGGTGTTTACACGTGTCTAAAATAAGTGTGTATCTGTTCCAAAAAATAGTATATATATATATATATATATATACCTATTTCATAACGTGAATCTTTCACCTCGCGTATAAGTCAAGGCTCAACTGTATTTCTCAGCTCTAAATCTAGAAAGAATTAAGTTGCAATAATAAAATTTGGTAACATAGAATATAGCCCTCAAAATGGTGGTAACAGAACATCGATTATAAAGCAGGGGCGTCCACTTCGTGGATGCTCCAGGACTCAAGCACCCACAGAAAAAATATAGTGGATGCAAAGAATTCACAAAATTTTAACAAACAGTTTTAGTTACATTCGTAGGAAAAAAAAATATTGAAAATTCAGAAAAAAATCAGACAATTTTCAATGGATTCTTACAAATTACATACATGTATAAAGTAATTGTATATTTCTGTGCTCAATATTTAACCCTTTATCTACTGAATTAAGAATTGAGAAGAACGTCACTTTGAATCTACTTGTTTTCTCTGGTTATAGTTGTGCAATGAATGATGAATACTGATTCATTTAATAAAAAAGAAAATTACAAATTTAATAAGCATAAGCCATACGTTGGATGACTGGTTTTATAAACAGTTAAGCGAGTCTTTTTCAAAAGAGTATAGGACCCACCCATCTGAAGGAGTCCAGTAATACTTCGATGGGCGCACTTTTAGATAATCAAATCATTTAATCATAAAACAAACGTCTGAAACTTCACTAACGTTCTTTTTGGGGGAGTAGGGGACTGGACATGATTAGAAAGTGAGCGGAAAGCTGTCTATTTACAACAATCTACTCTGATAGAGCATGCAATCGTGTTGTAAGCTGACTAACCCTTTGAGGCGCAACCCTTTTCCAATGCTGCAAAAAGGGCAGCCGTTGCCATCGCTCGACTTACCTACCAGCAAGATGGCGGACGATCGAAACGTTCATCGCGTGCCACAGATCTAGAGACCCTTTTTTGACGACAGCTGGCTGTGTCGGCACAGCCATGAGTCGACGTGCTGTGTAAAAGAGGAATCGATGCACCATTTTTTTTTATTCAGCGGGTTAAAATCGTGACTTTTTTACGGAATGACGTAAAAAGTAAAGGATCCTCGTGGAGCTATGTCACCCGCAACTATTTTTATAGAAATCCAATCTATTCTTCGTGACTGGCAACAGTCAAAACGTCAGAGTTGGGTGTTCCCGGAGCGGGAACACTGCGCGTTAAAGGGTTAAGGAATAAAACCTTAAGTTAGTGTCTTATGGGACGCCCTATGTGCATGCATGTATATATTAATAATAGCCTCGCATTAGCTTGTTTAGGATGCACGGCTCGATGATGTATTGCTTGCTCCGCATAAGCATGTCCTCGTCTGACGCTAATGATATGTGCTTCCACGGTCTGACCGGCACTGTAATAATTATACCTTATTAGTGGTTTTTAATCTGATGGAACTAGTCTTACGTGGGAAAACGTTCCACTGGTCAGGTCGGCCTCATGACGCCGCACGTGCTTTTTTTTTTTTTGTATGCGCTATTTCGGGCTGTGTGTGTGTGTATATATATATAGATATATATATATATTTCCCCCTTCAACCGTCTCTTCCGAAGACGTGAGAAGCGAAGCGATCGTGTCACGGTCTTAACCCTTAAAGAGCGAAAATGGGGAGGTTGTTTTCCCCTCCAACAACGATAATTCAGATAGATGCGAACGCAGTTAGTTCTACAAAGAGTCTATATATCCACCACTGAACCCAGCTTTGACCTGCTCGCTCCCCATCTTTGGAAAAGACGCAGGGGTGAAGATTTCCCTTCAGAGTGGCTCCCTCCCGAGCATGCGTGCCTTTGAGTGCGACCAGTGGCGCACCAAGGATTTTAGTTTTTTTTTGGGGAGGGGGTACAAATACTGTTGAGCTCGGTTATAGTGTCTTCGTTTGTAAATGAAAACGCTCTTATAAAATCTCAAATTATTCTCTTTCACCGGCTCTTGGAATACTAGCTCACTATTAAGGTAACTAACTCGGTTATCGCGTCATATATGATATCTGGTCTTTTCATTGACGTTATAATGAAGTTCAACTGTAGTACAAATACTGTTGAGCTCGGTTATAGTGTCTTCGTTTGTAAATGAAAACTCTCTTATAAAATCTCAAATTATTCTCTTTCACTGGCTCATGGAATACTAGCTCACTATTAAGGTAACTCGGTTATCGCGTCATAAATGATATCTGGTCTTTTCATTGGCGTTATAATGAAGTTCAACTGTAGTACAAATACTGTTGAGCTCGGTTATAGTGTCTTCGTTTGTAAATGAAAACTCTCTTATAAAATCTCAAATTATTCTCTTTCACTGGCTCATGGAATACTAGCTCACTATTAAGGTAACTCGGTTATCGCGTCATAAATGATATCTGGTCTTTTCATTGGCGTTATAATGAAGTTCAACTGTAGTACAAATACTGTTGAGCTCGGTTATAGTGTCTTCCTTTGTAAATGAAAACTCTCTTATAAAATCTCAAATTATTCTCTTTCACTGGCTCATGGAATACTAGCTCACTATTAAGGTAACTCGGTTATCGCGTCATAAATGATATCTGGTCTTTTCATTGACAGAGTTCAACTGTAGTACATAATAATTTAATTTGCCAACTATTTTACAAAAAATACTTTCAAAATATATGTAAGACAATTTAAAAAAAATAAAATATTTTAATTGGTTAAGTGAAAAATCTCCATCTTTAAGAGATTTTCATTTGGATTTCTTAACCTTTGGGGGGGGGGGGCTTTAGCCCCTATAGCCCTCTACGTTGGGTGCGCCTATGAGTGCGACCCAGCGTTGCAAAGAGAACATTTGGCGCCCCATACTGTTTCTTTACCGGGGAAGAATACCACTGCAAAACAAAACTCTAATTGCCATTACTCCAACACAACAGATATGCTACCAAACGTAATGAAATTCACGAAATTGGCGACTTGAAAGTTTTCACAATTATATATATATATACTAGAAGTCAAACCCCGTTGTGGAGGCGATTACAACGGGAGCTAGAAAAAACACTGGGCGAAAATATGTCTACACTCAATAAAGTTGATCTTCGTCCACCTAAAATAAATAAGTTCATATTCAATTTTTATTATATAACCAGGTCGAATTTCATATGCTCTTTTGGAAACGCGCAGGAACTTTTGGTATTCGAAAGATTTTATTTTGTGCTCACAGCCGTTCTTCTATCCATGCAGACAATCTATTTGAGAAAAAAATATTAACTATGCAATCTGGAAAAACTATTTTAAAGGAATGGAAATTGCACTTTTCTAATCGAACACATCAATCATCACAGCAATTACGTTTGTGTGACATTTGCAAACATCTATTTATGTCATACACACACACACACACACACACACACACAAACAGGGTGCATGTTTGATCTCAAAGTAGTATCATGCACAATCACTATTTGAGTTTGTGACCACTGGCGGTTATCAGTTTTGTTTTCGTTCATACAACCGTAATGTTGTTACTATTACAATTATATGAAAAAAAAAGCACAATTTCATGTTTTTATTTCATTCGAACACAAGAAATTTTTGCGTACACTCGAAACAAATGTGATCTCATTTTTTTTTATTCTGAAAGCAGTTAGAATTTTCTTTAAATTATCAAAGGACTATAGCCGTCGAATTTTTTAAAAATTTCTATTAGATTTAGAGATTTTGCTAAAATCGTTTCAAACTGCGTAAATTTTTGTTCGCTCATGACGTAATAACGACTAAAGCGAATGAAATCAAATTTAGTGACTATGATAAGTGGTCACTGAACTTAAACTATAGTTGTCGAATTTTTGAAAATTTTGATAAGATTTTGAGATTTTCGAAAATTGCTTCAAACTGCGTATATATGTGTTCGGGCATTACGTAAAAATGACAAAAGCGAATGAAATGAAATTTAGTGACATGATAGGTGGTTGCTCAACGTAAACTATAGATGCCTAACTCTTAAAATATTTTGATTTGATTTTGAAATTTTGCGAAAATCGTTTCAAATAATGGAAATTTTTCTTCGAACATCACGTAATAAAGACTACAGGGGATGAAAGAAAATTTGGTGTCATGATAGGTGATCAATCAACTTATACTATAGGTGTCGAGTTCTTGAAAAATTTTGATTAGATTTTGAGATTTTGCGAAAATTATTTCAAAATGCATAAATATTCGTTCGCGCATCACATAATAACGACTAAAGCGAATGAAATTAAATTTGATGACATGATAGGTAGTCACTCAAAAACTATAAATGTCGAATAGTTTTAAAATTTTGATTAGATTTTGAGATTTTTTTCAAAAATTATTCAAAATATAAAAATATTTATCGATTATGTATAGACAACTGAAGCGAATTAAACAAAATTTAGTATCGGCACAGGTGGTCACTTAAACTATAGATGTCAAAGTACTTAATTATTTTTATAGATTTGGAGATTTTGTGAAAATTCAGTACATGTTTGCTCCATGTCAAAATATCTACAGTGAATCAAACAGCATTTAGTTACAGGTTAGGAATGACCTCTTGACTTGAAAAACTCATTCAACCAGAATAAAATTTAATTTTTTTTAAATAGAAAGAAGTTCTCTATATAGTCAAATTTACTGATCCCTTTGTTACTCTCAAACCTGTAATCGTTTAACTATAAACCGAAGATATAATTTTGATTTCAATACTATTACTAATATACTATTTCCATCCTTTGTACAGTACACCTACAATGCTGACGAAGATTCAAGCTTTTTTGCAAATTTGTATTAAAATATTTACCCATTAAATTTACTGATCACTTTGTTACTCTCAAACCTGTAATCTTTTTTAACAATAAACAGAAGTTATAATTTTGTTTCAATGAAATTTTGTAATTTTGGTTTCAATGCTGTTACTAATATATTATTTCCATTCTATGTACACCTAACAATGCTGACGAAGATTCAAGCTTTTTTGGAAATTTGCATTAAAATATTTACCCATTAAATTTACTGATCACTTTGTTACTCTCAAACCTGTAATCTTTTTTAACAATAAACAGAAGTTATAATTTTGTTTCAATGAAATTTTGTAATTTTGGTTTCAATGCTGTTACTAATATATTATTTCCATTCTATGTACACCTAAAATGCTGACGAAGATTCAAGCTTTTTTGAAAATTTGCATTAAATTATTAACCCATTAAATTTACTGATCACTTTGTTACTCTCAAACCTGTAATCTTTATAAATACACAGAAGCTGTAATTATAATTTCAATACTATTACAGTGCGCACAGGTTATAACAGACCTGGGATATAACGTACTATCGGTTATAACGTACCTAAAAGCTAGGCCCCGATTAATTGTCGTCCTATATTTATATTATTTAACTTCGGTTAAAGCGTACTTAACAAAAGTACGTACATCGGCTATAACGTACTTTTTATACCACAGCCAAAAACAAAAATTTTATTGCAATAAAGAATTTTCTGTTTTTTATTTAACTTTAAATTTTAAAAAATCAGACTTTTTTAAAACACATATTACAGTGAAATTATGAGCCTACTTTCCTTTTTGTGTAATATTGAATCATACCGGCGGTATTGCTTATATCGTACTTAGGCTATAACGTACTACTTTTTTAGGTCCCGTGAGAGTACCTTATAACCGGTGTCTACTGCTAATATACTTTTTCCAATCTTTGTACACCTACAATGCTGACGAAGGTTCAAGCGTTTTGGAAATTTGCATTAATAAAATATTAACGAGTCAACAACGGGTACTTCTACTAGTAACTACTGCATCAGTGATTTAGTTAACCCTTTAACGCGCGATGTTCTCGCCATGAGGACACCAAGCTCTTGACGTTCTGACTGTTGCCAGTCACGAAGAATATATTTGATTTCTATAAAAATAGTTGCGGGTGACATAGCTCCACGAGAATCCTTTACTTTTTAACACGTCATTTCCTGTCAAAAAATGGTCACGGTTATTGTTAACAGCACTGACCTCTACTGAAAAATAGAAGAACGCGAGAACGGCTGGATAGATTGCCCAATGCTGAAAAAAGGGGCAGCCGTTGCCATCTCTCGACTTAACTACCAGCAAGATGGCGGACGATCGAAACGTTCATCGCGTGCCATAGATCTAGAGACCCCTTTTTTGACGACAGCTGGCTGTGCAGTTAAGTCGAGCGATGGCAACGGCTGCCCTTTTTTCAGCATTGGGCAATCTATCCAGCTCTGTTCTCGCATTCTTTCATTTTTCAGCAGATGTCAGTGCTGTTAAAAAATAATCGTGACCAGCAAGATGGCGGACGATTGAAACGCTCATCGCGTGCCACAGATCTAGAGACCCTTTTTTGACGCAGCTGTCTGTGCCGGCACAGCCAGCTGTCGTCAAAAAAGGGTCTCTAGATCTGTGGCACGCGATGAGCGTTTCAATCGTCCGCCATCTTGCTGGTAGTTAAGTCGAGCGATGGCAACGGCTGCCCTTTTTTCAGCATTGGGAAAGGGTTGCGCCTCAAAGGGTTTAAGAGAAACTGTAGGTGCATTGCGGTAAAAACTGAAGGTCGGTGATCGTAATTTTATACTGCCAAAGAGATTTAACCCGATCTCTAGAAGGAGCTGAGTGTTGAGTGCATGGTCTGGGGAATTTTTCGGATCGATGGATGAGCACGCCAGCGGTACGTGAACGAAATCGATGATGCTAGGAGAGGAGACAATTTCCGGACAGAAAGAGACGAGAGTGACCGGAGACAATGCCCAAAAAAAAAAAAAAAACTGGAGAAGTCTCGGACGACAGGCAGCTAGCTCGTTATCATTCAGCTGTAAAATGAGTGGTTTTAAAGCTGCTTTTTTTGCCCAACCAGCGGAAAAGGATAATTTTCGAATGGGTATTTTGGAACGATTTTCTCAAGTGCTGTGAGAGACCTTGGAGGCAAGAGGCAATGGACACACGCGACTCGCCCTTTGCCAAAAGTGGCATTGTTGTTGCTGCCAGATATATTGGAAGTCACACGACAGGCATCGTCCCCCCAACAAAGAATGATTTTGGCGATATTCTGAAGGGCATCTAGAGGACGATCTTGAGGGTTGCTCACATTTTGTTAGTATTATTTCAGTATTTCGAGAAACTGGGCAGTTTTCCAGTGTAAGGGAAATGTAGAGAGGTATCTCTACATTTAGAGAGAGACATTTTTGTAGAGAGGACATTTAGAGAGGTTGGGTCTCTCCGTTTGATTGTGTAAGTCAGGTCCAGGTATGAACAACCCAGGCCCGGACTTTGGAGGGCCCTCGACTGGAGATTGAAAAGAGAGTCCCTTACTGGGGAATGTATACAGGGAATAGAATATTAGGATGTGCAATAACTGAAAATTAGGCTTACCTGCCTAAAACCCATATCAGTGGCGTACTGAGGGGAGGGCAAAGGGGACTGTAGTGCCCCGGGCGTCGATCGTGGAGGGGCGCCAAATGGTTCCTTAAACAAACAAAAATTGACGAAAAATTGAACGGAAGGCCTCTAAAATGGTACCCAGCCTCGGGCGCCAGTTCTGCTCGTTACGCCACTGACCCACATTTAACTATTTTAAAGCTGTTGGGGCCCCTGAATTTTCGGGGTACCCCTCTCGACGCGGGATCTACGCCACTGTGTAAAGGCGTAAGATTTCAAAGAAATAAATAATCAAACTACTTATATACTCTGATTATATCAAATTACTTAAATTATAAAGAAGTATATTCATTATTACTTCTAAAAGTAACAGAGGAAATATTATTCTGATATATAAAAATATTACTTTAGTTACGAAGAAGTATATCCATTTTTGGGAGGCCTCTCTGGGGCCCTCGACAATCGCTGACCTGGCCAGTCCGGGGCGGGAACCAACTTTGAAAGGTTACGGGCTAAACTTTCGGATTTTAATGGGCAGTCGCGGGCAGTGGGTAATAGGTTGTTGTGAAAAAGTGTTATAATGATGCGGTTTACTTTATACATTCATAAAGTATAATGCTAAAGTTGCGAATCAGAATGTTATATAGATTACAGAGCGGGATAGAATAATGTTGTGGCTTTTATTACCACAACTGAGAATATTTACAATTTTTTGAGCGTGATTTTAAAATGTTCTGACGGCTACATCCGGCCCGCAGGCCGAGCGTTGCCCATATGTGGTGTAAAGTTGTTCAGAATAAAAGAAGTCATCCACAAAAGTAAAAGTCACTGTAACGCTTGCAAAGAATCTCAAATCGGATTTTTAAAAAATAAAGTCCGTTTTGAAGCATGTGTTTAGCTTCGATTTAAATATATATATGACTTTATTTAACACGTACTATTGTGAGCGTCGTCAGGGCCCTTGGTAAAGGGGAGGGGGGAGGGGCGAGTCTCTCTCCTCCCCTAGCACTCGCAAAATTCTATTAAACTTGGTAAAATTGATGAAAAAATTTAAACGAAAACGATTATTTATTTTCCGTTTCTGGTACAATTGACAAAATTACGCAAATCCAGTTATCAAAAGTAAAAAGTTAGTTATATGTGATTAAAAAAAAAAAATACTAAAAGTTTGTAAAAATCGATATTTGACGTGGCAGTTTATCGACATCCTCCCCCCCCCCCACACCGAATAAAGCCGGAAAAAAGTCTTAAATTTTTTTTTTTCAAAAAGTCTTAGCAATGGCTCTGAGCGTCCTTACGTAAATTCAAATAAAAATTATCAGTTATGCGCAGCAACGATTACAAAATTCTTTCCAAACTCAATATTATTTGAACACATACTTAATTTGTAATCAATTTGTAATCAATTCTCTCTCTCTCTCTCTCTCTCTCTTTTTTTTTCTCTTCTTTTAACGAAATTTTCTCTAAGAATCATGAACATTTTACGAACTTTCTTAAAAACCAATCTACAAGTAGTATGCTTACTGATATTACTCAAATACTTATTTACTATATGAGGTCAAAAGCAGAATAAACGTTTAAAACTTTTAAAAATTATATATTTTTTCACATAAAAAAGCAAAATTCAATTAATTTTCTAAGTACCTTCGCCCATGATCGATAAGCTGGATTGATTAGTGTGTTACATTTCAATAAGTGTTTGAGCTTGAAAATTTTCTCAAAAATTATTTTACACCTTTAAGTCCATATTTGAATAAAATGCTTTATTTTAAAATCCAGCTTTTTTAAAATTTTATAGTTATTTAGTTCTTTTCAGTTTGAACTTTTTTTTCTTGGTTCTATCGAAAGAACTTTCTGATGATACAAAGATATAAAAAAAAAAAATGTCTGATCAATAGTTAGGAAGATACAAGCTGATATATGCGACATAAATCGCGGGTTTTGGAACAAAATATTTAATAATTTTCTTTAAAAATAGAACATTGAAAAATTAAAAACAGCAGTATCCAGTGTCATCGGAGTTAAACGTGTGTGGAGATCATCAGCTGCTAGTACTAGTACTGCTAGTATACAAATTTTGAACAGTAACAACATAATAAGAGAGCAAGCTAATAAAAAGCTTGGAAAAAGTAAAACTATTCTTTATTTTTACATGCTTGGAGGACAGGTCTATTATTTACTATTACCTCCCCGTCTGAAGCTCTGTTAAAATTGGTTTAGAAAAGAAACCACAAGCATATTTCTAGTCTGTATTACTTCCTGAAATGTCTGAAACATTTTACGCAAGATTATCAGAAAATGTTCTATGCCGGATATCTGCAATAGTAAAATGATTTCACTTATAGTATAAACCCATTCATAAATTTCTAAAAGCAGATGGTAACTTTGTTCCCTTTATGAAAATATCATATAGAATCACAATTACTAATTGTGAAAGGAGTGACTTTCTTGAGTAAGTCGGATTTCCTCACCATTTCTGTCCCTTGCAAACTGGAATCGTGTTCAATTAAAATCGTGACATAAAATTGGTAGAGTTGGATTCCATACTTTAATATCAAGATCTTATTTTTAAATTTATTCTTTAACTTCTGTTTAAAACTGTACTTAACACGTCATTTAACAGAAGTACTTAAGACAACATTTTTAAAAAATCGAATTACGCCTAAAAATGTATTTTCATAAGTCCTACTTAATAAGCCTGTGATTTCATACAAACGGTTCCTATGGGGTTTGTGTTCGTGTGAAGCCTAGACGGTGAGCATATGCCTGGTGGAGGATGCCTTGGGCGAAGGACTTTTTAAGGTGTGCTAATGCATATTCACTTTGCATCTGCATAAAACTGCCCTAAGTTTCAGACCACTAGATCGGCAACCGCGGGATTGGGCCAAATCCGGAGCCTTCACTCTTCAGCCATTTACCATGTTCAGTGCCTTGTCCACTTTGCCTTGGTGGGGTGCTTTGATAGTAAAGAAGATCGTGAAGAAATAATAAATACACCATCTGTTTTTGTACTACAAAGATGCTCAGTTAAATACATTTTACTAAAAGAGAAAAGATTTCTCTGTTTCACAGCATGACGTACAGCCTGAGTAAAAACTTTAAGGCCAGTAAAGAAATTTTGAGTAGATGGAAAAATCTTAAACTGAGGATTATAATATCATTTGATTGATACTTATTAGCCTAAACTACTAGTAAAAGATGTAGCAAAATTCATTTGTAAATATTTTATCATCAGGAAATATTACAGAACACAAAGATCAATATTTAAGCCTGAAGTAGCTTTAAGGCCAGCATAGAAAATCCTACTAATATTATAAATGTCAATATTTCTATGTATGTTAGTTACTCTTTCACGCTGAAACGATTTGACGGATTTGGATGAAATTTGCAATAAAGACACTTAAAGTCCTGGATTAACAAACAGGCTACTTTTTATCGCGCGAAAAAAACACTGTTCCTATAATATATAAAAATAAAACAGACTATGTTTTATCCAAAAAAAAAAAAAGGAATACAATTGAGTTTTTATTTTGCAAAGCCGTCGACAGATGGCGCAAACTTATAGAATACGCAGTTTTTAATAAAATCACCTGGATAAGTTTTTCCTTCTGACGTGGACTTGTAAGCGGATTCGGGGACAAGCACAGAAATTCGAAATACATGTTACACAAACAAACAAGCAAAAAATAAGTTTTTGAAACTTTCATTCAGTTCGAATTATGAATTTTTCTGCGTTTCTTTTTCCACTTCTATTTCTAATGTATTATATCCAGAAAAAGGATGTTAGAAATATCAATTTTAATTTTGTTTAATCACACTCATAAATAATTGTACACTTTCCAACTTAATGGAAAAAGGAAAGAAAATAGGGAAGACGCAAGGATTATGATACGCTTTTAATATAAAGCACTTCAGTGCGTATTTAAAATCTGAAAGTGTTTCAGATTTTCTTACTTTTTTTCTTCTTTCCGTTTTTTGATACGGCCGATATAGAAGCTCTTCAGAATCATTATAGGATGAAAATAATTTGTTGCATTTTATAGGTTTTTATCACTAAACCATCTTATTTTTGTAACCAGGGCCAGGGGTCGCCCGACACGGTAAGCAAGGTAATCATCGCATCGAGACGCTGGCTTCGAAGGAGGGTCCTGTTGAACTCAAAATCTAATTAGAGTATAAAAGGGGGCGTCTTTTTTACGTTAGCAGGGGCGCTACTTACCTTATGCCCGCCCCTGTTTGTAACCATTTGAATTTTTAAATTCCATTCAGAATCTGAGGTATTTCAGTGCCAAGGAAGCCAGTGGGAAACACAAGATTTATTAAGATGGCGAACCAGCTGGTCGCCGGAGGCGGCTAGTAGCATATTAGACAGAAAAAAAATACTCTTAGGAGCTTGCGTAGGAGCCATTCCTTGGAATTGCTTCAAATATTCTTTTTTTTCATGGATGGAACTAGTTTTTGTCAAAGTTCAGGGTCCTTTTATACCATTCGTCTTCGATAGCAGATTTCAGTTCCACTGATGATGTAAAATGTCTCTCATTTGCTTAAACTCTTCTTACTAAGTCACCCCAAACGTTCACTAATAAGTTAAAATCTGGAGAGTAAGCTGGCCATTTCAAAGCTTCGACATTGTTGACTTGAAACCCATTTTTTGTACTGTTACTCGAATAGATAGGTGCATTATCTTGCTGATATTTCCAAATTTCTTCTGCAAGAGATTCAGCAGCAGTTGGTAAAAGATGACTTGATAAGACACTTTTATATACTTGTAGATTCATTTTATCCGAAAAGAAACACAACTGAACCCTCACCAATGTATGCAAAGCACCTCCAGGTCATCACAGAACCTCCACCTAATTGGCGCTTGGAGAATACTCCTTTTCTTCTAATTTTTGTTCATTCTAATAGTACTTCCATCCGTCTCTGGTCAATCCAAATCGCATTGTTTTAATCAAAAAAAGAAAAAAAATATTTCTGTCCAATGTTTATCCCAGGTCATTACTTGCTGGCTGAAAATCAAACGATCTACTTTGTACTTCTGTAGCAACTGAGCCTGGTTAAGCCAATTTTTCTGAATAAGTATAACTCCCATACCTTCTAATTGTGTTATACACCGTTTTTTGACTAACATTTAAACCAGTCACCGGAATAAGTTTCCTGATTGAGTCTTTTCCAGTAGATGCAAATCTGCAAAATCTTCTTTCATCACGCGAAGACAAAACTTTAGGTTTCCCCCTGTATTCTTTTTTGCCATAATTGTCTTCCAAATTAAAAAAAAAAATGTTGATTATAGTCATGATCTTCCTATTTTTATTGCAATAGTACAGCTATTCATTCCTGTTGAAGAAAGAGCTCCAATCTGCCTTCTTTCATGATCAGTTAATTGTGTACCTTTCGCTAAATTCTAAAAGAGCTCCAAAACTTCGAAGAAATGTACGACAAATTTGCAAATTTAAGAGTTGTTACAATCTACAATTTCAGTAAAATTTAAGGCAGCATATGTATATTTATTTTTAAAATATTATTGGTGGCCTTAAAGTTTTTACTCAAGCTGAATATACCGATTTTGTAAACGCGACTTTTTCTGATAATTATATAATTTATAAATTCTGTTTGTTGCGTTATTTCTTAACAATGAACTTTAAAAATTAATAATACAATAATATTTGAATCCCTCTTATTTCATTTTTCATTTTTCTCATTTTTCCTGGCCCTAAAGGTTTTTTTTTTCTCAGACTGTATATCTATACACTCAATCAAAGGCCTAACCATTATGTCTAATCTTGTGTTCTCGAAGGGCTGTTAAGAAAGCATCCTGAAGAAATTCACAGGGGGTTCTGAAACTTAGACAATATTTGTAGAAGGGGCCTCGAAAGCTTCATTTTAGAGCCTAGGAGTTCCTGTAGGAATTAACCCGTCTCCGTAGGCATTGCTTTTTTTTTTTTTCGAAATCGGCGCAGGGGCGCATGCCCTGGACTGCAGCAGGAGCATTCACAGAACTGTGTGGGAAGCGACGATGGATACAAAAGAGATAATTACTGTCGTTGATTCTTGATTTTTTGCAATGATAAATGCTAACAGAGGCTGTTGACGTTAAGGCTACCTGAACAGAGGCTACCTGAAAACGGAAGGTTTCGGTTGACTTTCGCTCAGGATAGGAAATAAATTTATAACCGCATAACTATGAGAATTTCCAGAATGTGTCCTCTAAAACTAGAATAAGAACTGGCATTGAGATAAAATTTAAAACGTTGTTTATTTTTTCAAAAGAATATTATTAAACTTGACACTTTTACAGAGAAAACGCATTTTCTTGACTTTCGCTATAACAGAGCCACGCTTAGCTATAAAAATATCACTACTGTGCGTTAGAGATGAGACGGGCTCTGTAATTCACAATTCCGTTCGGGCTCGGGCTCGTGAAAAAGTTCTATTGTATTGAACATACTCCTTGAAACAGATTTTTAAAAAGTGATTCATATGGAAAATAAAAGTACTTATGCACGGGTGCCTAGAAGGCGCGTGAAGTTCTTTGAGTATTTCAGAACGGCGGCTTATATTGCTTAGTTAGTCATGAGATCGGACATTGTTTCATAAACTTAGATATAAAGAATTAGAAAGTACATTAAATATTTGCAACTATATTTGTCTTTAATTTGCACAAACGGCAAAATTTATTGTATTCTATCAAAGAATTACTTCTTTGAATTTTATGGAATTTTGTTGAATTTTATTTAGATTTAGCTGAAATTTCGGGCTCGGGCGGGCTCGGATTAAAAGTCATCGGGCTCGGGCTTCAAAAAATGAGCCCGAACTCATCTCTACTGTGCGTGTGGCTCTGATATTTTCTAAATTGTAAAATCCATCTGCACTAATGCGTTAATCAGTAATACGCGCGCAAGTGATGGATGGTGTGCTGTACAACTGTCGGAATCGCCATGATTGGCACTTCTTGTTCTCTTGTGCAAGAACTTGTGAAATGAGGAATGGAATCGCCATGATTGGCGCTTCTTGTTCTCGTGTGTAAGAACTTGTGAAATGAGAAATGGAATCGCCATGATTGGCACTTCTTGTTCTCTTGTGCAAGAACTTGTGAAATGAGGAATGGAATCGCCATGATTGGCACTTCTTGTTCTCTCGTGCAAGAACTTGTGAAATGAGGAATGGAATCGCCATGATTGGCACTTCTTGTTCTCTCGTGCAAGAACTTGTGAAATGAGGAATGGAATCGCCATGATTGGCACTTCTTGTTCTCTTGTGCAAGAACTTGTGAAATGAGGAACTTCAGAAAGAAGAGGGCGATATTTCGATCGTTCTCCCAAGTGTGCAAGACTCTCATTTGCATCTAATCACCGCAGAGATCGGAGTGCCGAACCGCAAAGAAGTCCGTCGCAACTGACCGTAAAATACTCCATGAACCACATCTTTGGTAGCATCCTCGTCTCATCCTGAGGTTTTCCTCTCCGGCGGGCAGCATCCAGGGGCTATAATACTTACTGATCTGAGACTCCTTCCTTCTCCTGCCCGGTTATTAGATATTCAGCCGAAGAAGTCGGTGGTCCGGCGAGACGTCCACGGGTCAAGAGCTTGCATACGGTCAACGACAGGATTAAAGCGTCCACACGCGGTTTTAATTTTTCTTTCTAACGAGGAAGATTAATCATGCCAGACAAGGGTCGCGCTGGCTTTTTTTTAAGTTTCGCCAATCCATTCGCCAAATTAGATTTTGCCGGACATCGCTAAGAAATGCAATTACCAATATTTTCGCCAAATCGTATTTTCATTCGCCGAACTAATATTTTTTATCGCAATTTGCGACGTTGGCGATCGACGGCGGAGTACTGTACTGTCCAACAGAAATGTCTAGGTCGAATAAAATATTCCAGCTAGTAATAAAAACTGTTAATAAAAGTAGTTAACACTTCACCGTAAAATGGTTCTGAATTATCTGCAATCTTCTATAGAGAAACGTTGAACCATGATTTGGTAATGTAACTATAATCAATAGAACCAAATCATGGTGAAGGGTTTCTCCATAGGAAGGTCGCTGTTAATTTACTTCGTTTTATGGTGAAACGATGGACCTACTTCCTACTATCGGTGTAATTGCGAAAGTTTGTATTCTTTCACGCTGAAATGACTGGATTTATATGAAATTTGCAATGAAGAAAGTTAGCACTCTGAAAGAATAGAATATATAGAGACACACACCTCCCTCCCCCAAACAAAAAGAGACTCTGTTCCCGTGATTTCGAAATTTTGAGTCATATTTCAAAGCATGAATGAGTATCACGCTGGTGGGATGCAGATAAATAAAATGCAAACACATAATTATACTGCGATTGATGTAATGAGATACAATATAATTAGTGAAATGTTAACTCAAAATGCTTAGCTAAACATAGCCTTACAGAGCAAAACTATACAGGGAGCCTACAAAAAACACTGACCCAGGCTTATATTCCTTAACGATGTTATTCGAAAAAATTTTGGTACATAATTAGAAATAAACTAATTATGCCAGGCACACTTCAAAATTTTGAAACTGTCTCTTTACAAGCTTTACTACATACTGAAAAAAAAAAAACGATAAACCTGTATCAGTATCAAAACTTTTAGAAAAAATTCTTAAAAATCGGAAATTTTCGCAAAGCGTGCCATTCTTCGAAAAATCTTTCAGCTCAGATCCATGTTTAAGAATTTTTTTCTGAAAATTTCACAAACGCCACAGCTTTTTCGCTGACTGCAGTGTGTAAAGCAACTTATGAAGAACCATCTGGAATTTTTTGGAGACCATGGTGCTATTAGCTTATTTCAATTTGTGTACCAAGACTAAAAACAGAGTTCTTTTTTTTTTTTTTTCGAAGAACAGCCTTAAATGCTGCTCAAAGCCATGTTCAATGAAATATAAGTATACTACAGTTACGTAGGAAAAGGTGCAGAATTTTAAGGTATCAATTACAATTTCCAGGAGATTAAATCTAAATAAATACGCAATCTCCGCTCCCCCAGAAAAATTCAAGAAAATTCGACTATCACCTATTTGAAAAAAGTATTTTCTACATCAGGAAACATTTTCCCGATTCCCCTTGATTCTATATACCAATTTACGCCAATGCCTGGTTAATTTCACCGGCACACACAAAAAAAAAGTTGTTTGTACATGGGACGCAACCTATCTACCGGCATGTATTTCGACCCGCTGAATCCGAATTTCAAGTCAGTTTAAGCCGTACACCCTCGAGTATCGAGTAAATTGAAAAAATAGCGTAAATTTATAAATGATAATTAAAAATATTTATGAATCTAAACCAAGCATAATTATTATGCATTTTCGATCCGCTGAATACAAATTTAAAGTGCATTTAGACAATAAACCGTTCTAAATCTCAAAAAATTAAAAAAAAGAAAACTTGAAAAATGTTAAAAGTAGCAAAAAATCGTCTTTGTATTAAAGAAAAAAATTTTGTTGACCAAAATCAAATAGGATTTTTATGTAATTTGAGTTGCTTAATCCGAATTTAAAATATATTTGGCTTAGAATCCCTCAAACTCTCAAAAAACCGATAAAATAGCAAAAGTTACAGTTAAAAAAAATGCAAAAAAATCTATAAAACATGATTAAATAAGTTTCTTGTATTTTTTTATGAGTAAAATATAAGTACAAAATCTGAAAATGCAAAAAAAATTGTATTATCTCTAAAAAATTTTTTTTATTGGAAAAAAAAACTTTTAATTTTTTTTTTTTTTTGGAATTTTCGAATGAAATTTTTAAAAAGCGGGAATTCTTAGTTTTCGACCTAATCCATTTGTTTGAATGGCCTCGTCGGATGACCCTTCAGGGGGGTTGGTTCACTTCATGACGATCAGGTGGGTTTGTCCGGGACGATTCCTCCCAACCGTCCGTGAGTTAGCCCTTTAACGCACAGTGATCCCGCTCTGGGAACACCCAACTCTGACGTTTTGACTGTTGCCAGTTACGAAGAATAGATTTGATTTCGATAAAAATAGTTGCGGGTGACATAGCTCCTCGAGAATCTTTTATTTTTTTAGCACTTCATTTCCCGTAAAAAAAAATGGTCACGATTCTTTTTAACAGCTCTGACATCTGCTGAAAAAATGGAAGAATGCGAGAACTGCTGGATAGAATGCCCAATGCTGGAAAAAGGGCAGCCGTTGCCATCGCTCGACTTAACTACCAGCAAGATGGCGGACGATCGAAACGTTCATCGCGTGCGACAGATCTAGCGACCCTTTTTTTGACGACAGCTGGCTGTGCGCGAGCACAGCAGCAAAGTTTTTACATGAATTAGTAAAAGGAGAAAAAGAAAAAAAAAACGTTATTTTATTTTTTACAGCATCTGATAACCTGGATGGAAGTTTATTATTTCGCTCGTGGTGTAATTTTTTGACAAAACTTGTTAACCTAATTAGGATTTTTAATGCATTTTTACACGCGTGACATCAAAATGACGTCAGTCTCACTTGAATTATTGAAAGTAATAAATAAATAAATCTAACTTTGTCACCTATGCTCACGAATGTGCTAAAATCGGACATTTGAGTAGCTTTCTACCCTGAAAATTGCGAACAATCGTCAATCGTTGCGACGACAGCTGGCTGTGCGCGAGCACAGCCAGCTGTCGTCAAAAAAAGGGTCTCTAGATCTGTGGCACGCGATGAACGTTTCGATCGTCCGCCATCTTTCTGGCAGTTAAGTCGAGCGATCGCAACGGCTGCCCTTTTTTTCAGCATTGGGAAAGGGTTGCGCCTCAAAGGGTTAACGCCTTGCCCAGGGTCGCACTCCGGTTTTTCTCTCTATCGGATCAAAAGGATGGTGTATGCGTGTGTGTGCTATTCCGATAGGCTCTTTACAAGAGTCTCCAAAAAAAAGATAAAAGAAGTAGAAGAAGAAGCAAAAAGAACGAGCGTTTCCACCTCCCATTTGAATGCTACGCCGAGCAAGCAGAACGTGCCGGGGCGCTGCAAGCGTTGCCCAAGTGTGGGCGTCGACACTTTCCCACGGTCTGGTCTCTCTCTCTCTCTCTCTTCAACGTCCGAGGAAAGAAGAAGATGCGGTCCAGCCCATCACTGTGTTGTTGTTGTTGTCGTAGAGGAGAAGAGAGAAGACAGCCCTCTTCTCTCTTGAACGCGGGATGGTTTTTTGGGTTTGACTCGACTTTCTTTTTGGGCAAGACAGAAAAGACAGGGCAGACGCCATGCGGGCATGACGTCGCCTCGACCTGAGTTCAACTCACCCCTTTGACTTGCGAATTGGGAAAAACCACCTTATTTCGGCGCTTCTACTGCCAAAAAAAAATACCGTTAAGTGGTGTCCCAATGCCGCAATATATATATATATATATATATACATTATTATACATTACATATATATATATATATGTATGTAATGTATAAAAAGGTAATTTGTGTTTTACTAGTTTGGGTATTTTTCAAGCGGGTACTTTCACTGTAAGTTTTGCTTTCCTGTCATACTTGCCACCCGCGCTCTGGAGCTATGTTTTAATTCTTTAGTTAATTGCTAGACATCAGGCCGTCGATTCTGAGTTCTTTAGAGTGTACACGTGTCCCCACGCCTTTGTAATCCCGGATGCGGGTCATGTTGGTAAATGTGTGTGGTTCGATCAGAGATAAGAGAGAGGAGGAGTTGGGTCTTCGCAGACCACGTGGTGTGGTAAGCGTAAATACTCCCGCACATCGAAAATCGAGAGACTTCTGCCACTGGAACTGCTGAATGAGTCCACGCTGATTCTTGTACCCGTCTCCCCTCCCCTCTTCTCATTCTAAATTGTAACTTAATGTACTGTTCAATAAACCATATTACCTGCCTTAACTCTGAAACTTTACTTGAAATATCTGACGTCTTATATATATATATATATATTTTAAAAAACCAAAAAACACGCTTTAGTGATAAATTGAACTAACTGAAAAGCGAAAAATAATTCTTAATATGGAAATAAATTAATGAACGAAAAATAGTATTATTGTGAAAAAAGCGTTGGGCGCTTTGTGCTATATTTTTTTTGTATCATTTTTGTACTAATCGTAGCGATCGAATATTCTCAAGATATATGGAAGCACCCCACGCTTTTTTCACAATAATACTATTCTTCGTTCATTAATTTATTTCCATATTAAGGCTGTTTAACCTGAGGACCGAAAGTCGAATCGGGGACTAGGGGAAAAGCTTGAAATAGGGGTGGTTTGGGGGTCCAAGCATACAGGTCGCGCCCTCTTTATTCATGTAATGGACACAATTGTTAGCTGTATTTTTTAGAATTTCTCTGAAAAATTTTAGAAATATAATTATAACTTTAAAATTAAAACGATAAAATGGACTTTTCTTGATGTAAAATAGTGTAGTAAGTATTAGAGATCAGCGCGAGTTGATTTTTTCAAATGAAATTCGGTTGAAACGCGATAAAACTGCTGAAATTCTTTGAATTTCCGTCTGAAATATTATCTTCATTTATTTACATATTTTTAAAATTAAATTGCTCCTATAAACTTAATGTTCATAAAGCATCGTAAAGTAGTTTCAGAAGAACCATTATAAATTTTTCAGTAGCTTTTCTACTGTAATTTTATTTTAAATCTTGATCAGAAGTCATGTTCATTAGGTTTCAGAAACCATTACGAGTTTTAATTATAAAATTTGTAAAAAGCAAAATGCAGTACATTTTTGGCCCCAAAACATTCTTAAATACATCTATAAATTTATACTTCAAGGTTACTTTTGAAAGAAAATTTTTCAGTCAGCCAATTTTGAATTTGAGTTTAAAAAACAAAGTTTTTCCTTCTTTCTTTTTATGAAAACTGTCTGGTTATTCAGATTTTTAATTTGCAGTAGTCCACAGTACAGTTCCCGAAGAAATATTCTGAAAAATTTCATTGTTCTAGGAATGTAAGTTTATTTTTTATCTGTAGTGAAAGTTAACCAAAAAGCAGACTTCTCCGAAAAAGTGGAATGTTTAATAATTTTTTTTCAAAAAATGAAGTAACTTTTCAAATTTGAAATTTGTTTCAGTTCACAGTATGGTTTCTGAAGAAACAGTCTAAACATTTTCATAGTTCTAGCATCGTAAGTTCATTTCTCATCTTAAGTCTATCAAAAACGTTTTCCTCTGAAAAAGTGCCAAGTTTCACTATTAAAAAAAAATTAAATTGTTTTTCAAAATTTATCTCAATGTCAGTTCCCAATCTAGTTTCTGAGGAAACATTCTGAAAATTCTCGTAATTATATCATCGTAAATTTATTTCTAATCTTGGGTAAAATTCGAGAAAATAGCGTTTTCTCTAAAAAAGTGTCAAGTTTAATAATATTTTTAAAAAAATTAAATAACTTTTCAAATTTTATCGCAATGTCAGTTCTTATTCTAGTTTTAGAGGAAACATTCTGAAAATTCTCAAAGTTATGTGATTATAATTTACTCCCTATCTTGGTCGAAAATCAACCGAAATCCTCCGTTTTCAGGTAGAACAGCTTTTAAGAATTATTTTTCGCTTTTCAGTTAGTTCAATTTATCACTAAAGCGTGTTTTTTGGTTTTTTAGACTATATATTTTTTTCACTTTTTAGTTCGATTTGCTATAAAAGCGTGTTTTTTAGTTTTTGTTAAACTGTATGTATTTAAAATTTATTTTTAATTTTCGATATCTCTCATAAGACACTGAATAACACTAAGTTGGAAAGTGCAAACTGTGAGATAATTTATTTTCACTGTGCACCAGTGGCGTAGCTAAGATTTTATTTCGGGTTGGGCTGGGTATCAAATTTAAAGCTAAAGTTCAATTGTAAGCTAAATATCAAATTGTAAGCTAAGTAAAGGGTCCCATTTCCGGAGGGGGAGCAGCCCCCTGAGACCCCCTCTTGCTATGCCCCTGCTGTGCACCAAAGTATTAATCAACCTCCAGTTAAATGCTACCTTCCTCACTAAAAAGGAAAAATAGGTCTCTAATCAACAAATAAAAGCGTGTTAAAAAGAATGGCCTTAACATGTTCTTGTACTCAACTCTTCCATAATGTGATGGATCGCGATATTTTGTAAAAATAAAAATATTGCCGTGCCCAGGATTCGAACCTGGGTTATTGCGGCCACAGCGTAATGTACTAACCACTATACGATCACGGCCACAGTAAAAAAGGTTTTCTTAAGATTGTAATCTTTGGAAGTGTTCTACTTTCAATCAGGATAAGAAATGAGGAAATTATTTAATCCTGGCGATCCTGATCAGGATAATGAGATACACTTATAAAATTATTGTATTATCACCGGTTCTTCATAAATGTACAAAGTTTAAATTAAATCTGACCGTTTAAAGTGTGCCAAATTTGAGTTCAAAGGAGTCGGTTATAAACATACATACAGGTGAAGCTAATAAATAAAATCGTGTTAAAGTCAGGATTATGGGATAAATTTATTAAATTATTGTATTGTCATCGATCCTTGATGTATCTACAAAGTTTAAATTAAATCTGACCGTTTAAAGTGGGTCAAAATCGAGTTCAAAGGAGTCGGTTACAAACATACAAGCATACAAACATACATACAGGTGAAGCTAATAAAAGCGTGTTAAAAAATGCAGTCGTTACCATGGATCCATTTAACTACCAACAACGTGTCTGAAAACTTCTTTAGCTCCGATGGACTATTCGATCGATTGGTAGTTAAATGGATCGGTGGCAACGGCTGCACTTTCTCAAACTTTTGGGAGTCTATCCAGTTGGTCCTCTAAAATTGATGAAAAATACTCCCGCGCTTCAAAGCGTTCATTCAGCTGTGGACTCAAGTTATTCTTTTAGATTCGACTCCTCAAACGTTTTGCTTGTATTATTATTATCAGCTTTAAAAAATTAATATTTCGTTATTATTATGTGATTGTTAAAGACGATTAATCTTATACATGAAAAAAGTATTTAAAAAAACGACTAATTTTAAAATGCTATCCGTTTTTTATTTTCTACTTATCTATTTATTTTTACTTTATTATTATTATTATTATTATTATTATTATGCTTTCCCTTTTGTTAGCATTTGAGTAGTGGTGTGTCGTGTATCCGTATCCCCATCCGTGGACATTCGAATTAAAAAAGATCCGTAACCGAACGAAAAGAAATGATCCGCATCTGGATCTGTCAGAGAAAAAAAAATTATCGGGATCCGCTTCTTTTTGGCGGATCTTTTAATGGCTTTCTAAGATAAGTCAAAGGGTGTTTCATCTGAAGAGCGAATCTTGTCACAGGTCTCGGACAAGATATCTGAAGAATTTTAGAAATAAAATTAAAACTCTAAAATTGAAACGATGAAATGGACTTTTCTTGCTGTAAAATATTGCAATAAGTTCTAGAGAGGAGCGCAAGTTGATTTATGATATGAAATTCGATATGATTTTATGATATAAAACGCGATGAAACTGCTGAAATTCTTTGAATTCCAGTCGGAAATACAATATTTTTATTTACTTATTTGTTTTTTAAATTAAATTGCTCGCATAAATTCGTAAATGTTCGATGTTAATAAAGCATCGTAAAGTAGTTTTAGAAGAAACATTATAAATTTTTCAGTAGCTCTTCTAATGTTTTTTTTTTTCTTTTTTAAAAAAATCTTGTTAAGAACTCGTTTACATAAGTGATTCTGAGGGATTACTAGTTTGAAAATTGTAAAATTTGTAAAAGCAAAATGCAGTACATTTTTGGGTCCCAAAACATTCTTAAATGTATTATGAAGTATTCCAAATTTATATTTCAAAATTACGTTTACCAGAAAATTTTTTAGTCTACCAGTTTTGAATTTGAGTTTAAAAAATAATGTTTTTTCTTTTTATGAAAACTGACTAGTTCTTCAGATTTGAAATATACAGTAATCCACAGTATAGTTTCCGAGGAAATATTCTGAAAATTTTCATAGTTTAGCATTGTAAGTTTATTTCTTATGGAGTGAAAGCTATCCAAAAAACGGACTTCTCCGAAAAAGTGCCACGGTCATTTTTTTTTTTTCACAAAATTAAGTAACTTTTCAAATTTGAAATTTGTTGCAGTTCACAGTATGGTTTCGGAGGAAACAGTCTAAAAATTTTCATAGTTCTGATATCGTAAGTTTATTTCTGATCTTTAGTGAAACTTTATCAAAAACGTCTTATTCTAAAAAAGTGTCAAGTTTAACAATTAAAGAAGTTCTTCAAATTTCATCTCACTGTCAGTTCTTAGTCAAGTTTTCGGGGAAAAATTCTGAAAATTGGCATCGTAGCTTTTTTCTGAGCGTAAGTGACAGTCAAAATAAATAAATAAATAATTCTCTGAAAATGTGTCAAGTTTAATAATATGTTTTTTTTAATTAAATAATTTTTCAAACTCTATCTCAATGACAGTCCTCTTTCTAGTTTTAGAGGAAACACTCTGACAATTATCATAGTTATGTGATTATAAGTTTATTTCCTATCCTGAGCGAAAGTCAACCGAAATCCTCCGTTTTCAGGTAGAACAGCCTTAAAGAAATGAAAAAAAAATCATCTTTTGGCGTCATTAATTATTTTTTCCAATCAAGCAAAAGTTCTATTATCTAAAAATTAATAATTATTGTTTCCAATGTTTAAGTGAATTTTCTTTTTATATCGAAAATGGTGTACTTGTATTTTTTTTATTATGTTGTAAAGGACAAAAAATTAAATACTTAAATTTTGAACAAATTTAAGTACTTAATCTTTTATAATTGCTTTAGTTTCATAGGTAAAAAGAAATCAACTAACTCTACTTAATGAAATGTGAAAAAGATCATGTATAATTTCATATTCGATTTTTCTTCCTCTTGACATGTGACGAATAGCTAAAATTTCACAAAACAACAAACTGGGGTAAATGCGATTAAAGGTTTCGTTATAAGTTATTGTGTGTGATTATGGCAAGGCTACACTAGGGCGATCTGCCAAGGGGGGGGGGTGCCTTGGTTAGAAGGACTTTCTAAGCGTTTATAAGTTATTATCAGCAAACAAGGAACAAGTGTTCATATAAATAGCTTGTAATTAAAACATGGCATAAAAATTTCGGTAAGATGTATTTTAAATTATGTACACTGTTTTAGTATAAAGAATTTTATTTTCATTTACATGAAAATCGTTATTTTCCTCACATTTTCATATTGTGGGTGTGTTTAGAATAAATCTGCTTACAGTTCGTGCAGAATTAAATAAACTACCGTTATCAAGTAGGGACCGCGAGACACTTTTGCGAGACGAGACAGAGATTTACAGCTTTTTTGCGAGACGAGACAGACATTTTAACATATGATATAGGATTTTGCGAGACGAACAAGCTTTCGGCTGTTTTGCGAGACGCGAGACGCCAATTTTCGTCTCGCGTCCATCCCAAAGGGCTCAAAAAAATTCAGAACAATTCTTTAAAAACAGAACTACACTCTGAAATAAATTAAAAAACACTTCCTTTTATGAAACTTGCAGAATAAAATTCTTAAACCAGGATTTGAACAGCACAATTTTTCAAAGAGACACACACTAAGCAAAACTTTCGGTTGTTAAGAATTTTTTCTAAAAGTTTCATAATTTATAGAAATTTATACCGTTTATTTCGTTGTATGGTACACCTTGTAAAGGGATAGCCTATAAATTTTAAAGTGCTTGGCATCGTTATTTCTTTTTGAATTTATGTACGAAAAATCACAGGATTTTTTTTTCAAAAGTTATCACACTGTTAAGAAAACATGCGACTTTTGAACTAAAACAATCTAAACTCATAGAGATGAGACTGGAAAACATTTAAATGCCTCTTTACAAGCTGTTCTATGCAAGATAACTAGTGGACCTATAAAAGTTACGAAACATTAAGGGAAAAGTCTTAAATACACAGAATTTCACAGTTTTTATTTTCCGAAGTGGAAAGGCCATTTTCGATTACGATTTATGTGTTTAAGAAATTTTTCTGAAATTTACAGGCGATACACAGGTTCACTGTTAATATTTTGAGTATATATTGCACTGTATAACGCCTCACCAAGGCATAGTGGTTATGTCACTGAAAATGGTAGAATTGTGAAGGTCCGGCTTCGGGTCCCATCGCGCGGCTGCCTAACGGTCTGGCGTTGTGGTAGGTTTTCTCAAGATGTAACGCGAAATACGCCTTAGAACATCTTAGAAAGTCCTCCTACCAAGGTACCCGCCATCGTTGGACGATCGCCCTAGTGAAGCGTTGCCATAATCAATCACTGTATAACATTTTTGGGGATAATGACCCATGCATATTTTTAACTGTTACAAAAATCTTATTTTCCAACCTACAAAGTTAAATTGCAGGGGAAATTGTATTGTTATGTTTAAACGTTCAGCCAGTCCATTTTCCTTCACGTTCATTAGATCTTACGCCTCTCGAATTTTTCTTAAAAGTAACATTAACCCTTTGAAGCGAAATAATTTAACATTAATATAGAAGGGCACTGGATAGACTGCCCAACGCTGAAAAAGTGGAGCCGTTGCCATCGATGCATTTAACTACCAACAGCATGGAGGTTGATCGAATCGCCCATCTGGCACCTTATTTTCTGCGATTAGCGATGAAAGCCCTAAGGTGATTTTATATTGCAACTACCGCGCGCCAAATGGTTAAAAGAACAGTCGTAAAGCACGTTAACTGGACGGAATTCGGCACTGAGATTCTGGCGGTGTGGGCAAGAAACTCATTGGATACTTTGGTTCGAAGTACGTATATCAGTTGTGACTGGCACTGTGAGATGTACTTGAAGACCAATGACCATCATTTTGAACATTTACTTTAACCACCAGTGCGATCATTCTGTTAGGCCAAACAGTACAGTTATTTTTTCAAACTGTACTGAAGGTTTGTTTTTCCCTGAAATTTAATCTTGTAGGTTCGAAAATAAATTTAATATGACAGTTTGAAGTGTTTTTATTCTCCTTGCCTACGCCCTGTATATTATTGTCAGCATATTAGCTAGTCTCAACAATGATATCTAAAAAGAGGAATATTTTAATGAAACAGAAGATTTAAGAGTAATTTATCGATTTTTTATTGTCTGTGACAATCGAAGAGAAAGAAGAAACAAACAACTCCAATTTAAAAAAAAAAAAGAGAAATTATGAAATTCTTGGGGAGCTTTGTTGAGTATTTTGCATACACCATTTTCAATAGGGTACAAGGCGCAATTCAAAGCAGTAAAATATATAAAGCATCCAGTGGCGTACCCAGGATTTTAGTTTAGTGGGGCTGGGCTACAATTTCTACTGAACTCGGTTATAGTGACTCCGATTATAGTTATAACTTTCTTATAACGTCAAAATATTCTTGCCACTTGACTTGCCCAAAGAACAACATGCGCACAAGCAGTGTAACTCGTTATAGTCAAATAATTATCTGATCTTTTCAGTATCGTTGAAACCGAATTTAACTGTGTTTCGTACACTAATTGTAACTGTTTTTAAAAAACTTTTTTTTTTCTTTGTAAAAAGTACTTTAGAAATAATTTAAAGATCATTTTTAAGAAGAAAAAATTCAATTCATTAGGAACAATTTTCAATTTTTAATGCTTTTCACTTCTAACCACCTTTAGGTAGGGATGGACATGAGAAGAGACGAGACTTCTCGCGGTGTCGCACTTCGACGAGACGAGACACCGGGTACAAGACAAGACCACGAGACGAGACAGCGGCGTGCGAGACGAGACCACGAGACAGTACTTCGATATGAAAGGACGAGACGAGACGAGACTTGAGCCATTTCTCGTCTCGCATAGTCTCGCGTCCAACCTTACCTTTAGAGGGGGGGTGGCTTAATAGAGATGAACCACTGGATAGACTGCCCAAAGCTGAAAAAGTAGCTGACTGCGCGGCCGTAAAGCCAGCTGTGTCAGGAAATTTCTTTAGCTCCGTGGTGCCAGACGGGTAGGGATGCATGCGAGACGATTTTTTTGCGAGACGAGACAGAGATTTGGAGTTTTTTTGCGAGACGAGACAAAGCTTTTCGGCTGTTTCGCGAGACGCGAGACGCCCATTTTTCGTCTCGCGTCCATCCCTACAGTAGAGATGAGACGGGCTCAGCCCGAGCCCGAAAGCCCGAGCCCGAGCCCGGGCCCGACTCGGGCTCGGGCTCTGTAATTCACGATTGCGTTCGGGCTCGGGTTCGTGAAAAATTTCTTCTTTGTTGAACATACTCCTTGAAACAGATTTTAAAAAGTGATTCATGGTATAAATAGACGTACTTATTTCAAAAAATAGCGGCACGGGAGACTAGAAGGTGTGTGAAGCTCCAAAATTTATTGTATCCTATTAATGAAGTAGTTAACTTTATTTGTCTTTAGCTGAAATTTCGGGCTCGGGCTCCAACTTTAATAATATTGCTCGGGCTCGGGCGGGCTCGGATTAAAAGTCTTCGGGCTCGGGCTTCAAAAAATGAGCCCGAACTCATCTCTACCCTACCGACGGGCGATTCGACCCACCGCCATCTTGTTGGTAGTTAAATGGAACGACGGCATCGACTGCACTTTTTCAGCTTTGGCACCATTGAACCATACATTTCCTTGCGAGATTATCAGTGAAAGCGCTGGTGGAATGAGGCGGTTTCACGGAGCAAACCACCGTTTTCAACAGAGCGAAAAAGCAAAAAAAAAAAAAAAGGAAAGCAAACCCTCTGTCCAGTTCAATGACTAATTCCGGGGCTAGTCAAAGTCCTAGCAACAGTCTTATTTGAATATTACGAAGCAGAGCATGCGAGAGATTCGCGGGTGTGGGCGTCACCACTTTCCCACGGTTTCCCAAGTGCAAGACCCCGAGGAGCAGATACGCTCCGCCGGCCAAAGGTTGCAGAAACCTCTGCCTCCTCCATCTTTGGTTTTTTTTTGTTTTTTTCGTTCTTACTTCACTTTATTTTATTATTATTTTTTTTCGGTATTTTCTCTTCTGCTGTTTCACCCCCCTGCCCCTCCTCCCCCTCTCAATTCTTTTATCTTCTCGGCGGACCTTTCTTTTACTTTCTTCTTCGAAATTTCTTAACTTAAATGGTTGGGCCAATGAGTTGAGGTAAATTGAAGATGCCGACAGTTTACTTTCTTTCTTTCTTTTTTTTCTTACTCTCCTCCCCTCCTTATTTTGTGCGTGTGCGTGTGTGTGTGTGTGTGTGTTTTTATTATTATTGTTATTACAGCATCTCGGAAGGAAAGGGTTTAAATAGAAGGAATGCGCGGCGTTTCTCGAGAGTATAATCATAAATTTGAGTTCCATTTTCGTGTAGCAGGGGGGCAGGCTTTCGGGCTCGTTATTTCAGGCACGAAATGTAGGGATTTTACCTCAGTTCGATTTATGACAATCAGACAGACATTTTTACAGAAGGTGCATTTTTTAACTAATATTTCAAGGCACACAAAAGAACTAAATTAGCTCCAAAAGAACTGAAATGCCTCCCAAGGACTTAAAACCAAGACAAAACATCATGTGATTTTGGAACATAAATACGAATTAACTATTATGTCATCCACTTGAAAATGTTTAAAATTCCCCTAGCTGTACGTATACTATAACCTGTATCAACTGTGAAACTTCCCCCTCCCCCCCCTACCCTAAAAAAAATAATAATAATAAAATAAAATCTTAAAAAATACAAAATTTAGCAGGATGGGCCACTCTTCGAAAGTTTTTCGTGCGCAATTCCATGCTGAATTTTATTTTTTATTTATTTTTTTTTTCATCCCTGTCGCAATTAGTTCATTTTAATTTGTGTACACAGGCTGTGCGGGATTTTCTAGAAAAAAACTGCCTTTACAAATTTGCTGTTTGCAGGACGAACTACTATATATTTTTCAACCACCTTTTTGCTTTTCCATATTCTCGTGTTCTTAGAACTACAAAATTTCTCCAATGTAATAGACAAACATTAATTTTATTGCGATAAAAAGTACAACACGGTGAGCCCTCATGGTGGTCATATTACCACAAGGACTGAAATACCAGCCCGCATGCTTTCTAGCGGTGCCCAGTTTTAAATTCTTTCAAGTGAGCGACATTGATGCCAGTCTGTCTAGGAACGGACAAAAAGTCTCGACATTCAGGCTGGATCTTGACTGATCATTGAATTTATGCCTAATTATAACTGACATGGACTAGAGGCAGACAGGCGAAAAAGTGTCAGCCTCTCAAAGGAAAATACTCGACCCTCTTTTAATTATTATCTACATAAGCGCCCTCTAGCGAATCATAGCGACAAATCCTGATCCAATCTACTACAAACACACGTTTGAGCAATACATAAACTTGATGATTATGACTCACAGTGCCAGCTTACAGGCACATTTCGTTTACCTCTTTGAGAATACGTCGATGATCGTCCTATATCCAAGTCCATGGGGCTAACAAAGAACTCACGAAAGACGTCAGAGGTGTGCCGATTGCAAACGGCGAGATAAATGGTTTCCCTGTGACGAGACCATAAGAACTCAATTCAGAAAGAGTAATGGTCATTGCATTTTCACTTTTTTTCACTTTACACACAGCTGGGCCAGCTCACCTTTTTGGTTTTGAGCTTTGTATGAACCGGTAGGATCATTTATTATTAAATCTAAAGCTTAAAGTAAAAAATTTTGTCGCTGCGTGGGCGAAATTGACAGACAGACTGAAATTTTCATCAGATGATACAGAAACTCGGCACTGGTAGGTCATCATGAGTGGATGCCTTGCCGACTAGTCGAACTCCGACTAAACCAGGGAAAGTCTGTGTCTCAAAATTTACAGTTTTTGTGAAAAGTAAATAGGTAATCGTACATTTTATCTAGGAGCATTTTGAAGTGATTTCTTTCATTGCATTCTTAATCTAAATCTACAGAAGTTTCTTGTCAAAGACTAGTCAAGCAGAAAGAGTGTTAAAAATGCGGTGAGTGTGACTGGCAACGAAAAGGTACTTGAATGCAATTGAAAGAACATTAGTCGCATTATCACTAACGTTCTTTTAATTTCATTAGAAAAATTTCGACAAGTAGTAACATTAATCTTTTCAGAAAAGTTCTTAAAAAGAAATGTTAAAAAATATCCATTCAATAGTTCGTTCTAAAACCTTGAATCTGTAAAGGCAGTTTTCTGCATAGAAAATCATTTCGATGATCGTTTCTCTGGAGAGACTGGATTTAAGACTGTTTCACTTGAAAATCGTGCAACTTTTGAACAGCTTTTTAAAAAATTTCATTGAGCCTGAGGCTCGGAAAATTTTAGAATGTCTCTTTACGAGTTACACTGTGAACGGACCCTGCAATGAACCTACAGGAGTTGCGAAACTGTCAGAAAAAAAAAAAAATACTAAACATACGGAATTTCGCATCATGAAAAAATTCGTAATCATGAAAAAATTCGAATTCGAGATTTTGGTGTATTGACACGTTTTGAGGTCTTCTGAATTCATTTATGCTGTTTTTACGAGATGTATGTATGTATGTGTGCATGTGTGTGTGTGTGTGTGTGTATGTGTGTGTGTTTCTGTGTATGTGAGTGAACACGTTAGCTCCTAAACGGGGCATACGATTGAGCTCAAATTGGGTATATATGTTATAAACCACCGTCGCAAGACCAGTATTGATTTTGATGTGTATAGGACTTATAGTGTTTCTACAGGGCTACCACAAAGATTTTTACATTATGGCCTATGGGGGAAAATTCTGGAAAGTGCGCTAGCGTTTAAACGGTACATTCGATTGAGCTCAAATTGGGTATATATATTATAAACCACCGTCGCAAGACCTGTATTGATTTTGGTGTGTATAGGACTTATAGTTTTTCTACAGGGCTACGACAAAGATTTCTTTTAGATTATGGCCTATGGTGGAAAATTCTGGAAAGTGCGCTAGCTTGATTTTGGCTTGATTAGTGCTTGATTAGTGCTTGATTTTGGTGTGTATAGGACTTATAGTTTTTCTACAGGGCTAAAACAAAGATTATAAACGTATATATATATTTGAATTATTCATCGATTAAAATTAATTTAAATGCTTGCTAATGAACTTAATCGTAAGTGTTCGGAAAGTCGAGTGAAGTCACTCCAGATTTTTTCGAGTGTTTAAACGTCATTGGTTAGTTTTTAAAGCTGTTCAAAAGTCTTGTGTCGACGATCGCTCTTTAGGTAGAACTTCCTTAATATAAATCACATATGGGCCACCTCCGGTTCGCGGGCCAGATGTGGTCCGCCGTGACTTTTGATCCGGCCCTCGGAACATATCAAAACCCCTATGAACCATTCAAAATTCCATATAAATCCCAATTATACTTCCCGCGACTTTGCTGACATACTGAAGTTTGGTCCTCAACTTTTCAAAGGTTGCCCACACCTGATATAAATGCATAAAGTGCATTTGGGTGAAGAAGCAGTATTATTTTATTTTTAAGTGTATAGCATCATTATTTTGCTTTTCAAAGTGATTCCTATCTATGGCTTTTAACCCTTTGAGGCGCAACCTTTTCCCAATGCTGAAAAAAGGGCAGCCGTTGCCATCGCTCGACTTAACTACCAGCAAGATGGCGGACGATCGAAACGTTCATCGCGTGCCGCAGATCTAGAGACCCTTTTTTGACGACAGCTGGCTGTGCGGCACAGCCGGCATAGTCGAGCGATGACAACGGCTCCCTTTTTTCAGCATTGGGCAATCGATCCGGCTGTTCTCGCATTCTTCCATTTTTCAGCAGATGTCAGTTCTGTTAAAAATAACCGTGACCAATTTTTTATGGGAAATGACGTGCTAAAAAGTAAAGGATTCTCGTGGAGCTATGTCCCCCGCAACTATTTTTAAGGAAATCAAATCTATTCTTCGTGACTGGACTGGCAACAGTCAAAACGTCAGAGGTGGGTGTTCCCAGAGCGGGAACACTGCGCGTTAAAGGGTTAAAGAATCTTATTGCACAAGAGATAGCATTTGAAGTGATGATGTTGGTATTGTGCGATATGTTCTTGTAATTGGTAATAAAATTGTGCAGCTGGCTGTGCGGCACAGCCAGCTGTCGTCAAAAAAGGGTCTCTAGATCTGTGGCACGCGATGAACGTTTCGATCGTCCGCCATCCTGCTGGTAGTTAAGTCGAGCGATGGCAACGGCTACCCTTTTTCCAGCATTGGGCAATCTATCCAACTGTTCTCGCATTCTTCCATTTTTTCAGCAGATGTCAGTGCTGTTAAAAAGAATCGTGACATTTTTTTTACGGGAAATGACGTGCTAAAAAGTAAAGGATTCTCGTGGAGCTATGTCACCCGCAACTCCTTTTTATAGAAATCAAATCTATTCTTCGTGACTGGCAACAGTCGAAACGTTCAAGTTTGGTGTTCCCAGAGCGGGAACACTGCGCGTTAAAGGGTTAAAAGGAGCTGTTTTCTTAACGGGTCAACGTCGGCCGTTTCACTTGTGTCACCACCAGCTTTTTTCGGCGAACAACGCCCCTAACGTTTACCAAACAGAGTGAACAACAGCAGGGAGAGAGTGTGCATGTGTGCCCAACAGTTGGTTTAAGAAGCAACAACAACAGCAAAAAAAAAAAAGAAAGCAAAAACTATGTAGGCGTCCTATCTCCGTACGACAGACGAACGTGAATGGGTGACGCTTGAAGAGGGGAGGGCTGAACACAAGGGGGATGAAAAAAAATTTTTTTTTTTTTTTTTTATTAAATAAAATACAAAATGTTCGAAACCCATTTCGAATCTCGCATTACCATTCCGTGTGTGCAGCGCAGCACTCTTTTCGTGTTCAAGAGCATCTGCCGTATTCCTTTCCCCTCTATGGTGAAAACCCGTGGGAAAAGGACCAGTTCGCGATCTCAAGAAAACAGAACTGCTTCAGATTATAAATGATTGTCAAGCGAAAGGTGGCATTATAAGAAGTTCCCCTTTTTTTTTCCCTATCATTATTATTTACTTATTTATTGGCTCGGGTGCTGTGTGGCAACGGGACTACGAATTTTTTGTTTTTTGTGTGTGTGTTTCTTACGGGTGTTTTAGAACATCTGGTTTCTTTAAAAAAAAAAAAAAAAACCCACTTTTTTTTGGTGTTTCAGAAATAGTAATCCATTGTTCGGGATTTACATTTTTCTTTTCTTTTTTACATATATGTATATATATATATATATATATATATATATATATATATATATAGTTGCACCTAAATTTGAAAGGGATCCGTATATACACTAGAGATGAGACGGGCTCAGCCCGAGCCCGAAAGCCCGAGCCCGAGCCCGGGCCCGACTCGGGCTCGGGCTCTGTAATTCACGATTGCGTTCGGGCTCGGGCTCGTGAAAAATTTCTCCTTTGTTGAACATACTCCTTGAAACAGATTTTAAGAAGTGATTCATGGGATAAATAGACGTACTTATTTCACAAAATAGCGGCACGGGGGACTAGAAGGTGTGTGAAGCTCCAAAATTTATTGTATCCTATTAATGAAGTAGTTAATTTTTTTTGTCTTTAGCTGAAACTTCGGGCTCGGGCGGGCTCGGGCTCCAACTTTAATAATATTGCTCGGGCTCAGGCGGGCTCGGATTAAAAGTCTTCGGGCTCGGGCTTCAAAAAATGAGCCCGAACTCATCTCTAATATACACCATAAAAACGTACTGAAAAAAAGGTGTAGGGGAGAAAAAGAGTTGCGCCATATTTGAATGTTTCTCACTTTGGAAAACTGGGGTGTTTCGGGGAGAGAGAGGGAGGGGGGGGGGGCTCAATTTTTGAAGGCTCGAAACCATATTGTAAATTGTAAAAGTCCGAGTTTTTACTTTTCTTAGTCAGAGAATGAAATAATACTTCGATACGAATAGTAGGGTGCGAGTGAAAAACAAAATTTTTTTAAATTGAAAACGCCTGAGGGCGCAAAAGTAGAACATTGGTAAGAGTATCATCCACATAAAATTAGGAAGAAATTCGGCAAAATCTTCTGCCCCCTACCAGCGCCATCTATGTTTGAATATTGCTTACTATGTAGGTTTCTAAAGGACTTTTTGGTTAAAAGCTGTTTCTCATCACTGCTCAGTAATTTATAATGTATCAAATTACTCGTAGTTTAACGCTCTACAAAATAGGTAAAGATCTGAAATTAAGAATTCCTAATTTTGTACCACATTTTAGGCAAAATGTAATCATTTTCGAAATGGGAATTTCTTAGAGGATAATTTATCTGATCTGCGGGGCGTGTACAGAAATGTAATGTTCAATGTACAGAAAATGAAATAAAATTTTCGAAATTTTATTTATTTATTTTCGTATTACGTTTAGAATTTATTTGGCAATGTGTTATCATCCTCCAAAACACATCATTGTTATAATATTCTCCTTCAGTCCCAGATAATAGCTTAATATTTTTTGCCTCAGCATTTCATGTTGAGAGATATTTCTTAAAAACAAATTTTACTTTATCAAAGTTAATTTATAAATGACAAGACATTTTACGTTAAGACATCAATACTGCGCTTCTCAACAGCGGAGCAAATTTGTTTCCTGTTCATATGCGCATTCTCAATGTGTCCTTTCAAAAATTGTGTTATTTCAGACTTGGTGTACATTTATACAAGTTTTTATTTAAATTTGTTTGTACAAAAGTGATAAAAAAAATAAAGTCATTCAGTGTTTATTTTTTCTATTTTACTTATCCTTTACAGTCATGAGAGGCACATGGAACATATCGAAGAGCAAAAAGAGGCAATTTTTGCAAAAGCTTTAACATTATATATTTATTTTATTGAAAAATAGAGATGGAAATGAAATTTCTTGTCAGTTGCATATACATACACACATTAACAGTCTATATATAAAATAAAAATAATTAATTTGATATGCACATTTAGTTTTAAGAACTTTTTACATATCTCTATGAGACTTTTAGAACAGTATATCAGTTTGGTGCACTTTTCTAAAAACTACTGAATTTTTCGCCTTAAAATTTGGTATGGTATCAGAAAAGATACTTTCTGAGAGTAAAAAGAAGCGGTTTTCATTTTTTGGCTAAAAATAAATAAAAATATTTTACACTGAGAAACTTCAAAAATTCAAAAAATTAAAGAAAAAAAATCATTATTTTCAAAATTATTTTTCACTCAGATCTATGATGATAAGTGTTTTTAAAGAAACAAGTTAGTTAAACAGTCAGCCAACCATTATTACAATCAGCAACACTCAACTTTTTTCTTTAAATTGCAGAATAAGTTCTACAATTTATAAGACATCAAAATTATACTTATAAAAGTTTAATGCTCCAAGCAGGCTTTGTGCAACAGCTTTTCCTACGAATAAAAACAATAATCTCATTTTATTCAATTTTTATTGAAAAATTCAATCATAAAGAAAAGGTTCTTTCAAATCCTTTTCATTTTGTGGCACTCTTAGTTTCAAAGCCTATCCACCGAGACAAGGTGATGCCACATCCGATAGGAAAAATTATCGTTTTTTAATTGTCCAGAGGCCAAAAACCGTTTAAAAAGCAGATGTTTGTTTGGTTTTTAACTGTCCACAGCCTAAAACTGCATAAAAAGCCGACATATTTTCGTTTTTTAATTCTGAGCCAAAAAACCGCATAAAAAGCATCCTTCTTTTATATTTTAAATCTCAAAACAAAAACAAAGGCAAGCTAAACGCTTCCTAATTTTTTTAATTACTCTTCGCCTGCTGTGCATTACTAAATTGCATCAACGGCGCAATACTGAAAAAGCAGTCGTCCAAAAAACTTTCCATCAGATCACGTGGATACCGAGGAGAGTATTCGGGTCTTGCAGAACTTAAAAAGCAGTTAGTTTTTTCCAAAAAACTTTCCATCAGATCACGTGGATACTGAGGAGAGTATTCGGGTAGAGAGTATTCGAGAGTATTCAAGGAGAGTATTTCGGCCGTTGCGTAGGAGCCAAGCCAGTAGTTAGCATTCATAAATTCGTCAACATCAGAGTCCCACTCACTTTGTGAGACATTGAGACTCGGAACTGGTACAACGAAAAACATTTTGGACGAAAAAAAAAAAAAAAAAAAAAGTAAACTACTTAATTCAAAATGCTTAAAAAGTATAAAAAATACAATTTCGAAGCACAGAAATGTAGTAGTTATGCAAGATAACGGGACAATCCAAGCATCAATCTCAAAAGCTGAAATAGAAATGATTTATGCTGTTTATTGTTGCAAATTTTTACTAATCGACAACAGTTGTAGCTTTGGAAACAGTAACTTCGTATTGTTTTACAACAATGTAGTGAGGTATCAAATAAAGTTTTGTTGTGTTCATTTGTTGGTAGAAATTTTTTGCGTTATGTTGGTTTAACAACTAAACTCTTGTGAAAGCCTGCCTTTGAGGATACTTTTCTATGCACTGGTCATTTGTCTGTGACCCAGATACACAGTCATCTCTCAAGCTACAATGCCACTGACTGAGTCAGATTAGTCTACATTTTTTCCGAGAGAATCAAGTCAATAGTCAATCTACTGTTTCCTTACATGTGCAGTTCGAATTATTTCCAGTGATGTGTAAGCTAAAAAAAGAGCCAAAATTATTTGACTCTTGACGTAAGCGTCATGAGTACTCACCTGCCATCATTGCGATATTATGACTCAAAAAAAACTATTCAGTCAGTGTCATTCGCGATCAAAAAAGTGAAAAGCTTGACGGTTTGCAGAGAATTCCCCACTTTCAAAATGTGTTATTTCTACATCGTACTGTTGTTGTGTTCATTTGTTCGTAGAAATTTTTGCGTTATTTTGGTTTAACAACTAAACTCTGTGAAAGCCTGCCTTTGAGGATACTTTTCTATGCACTGGTCATTTGTCTGTGACCCAGATACACAGTCATCTCTCAAGCTACAATGCCACTGACTGAGTCAGATTAGTCTACATTTTTTCCGAGAGAATCAAGTCAATAGTCAATCTACTGTTTCCTTACATGTGCAGTTCGAATTATTTCCAGTGATGTGTAAGCTAAAAAAAGAGCAAAATTATTTGACTCTTGACGTAAGCGTCATGAGTACTCACCTGCCATCATTGCGATATAATGACTCAAAAAAAACTATTCAGTCAGTGTCATTCGCGATCAAAAAAGTGAAAAGCTTGACGGTTTGCAGAGAATTCCCCACTTTCAAAATGTGTTATTTCTACATCGTACTGTTGTTGTGTTCATTTGTTCGTAGAAATTTTTGCGTTATTTTGGTTTAACAACTAAACTCTTGTGAAAGCCTGCCTTTGAGGATACTTTTCTATGCACTGGTCATTTGTCTGTGACCTCAGATACACAGTCATCTCTCAAGCTACAATGTCACTGACTGAGTCAGATTAGTCTACATTTTTTCCGAGAGAATCAAGTCAATAGTCAATCTACTGTTTCCTTACATGTGCAGTTCGAATTATTTCCAGTGATGTGGAAGCCAAAAAAAAGAGCAAAATTATTTGACTCTTGACGTAAGCGTCATGAGTACTCACCTGCCATCATTGCGATATAATGACTCAAAAAAAAAAAACTATTCAGTCAGTGTCATTCGCGATCAAAAAAGTGAAAAGCTTGACGGTTTGCAGAGAACTCCCCACTTTCAAAATGTGTTATTTCTACATCGTACTGTTTGTTAGGTTCAAATTGTAGCATTAGTTACCCCAGGCACTACATGAAATGGATAAACGCTTATTTTAAAATAGCTGCGCACCCGCTCTTCGTACGGGAAGAAGCGTTTATTTTACTAAAATCATAACTGCATATGACCAAAAACAGAATTTCTCTCTATTCTAAAAAAAAGTAACGGCCGCTGCCAAAACCTTGTTCTGCTATATAACTCCTCCAAAAACCGTGGGGACTTGAGCTTCGACAAAGGTGTCCATTCGGAAAATTCCGGGAAACCCGATAAGCTGACTGAAATTTCGAAATTCGAATTATTTTAGAAGATATTATTAAAAAACTGAAAAAAAATAAGCATAATGGTGGCCAGATTTGGCAGTTTTCGCCACGTCAGCATAAAATCATTCTTGCCTCTGCAACAAAGCAATTCCAAGTATGTATCGCGTGAAAATTGACAAACATGAAATAGAATGACACCCATTTTACGAAAAAAGTATGTGAAATAAATAAGTCAAAGTGTGTAACGCAAAGTTGACGATTTTCAAATAGTAAGTTCTTTTAGATAACAGGAGTTTAGAATTACCGATTATTCGCTTTTCCGAAACAGAATAATTAATTGTAATTGATTTAAAAGGCGCCATTTTGGAATCAGGTACGATCTGGCAAAAAGTTGTCTCCCCGAGCAGGGTGAATCTAAACCGCGTATTCCAAAATGCTAGCACCCAGTATCTTTAAAATGTAAAATAATTAAAATGCAGATTATAGTAAAGCCGGTTAGGTTCAACTTGGGTATTCACTACCCGTAGAAATATTTGGCGGCGTTAACTACGTCATTATTGAAGTTACAGTACAACCTGGATATTTGCCAGCGCGGCGAGATGATATATTTCGTTGTGCTAAATACGCCAATGTGCAAGGGATTATGTATATGAATATATGGATAACGGTTTTCCCGGTAACGTTACATGAGTAGTAATTATCGGTTATGAGCATGTGTAAATCGCCAAGTAATGAATAGTCGCCATTCGCCAAATAATGAAAAGTCGGTGGCAAGCTATTCTAGCTGTCCCGTAGTTTTTATAAAAAAAAAAAAAAAGAAGAAGAAGAAACATATGAAGTACTGTTTTCTAAGAACTAATTATTAAGTAAACATATACGTAAGTCGCCAAATTATGAAAAATCGCCATGGGTGGGAAATACGCAAGGTGTTCCATAGGTTTTACATAATTAAAAATAGTGTGAAGTTTAAATTTTTATCTTCCAAGGAGCAATAATAGATAAATTTCTGATGCCAACTTCTTGAACAAGGGATGATTTCTTTTAAAATATTATGTATACAATTTGAAACGTCAACACCCTACTGGGTCTTGTTAAAATACTTTGTGGAGTTGAGCTTCAATACTCGTGAATAAAGGCTAGGAAAAATAAATAACGTTTACGACGGATAGCGAAAATGCCGTCCCAAAAAGTGGACATTAGGCTAAGGTGACCAGATTTTTGTAGTCAGAATCGGGGACATGTCCCCCATTCTGACAACAAAACTGGGGACATTTATAATTAATGCAATAATTAACAGTAATTTAATTGAAAAACAATGCAATAATTAAAAATTGTCCCCAGTTCCATTTTTACATTCTGGGGACAATTTGAAAAACGTCCTGAAAATGGGGACTGTCCCCAGAAAATGGGGACATTTGGTCACCTTACATTAGGCATAAATACAAACTGACCACTTCAAAACTGGCTCAGTCCACGCCAACGCAGCGTTTTCCACATCGCGTGGCGCAGGCAACAGCCACTCGGGGGGGAGGACAGAAAAAGGAGGGTGGGGGAAACCGAGGGACCCACACACCACCACCGCCAACAACAAACAACAATGCCGAGATAAAAAAGACCACGTGACGTGTGTCGGGTTCTGGCCGAACGGAATTCTTTCAGTCGGAGCGAGCGAGCGTTTTCCCACGGCCTGCACCTGTCTCGGGTTCCCACACACACGCACACGCGGGCCCCCGGAACCGTGTCCCCCAGCTGGACCGCCTCGGCACGCGTGACGTCATTTCGAAGCGGCGCGCGTGGAGGGGGAAGAAACGGAGACGCTGAGGAGGAAAGTGGCGCAAGTCGGAAAGGGATATTTTTGTGGAAGGGGGAGAACGTGCCAGGGAATTTGTTTCAAAGGGTGGAGGAATTTTCCATGGATCGTCCGGGGGGAGTTTTTTAATGGTCCATTTGCACTTGCGCGGTATTGTAATCGAAATATTTAAGGCCCTTGCAAATATCCAGAGACATGCCGCGGGACGCTAGCAGTAGGGTGCCAATAGCAGAACCAATTCTTCAATAGTGTAACCATTTCCTTTAAAAAGGTGGTGATACTTCGGTATTAACCAACAAAAGATAATTGGGAACCGTGAATAATATTGCGGTTTCGCACATCCCCCATCTATTGTTCGGTAGAGGACACCCCAAGTGTCGCAGCGTCCTAACCATGACGAATTTCCCCGTTCAAATACATTGTAACCGCGACATGTCTCTGTATATTTGAAAGGGCCTTAACCATGTCGAATTTCCCCGTTCAAATACATTGTAGCCGCGACATGTCTCTGGATATTTGCAAGGACCTTAATGGGATAAAAATCCCATTACTTCTTATTCCCCCCCCCCACTGGTCATTAAAAAATGACCAGTCGGGATCCACAGACAAAAGCTAACCCGTGAAACCCACAAAACCACGCCCCCCACGCTATGGAGAGTAGGCGGATAATTTCTGGAGGACTTCACAGGAGAACACATTGATTTATCATTGGAGCTCCCGACTTCCCCAGCAGCTTGAGTTTCGAGCTCTGCGACCTGTTTGCATGCAGCTTCATGGATAGTCGCGGCACTCTAGCAGAGGGCGACATTGTTCGTGCTAGTTTTACTACTTTTCAACCGCAAGGCTGTACCCAGGAAAAAATTTCGGAGGGGGACCAAATGATGAAAAAGGCTGAATTTTTCACAGAAAGACTTCATGATTAATATTTTCTTAACAAAATTATAAATTTCGGGGGGGGGGATCGGACCTCCTGGGCCACCCCCCTTAGTACAGGCTTGTTTCAATGGCTTGGGGTGTCCACGCCAGACAGCACAGCGAATTTGCATCAAACTTGCAGTAGTAAGGCGGTTCAAGTTTACACCTCGAGAAATTATCCGCCTACTGAATTTTTCACAGAAAGACTTCGTGATTAATATTTTCTTAACAAAATTATAAATTTCGGGGGGGGGGCGATCGGACCTCCTGGGCCTGATTTATCAAGTCAACTTGAATTAAGCTTGAAAATTTCAAGCGTGTAAGCTTAATGCAAGCTTGAATGAAGTGTTCAAGTTTACACTTGCCCAACTTGCATTAAGCTTGACATAGCAAGCTTAATTCAATCTTCCTACCCTCTAAAAAATTTTCCTAAATACATGGGGCGCCGGTCGGCGAACTCGCTCCATATATTTTATTTTCCACGCATTTTCCCCTCTTACCTCACCACCCTTTAACCCTTAACCTGAAGGCATTTTAATCTGTTTCCGTCTAGCGTCCGCGATCGATCTCCGGACCTAAGGTGTAGGAAGCCAGCGTCCTAACCACCATGCCAATCTGACTCGAGGTGACGTGACTAAAGTTTGAAATGACTGTTATGGTTGTCACGCCGTTTTATGGCGAGATTGATCAGATTGCCCGATGTCGATCTGCATCTTTTATTTTACCATGGGATGAATCGAAATTAAAATAATGTTATGTGTGATTTATAGACTCTACTAATAGGGAAATAAGCATATTATAAACTTAAAAGCAGCACACGTTTTAAAACTTTCAATATCGCAGCACTCATGTTGGGCAATATTGGCCAAATCGGGACACACGACTGAGTTTGAAATCAATTTTGTAGTATATTTTATTTTATTTTGAAGAATTTCAATATTTGGAAATATAGAATCTTTTTTAATTATATGGTCATTTGTGACTGATTATAAATTATTTGTTATGTGGATGTGGCTTTCCAAATCAAGCAGTAATCAAGTTGTATTCAAGCTTGACAGTTCAAATGACTTAAATTCGGCGGGAAAATATTTGCTGGCTCATTTTTTTGTAAACTCCAAGCTTGCTGCAAGCTTAAAATGAATTGAACTGTCAAGCTTGTATTAATACGTCAAATTCGAAGAAATGTCAAGCTTGATTTAAGCTTATGTGCTGTCTGGGACCAAAAAAAGATAATTGGAGATTGTTCATCAGTTTGTGGTTTAGAAGTCGTCATACAATCGACGAGTTGAGACTTTCTTGATGTCGCTTCTCGATGTCTCTTCATATTACGTAATATTGAGGTCTTGGGAACTGTAAATAGGGTTTATCCTGGCATTCACTAGAGCCACCACATACGATCTATCTGAACAATTTGATCGCTTTCATTGAAAATTCTGCCGTTTTCAAATACGATAGTGCTGGTGGATGTTTTATGCGAGATCAAAGGAAGTCCAGTAAGTAAATAGGACCTCTTTCTCATTACGCGCACTGCTCCGCGCAAGTGCAGACATACGTCAGCGAGAGGAAGTGACTTCTACCTCATGCGTTGCGTTGCGTGCTATGATATACGTAAGATGTTACATCAGAAAAATTGGAATGCATTCGGTTGTAAATTGGATCGAGTCGATCCTTTTGTAAGCCAACTTTTGTGTCTGTAGGACATTCCAAGGTCATAAAATTGATTCATTTAAATAGTTAAATTTCAAAATTAATAATAGCAATAATAATATGTATAATTGTGGATGAGCGCGAAGATTCAGAATAGAATATCATCAAGATTTGAAGACGCTGCCGAAGTGGTGTAGTGGCACTCTACAGAACCATTCTACAACACCTTGGGTCTTGGGTTCGATTTTGGGCTTGGATGTTTACTTGTCCGTCCCTTCATAGGAAGCAACGCTAGATGCTCCCATAATAAATAATTTGGAAGACGGTTTAAGTTTTTTTGTTTATGTTTTTTTTTTAATAACGCCAGCAAAGTTGAAAAGTGTTCATAGCTTTTGTTTGTCGGCTTCTGTTTGTCGTGTTTTTACGACAACGATTGCCACGAAATGTTACTGCTGTACTGTGTCCTGTACCTTTATGAAAATAGCATGCACATAATATCAATAATTCATTTTTCTAAGGCGCACAACAGATTTCTAATACGATAAAGATCCAATTAGGGCTATGACCATGGGTGCCTTGAGGGTACACTAGCAGGCATATCTTGCGTTTGAAGGAATCGGGTGCTTTCTCTTTGGTCAGGTTGTACCCTTGCACCTTCTAAAAGGCGAGTATAAAAAAATTCCTTTACCAATAGATTGAACATTTTCAGAGGAGAATAGATTTTATAGAGATTTAAATCGAATTAGAATTAATTTAGAAACTATGAATTTTCTCATTGTTTACTAAAATACTGCTTTTTTTTAACTTTTCGTCATTTAAGCATCTCATTTATAAAAACTGAAAAATGTCATCATTTGAGGACAGTTGATTGCATTCTGATTTCGTGATTTATCTGGTATTTTTTTTATTAGGCTGAGTATCGAATTCATTGTTGTGGAAATTTTGGAAATATAGTTTTCAATGATTAAAGTTCAAATAAAACAGTAATATGTGCTTTGCAAGACACTTGCGTTGTGCAATAAAGACATTTGATTTATGTAACATTCTTGAAATCTTGAGACATTTTTGTGTAATCGGACCAGCTGGTTATTAGGTCCAAACTGATCTTATCCCGATGTGACCCAATTAACTGGTATCGACTGAATATGATTACAATATTCTCTATCGAAAAAAGTGCATGAAGCATTGACAGTTTGAAGCAAAACAAAACAACTCTCTTAGATGCGTCTCTTGATAATGATGATTAACGGTGTGTTTCGAAATAAATCGTGAAATTTTGTAGCATAAATAGAAATAAAGTAATTATATCAAGTTCTTCAGAATTAGCAGACTACCTCTTCACAAGCTGTACTATGCACAGTAATAAATGATAAACTTGCATCAGGAGCGAAACTTTCAGAAAAAATTCTTAGAAACAGAAAAATAACAGGGTGTGTCACTCTTTGAAAATTTTTGCTGTGCAACTCTTTTCAGAAAATTTCATAAAAGACACTGTTGTTTCATTTATTACGGTGTGTATAGTGCAGTATATGAAGAATCATTCTGAATTTTTTTACTGCCCCTGGAGCAATTAGCTTATTTTCCTTTGTGTATGAAGTCTGTGAGGGAGACTTCGTTTCTTCTAAAAACACATTTAACCCTTTGAGGCGCAACCCTTTCCCAATGCTGAAAAAAGGGCAGCCGTTGCCATCGCTCGACTTAACTACCTGTGCGCGAGCACAGCCAGCTGCGTCAAAAAAGGGTCTCTAGATCTGTGGCATGCGATGAACATTTCGATCGTCCGCCATCTTGCAGGTAGTTAAGTCGAGCAATGGCAACGGCTGCCCTTTTTTCAGCATTGGGCAATCTATCCAGCTGTTCTCGCGTTCTTCCATTTTTCGGCAGATGTCAGTGCTGTTAAAAATAATCGTGACCATTTTTTTTACGGGAAATGACGTGCTAAAAAGTAAAGGATTCTCGTGGAGCTGTGTCACCCGCAACTATTTTTATAGAAATCAAATCTATTCTTTGTGACTGGCAACAGTCAAAACGTCAAGAGTTTGGTGTCCTCACGGCGAGCACACCGCGCGTTAAAGGGTTAAAAACAATTACTTCAGTACCTTATTTTTACGTGCCAGCTGTGCTCGTCTCAAATACACGTCGGTACAGATTTGCCACGAAAAGAGCTAACAGACTGGCTAGTCTAAAATTGAACATACAAACAAGCTAGAGTTAAAAACAAATATGTTATCAGAAAGCGCATAACGGTAATAAACACTGCACGCACTTTTCACGAGGCACTGATGGTCCTCCCTTAATCCTCAAAGAGTATACCAACAATTTATTTAGATTAATTATTCGTTGTGCACAGTACAGTAAGTGCTTGCGCAAATAAAACTATGTTGGAAAATGCTTTATCTTCGATGTGTCCGGCTTGATTTTTCTTTCTTTTTTGAGATGGCTTCGCTTCCTAATTTACTTTATACATTATTTCTGTTAATAGCAGAAGCATGATCCGAAACATGTTCCAAAGACATGCTTGATTGTGGTCGTGAAAACAAAGAAAGGTTAAGCTTACAACTAAAAGAACGTTAATGTAATTTTTTATTATGCATATCACGTGTCCGTCCAGGATCAAAAGTATTAGTTACTGAAGATATTATGTATCTCCTTTAGTTTACTCGTACGCTATAAGCACAGCTTGATTATAGTAATCCGAGGTTACTGAATTGAAAAATGATTTCGAAATGTACCTCATTCGACGTACGCAATGCTGAAAAACAACTTAATTTCAGCGAAGAAAAATAACTGACGGCAGAGGCTAGTGACAGCACATGTTTATAACTAAGCAGGAAGGAAAACGCACAGACCCGTAAGGACATGTTTGTTTAACCACTGAGGAAAATATCATACCTGTACACAGTGCCGGATTAAGACAGCGCGGGGCCCGTAGCAAATGTTACCAAGGGGCCCCCTGCTCAGTGAAGCACCTATATATATATATATATATATATATGTTCACCCACACATTAAAGTAATAGAGCTAAATTAAATGAGAAAATAAATAGTGCTAATTATATTACAATTTATGTTTAGTGCTAATTAATGGTATTACTAATGCTAATTAGATGTAAACAAAACTAAAAGGTCCCACGTGTTATATTTGCGAGAGGTTTATCCCAGCCCTTCCTCCACCTTGGGTGAGTTAATCAACTTGGGTAGGTTTTGTACGATAATAAAATAAAACACAACTTTTACGAATTTTCTTGATTCAAAATGAACAAATTTGAGTTAACACTAGACAAATCAATTTCTCCAAGTAAATTAGTGTGCGGAAAAAATTCCCGTCAAAATAAAGTGGGGGGGGGGGGGGAGGGCAAATAGATAGTGAGACTGACGATGTTTAAAGTTATTTATTCGTACAACTCAGGTTTTTTTTAAATGAATGTTAATGTTCATGGATATATATTTGGAATTTCTAACACTTCCCACCTTTCCCATATGCAAACATATAACTAGACAAGTTTACACACATAAAATAATAATTGTTTCTGTAAAATTTTTAAAACCATCGAAAACAATATGTACTTTAAACTGTACCCTTAAACACTATTTTTTCCCCTATAAAAATACATGCTTGTAAAATTATTTCATTATCTGGACGGTCTTTACTAATTATAGGTTACATATTTTTAACTTCTCTTAATTTATTTAATGGGTTAATTCATAAGAAATCGAACTGGGGATAGATAGATCTAGCACAATAATACCTCCACCATTCAAAATATACTGCATACATGGAAGGCATTTAAACTGTACACGCTTGTACAGGGGGACTGTTACTTCCACATACCGCTTGGAACACTTCTAAAGGTCATTTCGTTAGTGTTCTACAAGCATATGTACATTACTTTTCAACTTCGTTAAAATGATATAAAATATTTTGCTCAAAAAAAATCTTCATAAGAGGAATAGAATAATCTATATAATAAATAATAAAAAATTCGGATAAAACATTCATTATCGTATTACGTTCAAATGTTTTTGCAAGACATAATAATCTTAAATGTGACAAGTAATTTGTGAGTTTCTTTGTGGGTCAAGAGTATCCGAGAATTCTTTTTGTTTTCAGTTTGCCTGAGGTTATGGCTTCTTGGATACCCCGACCGTGCGAAGATCCTCTCGGTTCTAATTATTTTATTTGAACGAACGTACTGGCATTCGCGCACTTGACCTGTGGTTTCGACCGGCCAAAAATCAATTCTTTCATATTTAACGTGGTTAATTTCCGAGATTAATAAGATAATTTATCGTAATAGTGGATTCCCCAACTATAAAAAAATGACTTATATTCTATATATTATTATTGTTTCAAAAAATAATCCGCCTTTGTTTAAATATTTTAAAATGTAAAATAAATAATTAAGTAAAAACAAAGCAAGCCAACTACCAAAAGCCTTCTAAGATAGTTTACACCCTAGTACACCTTAGAATTTCGCCAAAGCCACAGTGTAAAATACCTTTTAGATGTGTGGCTTTGGCGTAAAATGCCGTAAAATGCCGTGGATGCCTGTAAAATGCCTTTACTGTAAAATAAAAGAACTTTGGGGCTGCCCAACATCCGTTTAAAATACCATCCTCATATTTACTGCAAAACAAAATAACTTTATGTCCAATATTTAAATAAAAATTATTGTTTCGTGGGGGATTATTATTGATTATGCGGCGCGTTTTTCCTACAATCTTAATCCTATGGATCTCAGCTCTCGGGGAAATGCAGAAGGTCAAATCGCGTTCCAGAGAACATCTTCAGAAATAGCCACAAATATTTCCGTTCTATTGAGTCATTTTGAAAAAGTTTGATTATACAACTTCATTAAAAAAATTTTTCGACTTGTTACTGAAAAGTCCCTGAAATGATCGGGACAGATAGACTACAGCCTAATGAATAATCCGGCCCACTGACGGATAAATACAATTTTGTGGGTGGAGGCTTGGATGGAAGATTCACATATATATATATAAATTTTATGGAAGTAAGTTGGGATTGTTTACATTAATTTCATTTTTCTCGGGAGGGGCGGTCACCTCCTCCGACCCCCTCCCTTTAATCCGACCTTGATCAGACCCTGAGTCTGTTTTTTTGTTTCGGCACTTAGTTTTCTTTCTATATTTTGTTTATTTCTGGATTCATTCTTCAAATAAAGACAAAAATGTAATATTATTGGTAAGGAATCCATTTTCTAAAGGCCATAGGTGGGTGGTGCAAGGATCTGGATACCCCTCCTCCGTATGTCCACGTTTCACTTTTAGTCAACGAAAAGATAATGATACAGCCTTTCTTTCTGTCTTTCTTTTATTTCCCCCCTTTTGGATGCTCTCTGAAATCCTGTTTTTGTTCCACAGTATTGTTGGATATACTCTTGTGTGTGTTCTTATTGCTGACTTTAGAATACTCATTCAGTTTCGCCTAGGTAATGAGTTGACTAAATAATGCAGGCATGCAACAGCCACATTAAATATATTAATGACTATGTCATTTTATCTCTCACCCCCTTTTGAAAATGTGACATAAAAATAAGACACGAAAATGCGTTACGAAAACGCGACATAAAAGTAAGAATAAATGTCCGCTGAAAATGTTGTATGTGTTACGTAAACCACCGTTTTCTATAAGCTCCGTAAGGTTGCATTTATTTGATAAAATGATTTTTTAAAAATTTCATCCGTTTATTTAAATACTATTAGTTCACAACTGCTTTAATCTATTGTTACAATATTTCGTAAGCTGTAGAATATACATCACAAGTATATTTTACATATATTTAAATACTATTAGTTCACAAGAGCTTTAATCTATTGTTACAATATTTACTAAGCTGTAGAATGTGCATCACATGTATTTTTCTATAAATAGGTTACAATCCTAAAAATTTCAACATGGGGTTACCAGGTGAAATACACGATAGATGAGAGATAAAATGACATAGTCCATTAATGCCGTTTTAATATGGCAATCATGAAACTAAAAAATTAGGAGGGTTCAGAGGGGTGTCCCATTGACAAGGCTCGAACAGCCGAGTTATACATATATTCTTTCAATGAGTTGTCTACAACTGATTTACAGTTCCACTATATAGAGCTTTAGAAATTGTCTTATCCAAAAATTAAATAAATGAAAATGAAAAGAAAGAAAAAAAGAATTACAAAATTTATCTGTTGCCTTAAAAAATCAAGAAAGATAAATCATGCCAAGCTCATAGATTATAAAACACTTTCCAATACAAAGTATTTTTGCGCCAAATCTGCTATGTTTTTTAGTTAAAACTGGCGAGATTTCGTAGATAAAAAAATGTTGTATTATCACTATAAATGCAATTTTATGAGACCCTGTAAAAGACCTTTAACTTTTTTTAGCGTTTAACTGAAAAATATAAAAATTTTATACTCATTGTCTTGTGCTAGAAATGTATTAGTGTCGCTCAAATGCCACAGACTGCAATGGGAATACTTTTGAGTGCTCCTGTAGAACTATTAATAATACGGACGTTATTCTCAATGGAGAGCATCATTTTGAGAGCCTTAGTAATATATATGCCAACTTTGTTTTCTTTCAAAAATCGAATATCTCTAAAATATGTTTTCAAGAATGACTGTTGATTCAGTCATTCCTGCTGTATCAACAGATACAGGGGGAGAACCCACCCCCCTCTTTTAGTTCTGTTTTTTAGACTGTGCTATACATTGGATTTTTTTCTCCTGTAAAAGAAATATAAATGCTACATACACCATTTTCAATATGGTAGGTGGTACTGTACATAGAAAAAACATAAATTTCGCACAAATCGATGTATATCCACAGTAGTTAGAACACTGGATGGGTGGACATCAGAACAGACAAATAACTGAAATCATAAGGACGTTAACCCATTTTGGGTTCTAATGCAATAACAAATTTTCGTCGGTCGGAGACCCCCTCATACTCCTAGGCACATAGCCCTTAACAAAACACAATACAATAAATCAGTTAATTAAAGTGCGAGTAACGACTTTTCAAAATTTCCAAAGAAATCGACATAGCTTAGTATAATTACATTAGACATTTTTCGAGGTACTACAATCCAGGCGATCCGCCAAGACGAGCAACTTTTTCGCAAAGATAAATGCCGGACACATGAAATTAACGATGAATGGGAATACGATTGCCAACAGTTTGCCAGGAAATTTGAGGAAAAAATAGTTTGGCGTTAATGACCGCCGGGATAATACGTAAATACCTTTTTCGATTTATCGTAAAATAATAAAAATATCGCCAAGTTCGGTTCATTTTTCAAAGCATTTTTTTCGCACCCAATTTGGCAATTTATCGCAAAAGTCGCCAACATTGCCGGCTTTGGGCTCAAATTTTGAAGGAGGCACACGATCGTCGTCGGATTATTAGATAATCATATTGCAGGATAGTATTATATGCTTAAAATAGATGCCTGTCTCTAAACTGCCATTGACCGTATTGTATTGAAATTATTTTGAGTGCTCCCGTATGGAAAAACGTTTAACTATACAGACACTATTTTCGATGCAAAGCTTCATTTTGTAATCCTTAATAACATTCAATTTTGTTTCATTTCAAAGAGCAGAATATCTCTAAAACTAGAAGTCAAAGCCTGTTGTGAAGGCAATTACAACGGGCGAGAGAAAAAACATTTTAAGGAAATTTGTCTTTCATTCAATATATTTAATTTTCATCCACCTAAAATAAATAAGTTCATATTCAATTTTTATTACAGACCCAAATCGAATTTCATGCTCATCTGGAAACGCGCGGAATCTTTTCGCAGTCGAAAGCTTTCGTTTTGTATACATAAACATTCGAATATCCAATAGACGATTTATTTGTGGGGAAAAAAATAATAAACTGTGTAATCGGGAGAAATTATTTTAAACGTATTGGAATCCCCCCAATTGTATGACGTCATTTTCACTTAAAATAGGTCATTTTGTCACGCAAATGATTCAATTTTTCTGACTCTCGGAAACGAAATGGTGCTGAAAACAGCGAAAAATCGCTTAAAAATGAAGGAACGGGTGGATTTTCAGATTTTTAAAATTGACAGATTGTTTTCTATATTTTTTTACAAACTTGTGAAAAATTTCAAGCGGATCGTACAAACGATGTAGAAGTTGTTAGGTTTTTTGTCCTTGACTTTGTAATCTTTTTGCAGTCATAGAGGAAAAAGTTTTATCTTGAAGTCAGGGTTCAGCGCAACTACAAGGGGTGATCAAATGAAAAGGTACGAAACGTCGCAACAACCTAACCGTTATCATATTTGTCCATGCAGCTATGAGAGCACGTAGCGAGACATCTAGTAATGCGATTCGTGCCTTTTGTGTGGATAGGAATATGCGGGGGCCCGCAGGAGAGAGCAGAAGCTCTTGTAAAAAGCACCTTCCTACGTCCAATTGACGCGGCAGTGCATGTGAGGACAGGATGGTGTTCACATTGCAAAATTCGGCGATTTAGGGGCAACGAGGCTTTATCCGATTTCTGACAGCGGAAGGTGTTAAACCGGCCACTATTCATCGCAGGAGGATGATCGTATACTGGGAAGGCTGTGTGTCCCACAAGTCAATGAGAAAATGGAATGTCCGTTTTCGCCAAGGAACTGGCCACGTTCAAGTGGGAGACGTTGGACCATCCGCCCTACAAAACGGACATGTCGCCCTGCGATTTCCATGTGTTGGTTCCACTGAAGAAACGACCTGAAAGGGAAGCGCTTCAACTCGGACGACGTACTCAAGGACGCTGTGACGGACTGGATCTCGTCACGGCCACAGGAATTCTGGGAACAAGGAATCCTGCGGCTTGTTCGTCAGTGGGATCGTTGTGCTCAGGCCTGTGGTGTATATTTTGAATAAAGTCTACATTTGTACCCAAAGTGTCGTTTCGTACCTTTTCATTTGATCACCCCTTGTAGTTAGTAGGGTGATACGCTTTAAAGAATAACTTCCCATAGAGCGCAATGTATTGGGACTATTTTGAGTGCTCCTGTAGAAAAAAATCTATAAATGCTACATAGATCCTTTACAATAGGGTACATGGTACTGCAGATAAGAATAACATATATAAATTTCGTAGAAATCAATGCCTATTGACGCGAGTCAAGGACGGACAGACAGACAAACCGAAATCTTAACTTTTCTACCTTGTTGGAAAGTGTCAAAAAAGCTAGATCTTGAGGGGGAAAGACGAAAACTTTCAAGGTAAAGGCGCGGGGCCCCCAAAAGCGCGGGGCCCGTAGCATTTGCTAAATCTGCTATATTGTTAATCCGGCACTGCCTGTACATATTATATTATAGCCATGTACGTCAGTTATTGACGTAGCCAGGTTGTAGGCAGGGGGGACCTGGGCTCTTCTGAAATTTTGGATTTTTGTTAATCGGATATGTTAATAATCAGGGTTCATCATATGTTAATAATCAAAAGTCCCGGTCGCCCAGGCGACTAAAAAGTATCTCTTGGTGACTAGCCTTTTTTTTTTTTTTTTTTTTTTTTCCTTTTCATTAAAGCTGTTTAACCTGACGAGCGAAAGTTGAATCCAGGAGTAGGGGAAAACCATAAAAAATCGGTGGTTTGGGGGGGTTTAAGGATACATGTCGCGCCCTCTTTATTCATGTAATGGACACAATTGTTAGCTGTATTTTTTAGAATTTCTCTGAAAAATTTTAGAAATGTAATTATAACTCTAAAATTGAAACTATAAAACGGACTTTTTTTAATGTAAAATAGTGTAGTAAGTATTAGAGATCAGCGCGAGTTGATTTTTTCGAATGAAATTCGATTGAAACGCGATAAAACTGCTGAAATTCTTTAAATTTCCGTCTGAAATATTCTCTTCATTTATTTATTTTTTTTTTAAATTAAATTGCTCCTATAAACTTAATGTTAACAATGTAAAGTATTGGGTTGGCAACAAAGTAATTGCGTTTTTCCGTATGCCAATATTTTGCCTGGCCAAAACTACTGAAGTTAATTATGCGAAATTTGGCACGTACATAAGTTCTTCAACATAGGTGCTAGATCAGAGAGCATTTTCCAAAATTCGTAATCTTAGGGGGATAAGGGGCCAAAAAGTTCTTTTCACATATCCCGCGTGATCTCAAATAAAAATAGAGATATCCGTGAAATTCTTTCTGTAAAATGCAGCAGTGACGAATACCTAAAAATTAATTTCAGGACATTTTTAATATTGTCCTCTAAGGAGGATAGAAGCGAAAAAAGGGGGAGGGTGGCCATCTTTTATGGACGAAAAAAAATACTGCTAGTGAAATTCTTACTTTAAAATGTTACAAATATGAATCGTATGTTCAGGCACAGCTTACCTGTAATTAAAAACTTGTTGAAAACTTATTTGCTTGAATTTTATACAAGAAAACGCAATTACTTTGTTGCCAACCCAATAGTTTCAAAAGAACCATTTTAAATTTTTCAGTAGCTTTTCTACTGTAACATTATTTTACATCTTGATCAGAAGTCATGTTCATTAGGTTTCATAAAACCATTACGAGTTTCAATTATAAAATTTGTAAAAGCAAAATGCAGTACATTTTTGGCCCCAAAACATTCTTAAATGCATTATGAAGTGATTCAAATTTATACTTCAAAGTTACTTTTGAAAGAAAATTTTTTAGTCAGTCAATTTTGAAATTGAGTTTAAAAAACAATGTTCTTCCTTCTTTCTTTTTATGAAAACTGACTGGTTATTCCGATTTTAAATTTGCAGTAGTCCACAGTACAGTTCCCGAGGAAATATTCTGAAAAGTTTCATTGTTCTAGGAATGTAAGTTTATTTTTTATCTGTAGTGAAAGTTAATCAAAAAGCAGGCTTCTCCGAAAAAGTGGCATGTTTAATAATTTTTTTCAAAAAATGAAGTAACTTTTCAAATTTGAAATTTGTTTCACTTCACAGTTTGGTTTCTGAGGAAACAGTCTAAAAATTTTCATTTTATTTTAAATCTTGATCAGAAGTCATGTTCATTAGCTTTGATACACAATTACGAGTTTCAGTTATAAAATTTGTAAAAGCAAAATTCAGCACATTTTTGGCCCCAAAACATTCTTAAATATATTATAAATTTATCTTCAAAGTTACTTTTGAAAGAAAATTTTTCAGTCAGCCAATTTTGAATTTGAGTTTAAAAAACAATGTTTTTCCTTCTCTCTTTTTATGAAAACTGACTGGTTATTCAGATTTTAAATTTGCAGTAGTCCACAGTACAGTTCCCGAAGAAATATTCTGAAAAATTTCATTGTTCTAGGAATGTAAGTTTATTTTTTATCTGTAGTGAAAGTTAACCAAAAAGCAGACTTCTCCGAAAAAGTGGCATGTTTAATAATTTTTTTCAAAAAATGAAGTAACTTTTCAAATTTGAAATTTGTTTCACTTCACAGTTTGGTTTCTGAGGAAACAGTCTAAAAATTTTCATAGTTCTAACATCATAAGTTCATTTCTGATCTTGAGTGAAAGTCTATCAAAAACCTTTTCCTCTGAATAAGTGCCAAATTTCACAATTTAAAAGAAAAAAATTAAATTGTTTTTCAAAATTTATCTCAATGTTAGTTCTCAATCTAGTTTCCAAGGAAACATTCTGAAAATTCTCATAATTATATCATCGTAAATTAATTTCTAATCGTGAGCGAAATTCAAGAAAATTGCGTTTTCTCTGAAAAAGTGTCAAGTTTAATATTTTTTAAAAAATTAAATAACTTTTCAAATTTTATATCTATGTCAGTTCTTATTCTAGTTTTAGGGGAAACATTCTGGAAATTTTCATAGTTATGTGATTATAAGTTTATTTCCTATATCTTGAGCTAAAGTCAAAGGAAATCCACTGTTTTCATGTAGAACAGCCTTAATATAATTCAATTTACATGATGTGGCTCCTACAAATTTTTGATGACTCCTAAGATTTTACAATTTTTGTCAATCCTTGTCAATAATTAAGCTTTGTGAGAAATTCTACCTTTTCCACCTTCCCACCCCTAATCCCTTCAGACACGAAATCTTTTTTTTTTTTTTTGCTAAGTCTCTGAGGTCAGTCTCAACATTCTGAAAGTCCGATCTGAAACGAAAAGAATGATCAGTCAGTCCTAAGGAATGAGATAGCAGCCAAAGCTTCCAATCACTCAAGGTACAGATTTATGGAGGATTTTGACGAACGTACCAATACCCATAGATAGCAAAGTCCAGGGTTCTATTTCTCGTGCGGCTGCCGATCAAACTGTCTGAAGTTTTGAGCGGTTTTCTCCAGATGTAACATGAATACGTGTTAGAACCCTTATACAGTCCTCTTTCCAAGACATCTCTTTTTAGGCAGCCCTCGTGTAAATTTGAATAATTCAAACAAACAAGTTCCTCGGTAATTGAAATGGATTGAATTCGTCTAAGCAAAATTTCGGTTTTGGTTTTTCAACGCCATATTATTTTTTGAGGTGATTCAATCAAAATAATTTCCGCTGATATATTTTTAGCGCATGTTCAGTGCAACAGAAATGCTATAGCATAATCCGCGCAGTAAGATGCACTGCCGGTTGCCCTTGAAATTATGAACAGGCAACACCACGTCGAAAGGTTTTTTTTTTTTTCAATTAATGAAAAATGAGAAAAGTTACTCTCTTTAACCAAATTATTTTGGAAAAAGTGAACATTCACTTTATCAAAGAGTAAATAATTTCACAGAAGACTGAATTCTCGTTTCTCCTTTAGAGGTGAAAGATCTGGCTGCCATTTCACCTTATAGGAGTGAGTGTTCACTCCATTCGTTTTAGAGTGAGAAAAATAACGGTTGTCGGTTTTTGATAGCGGACGCAGGAAATTTTTTTAAGGGAGGAAATATAAATATGACGAAGCATTTTATCAGAGATGCATCTCCCTGTTACAGGGGGGTGTATTAGGGTGAATATTCTGTAAAATGAATTTCAAAGTGAATCACAATTCTTTGACAAAACTTCTAGCGTACAGTGGCTATGCGGAATCCCAGTGAAATTTTAGGGCCGCAAGCGTTCTCTTTAAGAGGCTTCTCTACTTCCAGAGAAACGATCACTGCAATGATTTCTATGGAGAAAACTGTCTTTACGAATTCAAAGTTTCAGAACTAACTATCGAATACCAACCATTCTTTTACTCCTTATTCTGAAAACACTCATCTAACAATTTTACGAAACAAAATATCGCCAGTGCAATTAAGACAGCCATTCCATTAAGATAAAGAGTTTCACCAATGCGGTTAGAAGAGCAATTATTCCATTATAACAATGAATGTTCGCCTATAGTCGCAATAAGAGAAATTTTGCCTCGTAAAATTACTACACGAATGTTTTTCAAATAAGGAAAAAAAAAAAAATGTGGTTTAAAAATATTCACTAGTGCGGTCTGGATCTTCGAATTTCGAAAGGCAGTTTCCTTCATAGAAAAAGCATTGAAGGGATCATTAGAGAAGCCCCGACTAATAACGATCAGTTTCAAAGAGTGCTCTGCCAGTATATTTCTCAACTAGTTTTCATAAACAACTTGAAGCACCCGTCCTTGGCTTGGTTACGGGTTTTATTTTTAGTACCAACACAGAAGCAGTCCCTGAAAATGGTAGACGGCCGAAATGTGAAGGTCCTGGGTTCGGGTCCCATCGTGTGGCTGTCGATCTAACGATCTGGAGTTTTGGTGGGTTTTCTCCAGATCTAACGTGTTAGAAAGTCCTCCTACTAAGGCACCCCCTGACTTTGGCAGATCGCCCTAGAGTAAGCGTTGCCATAATCACACAAATCACCGAAATCTAGGGATGGACAAGGGATGAAAAATAGATCCGTCTCGTCTCGCGAAACAGCTGCAAAGTTCTGTCCCTTCTCGCAAAATCCCACTATAGAAGTGATAAAAGCGTCTGCCTTGTCTCGCATAAAAGCTGTAAATATCTGTCTCGTCTCGCATTCGTATTCATCCCTATTCTTCACAGTTAGCCTCACCATGGTTGAGTGGATGAGACACTGAAAATGGCAAATGACTGAAGTGTGAAGGTCCCGGGTTCGGGTCCATCCTTCTAATGATCTGGAGTTTTGGGTGGTTTTCTCCCTATGTATTGTGAATACCGTTTGAGTTCCTTAAAAAGTCCGTCGAACAAGCCACCCCTCACTAGGCAGATAGCCCTCGTGCAGCTTTGCCCTAATACACAATGCTTCTTCACAGTTAAGATATAACTGAAATGTTTATTTATTTATTTATTTATTTTTTTTTTTTTTTGCGTATCTGTGAAAGATTTCAACCTGCTTGGTCTAACGGTGTAGATGAATTGCATTAAAAGAACAACCACTAAAATTTTAAATATTTTGGTATTAGTCCGTCATCTCGCGTATGCATAATAAATAATAACAAATAATAAAAGAAAAAAATATTAACGCATTTTCCTTTTTTTTTTTGGATGAAGTGTTAAAAATGACATAAGTAATCAGTCACAGTTTTAATACTTTTTATTTGTGATAATGAGCAGCAACATATACCATTTCATTAGTTTGCATGATGTACGTAGGCATTTCTCGTCGAGAATATTCACGTTTAATTTTTTTTTTTTTTTTTCCCTCTAACTTATAGCACCGAAAAAAATTTCTAGAACAAAAGAAGTTACTCAGCTATCGCTCTAAAAGTGAGTGTAAATCGGGTTTCCAATTAAATTCATTATTACATTCGGTACTTCAAAGCAGCTCTGAATAAGCTAACGATTGCCACTTAAGTCATGGAAGGAAAAAAAAAAGGTGTAGTGAAACATATATCAGATTTCTAACATGTGCTGTTTAGTGAAGGAGAAAAAAAAAAAAAAAAAAAATTAACCAGTTACCAAAGAAGAGTAGGCGTCCTGCAATCATTAAACCTGACTGCGGACAAATTAAGAGTAATGTCAACACCGTCTCAGCGATTTATATCCATCCAGCTTATTCAGATTCAGGCACCCTCAGGAGTGATTCGATATTCACAGCTTGTGTTCCCTCTTATTGCAACCATTTTTTTTTTTTAATTTTTGTTGCAGACAGGATCTTATTTTTGCGACTTGAAAGAATACAGGGATTGTTGAAAGTAGTTCGGTAGTATTGTATTACGGTAACGTCGTCTTTTTTGTAGTTTGTTCGGTAGATGAGACTGAGCAGCTCCACTTCCTTCTTCAACAGTTGTCCATACACAGCCGTAAGCAGTGTATGAACAACTACTGCTGAAGAAGGACGAAAGTTTTTTCGTCCGAAACAAGTGTCCAGTGCGAGAAGTATCATTTATGAGTGTTTATTTTTTACAAAGTTTTAATTATTTTACCCGTATATTTTTGCTAATACCAGCAATAATAGATACATTTCTGATGTCATCTTCTTGACCATGGGGTGATTTCTTTTAAAATCATTATCATGGTGTCTACAGAATTTCTGAAAGTCAATTTCCGGACTTTTACGTGACTTTTGGGAGGTCCCGGGAAAAAAAATTCCTGACCAGTGCATTTTACTTTGGGAAATTGCACAATGACCCCTCCCTTGTCTTTATATTTGCATATTTGTAAAACTTCTTGAAATCAATTTTAACTGAAGTATACAGGATTAAGCTTTCATCCATTAAGAAACAGAAGGAGTCTCACTTTCTGATAGAATTAACTAACTGTTCTTGGAAATACGGTCCTAAGCCGTAAGTTACCAAGTAAGCTAATTTGTCTTTTACCCTCCCGTCACGATTGATGAGCCCCCATTTTTCCCTCCTTATACAAACACAATCGTTAGATGCTTTCGCGAAAAATGTGTTACAGTTGCTTTTGGTTTCCAGTCTGACAATTAGAGAGAAAGCGTAAAAAAAAAAGGACACGAAACAGAAAAAAAATGATTCTTTTATTGAATTTTCCGGACCCATTATCGAATTTCCCGGTTTTTTCCAGACTTTCCGGAGCGGTAGACACCCTGATTATGTATAAAATTTAAATGTGTCAACATCCTACTGGGTCATGTTAAAATATTTTGTGGAGTTGAGGTTCAGTACTCGTGAATAAAAGCTAGGAAAAATAAATAACGTTTTCGACTGACAGCGAAAATGCCGTCCCAAAAAAGGGACACTAAGCATAAATGGATTAGCGTTTTGTATGTATTTAAATTGACAAATGAACTAGCCCAAGATCGATTATAGAATTTTTGGAATGGCATGCTAATTAGCGGAATGCGCTAATTATTACGCCACTTGGTTCGTACATGTATTATCTACGAATATTAATTTTATACCTAACATTTTTTATATACGTGTGGGAGCTTCTTTCTAAATGATTTGAAAAAAAAGCTTTTAATATAAAACAGTTCAATTCAGTGATAATTCTCTACTTTTAAGAAAGTTCCCCTTTTAGAGATCTCCCCTCTCAGTCTATGAACTTTTATTAACAGCAAACCTGCATTTCTCATGCAGCTTTCATAAAAAAAGTGCCCAGCAAGCAAAATAGACAGATGCGCTATCCATCTGTCTAAGGAATACTGAAAAATACTGTCAGTCAAAAGCAACTTTAGTAATTATTAAGTTTACTGTTGGTAAAAAAATCACAGAACTGCTATTCAAGAGATGTTGTGACGTGTTAGAGTCCGTTAAAAAGCTGTTTGAATTATTTCCTATAAATTATATCGTTTTTTATGCCTATTTTCCTTATTAATTTTATTTATGGGGTATGATTTCCTATAGAAGTATTTTTAGTCAAACATCACTGGCATAGGCGCACCCACGGGGGGGGCTATGGGGGCTGAAGCCCCCCCTAAAGGCAGAAAGTTAGAAGTGAAAAGAGTTAAAAAAGTGAAAATTGCCACTAATTAATTAATTTTTTTTAGTTCTTTCTTTCTTTTTTTAATTTTCCTCAAATTATTTCTAACCAAAAAATACATTTATTTAAAAAAGTTTTTAAATAAATCCTTACAGTTAGTTGAAACACTGTTACATCGTCGCTCAAAAGATCAGATAATTATTTATGACTCTATAATGAGTTACATTGCTTGTGTTCTATGGGACAGTCAAGTGATACCGAATATTTTGACGTTATAAGAGAGTTGTAACTAACCGAGGTCACTATGACCGAGTTCAGCAGTATTTGTATGTAGCCCAGCCCCCCCTAAACTAAAATCCTGGGTGCGCCACTGATCACTGGGAATAACAAATAACTTTTTAGTCGTATCTCATACTGCAGTTTGTAACAGAGAATTCGGCAACTGGTCATCTCATGCGCCTTGATTCATATAAAAATTAAATATACTGTGCAATAGACTTGAAAGTCGTCTAAGCACGAAAGTAACGTGGTCAAAAATCGAGGATCATATAAGGTTGTAGGGATCTTGCTCTCTAAAGACATATGTAGAAGAAACACAGAACTTCTGAAAAGCGTCTAACTTCGGTCGGAGGTTTCACTGTATAATTTAGGAGAGAAGTTTGATTAGGAGGATTAAGGAATTTAGGACATAACATATTCAGCATAAAAGGAAAGACAGAAAAAAAAAAAAACACTTAGGAAAAAGAAAAAGAGGAGAGAGAGAAAGTACGGAATTCGCCTGGTGAAAGTGGTTGAGACGAGACATCATTCTTTTTGGGAAATAGCAAAATACTGAATGTTTAACAATCTTTTCTGCGTGTTTCGCAACTTTTATCAGTTGACCATTTTTAAAAAGAGTGTTATACATTTCATAGGCGTAGAGTTATATGGGCCCGTGGGGCTCAAGCCCCCCCAATAAATTGTGAATAGGGGCTGAGCCCACCCAATAATTTACCACTAAATACAGAAAACTAATTTGTACTAACATAAAAAAAAGTATACACGCCATTTACAAACGTTTAAAAAAAACCTTTTCCTGTACTTTAAAAAATTTTCTTCTTTTGATTTCAATCATGATTTAGTATTCATTGTGACGCCACGTAACACGCAATGTTACTATAAGCAGCCCTCGCCAGGGTCTGGTTAATTAAAATCAGATTATGCAATGTAAAGTATGAAATGAAGAAAAGTTCAGATGTGTCTAAAATGCACTATCTCATCGAAAATGTCCTTTTTTTTCCTCCTTTGGATTTTTTACTTAATTTTTAACTTATACAATTTTGCTGCATTTTTAACTTATAACATGGTAGGAAGATACTAACATGGATACTTACCTTACATAGGTGCAGAATTCTATGGACCCATAGAGCTCGAGCGCCTCCAATAATTTACACTTATATATAGTAAGTCATAGCTGCCAAATACTACGGAATATAATTAATCACTTTTTGTTAACAGTATATTTTTTACTTATTTTTTTCAAAATAGTAACCAGCTCGCGCGCGCAGCACAAAAATTTTGCTATATTTTAAGCCAAAAAATCATGTAGAAAAAGTGGTTAATTATATTCCGTAGTAGTTGGCAGCTATGAGTAAGTTATATGTACGTGAATCAGTGACGTAGCCAGAAATTTTTCATGGGTATGATGTTTGAATGGGGATGAAATTTTTCATGGGGGGGGGTTACGATTTCTGCAACTCACATATATGTATACGGGTGTATAAGGGAGTGAAGAATATACATTTTGTGTGTTAAAAAATTCCTCATGGGGGTGGTTATGACCCCCCTAGGCTACGCCACTGGCGTGAATATATTTGGTTGTGGGGCCCAGCCCCCCCAATAATTTTAAAAACTTTACGCTTACGGTACATTTCGTAAAGATAATTTTAAATTTGAGTCTCGGAATAATTTAATTCCTTGAAAACATGTTGTTGGATATGTAAAGTAAAGCTAGTTCCTGCAAACGGTGTAAACTTGAGGAATTTAGGACATACATGTTCAGCAATAAAATGAATGACACAAACTTGTTTATAGTTGACTACAAAAGTATTTATTATAAACGTAACAAAAGCTTTTATGTACAAATCATAAGGCACTAACGGCATACCATTTCGTAGTATAACATAGTACAGTTTTCGTATCTAACAGATGGCATCTAAATGCAAATGGAGATCAAGTTGAGGGAAGACAAGTATTTGAGACACATAATTTAAAACATTAACAGAACTTTTTACTCGACATAATACAGATTTTTAATAATAACAACACGACACATTCCTATATTTTAAATTCAAAATGAAACGAATTAAAAAAAAATGTCATTCAAAATTAATGCCCATCAAAAAATGGCTGGAGAAGATATGTTGTGTATCATGCCATCTACTAAATACAAATGAAATCACTGGGGATCAGATCAAGAGTCGTCAAATTTTACTCAGAAACACCCTTGAAAGATAGAATATTCTCTTATTTACAGATCACAGAAGTCAAGGCGAAATTGAGATCACAAACACAAATATTTCAAGAATATAATATTTACAAGTAGAAGACTTTCAAATATTTGCAGTGGGGGAAACAACTGGCATCATTGATTAACTACACACAAGATATTAGAAATATAAACAGTGAAATCTCTGTAAGTTGGACACGTGCGGTTCTCTTAAAAAGTGTCCAACTTAACCCTTTAAAGCGCAGTGATCCCACTCTGGGAACACCCAACTCTGACGTTTTGACTGTTGCCAGTCACGAAGGATAGATTGGATTTCTATCAAAATAGTTGCGGGTGACACAGCTCCGCGAGAATCCTTTACTTTTTAGCACGTCCTTTCCCGTAAAAAAAAATTGTCACGATTATTTTTAACAGCACTGACATCTGCTGAAAGATGGAAGAACGCGAGAACAGCTGGATCGATTGCCCAATGCTGGAAAAAGGGCAGCCGTTGCCATCGCTCGACTTAACTACCAGCAAGATGGCGGACGATCGAAACGTTCATCGCGTGCCACAGATCGAGAGACCCTTTTTTGACGCAGCTGGCTGTGCGCGAGCACAGCCAGCTGTCGTCAGAAAAGGGTCTCTCGATCTGTGGCACGCGATGAACGTTTCGATCGTCCGCCATCTTGCTGGTAGTTAAGTCGAGCGATGGCAACGGCTGCCCTTTTTCCAGCATTGGGAAAGGGTTGCGCCTCAAAGGGTTAAAGAGGTATATTTCTATAGTATGGACATGTTCCGTTCCAAAGAAAAGTGTCAAACTAGGGAGGTTCCACTGTATATATAAAACTACATATATAAAATGGGAAAGGATGAATTAGAGTATAGGATAAACCTTATGGTCATTTGATATTTTCTCACCGAGCTTAAAAATTGTGCGTACTCAGCTTCTTTTTCTATCAAAATTGCCATACCTACTTTTAATTTTTTTTTTTCATACATTTAAGTTAAGTTAAGGCTGTTTAACCTGACGAGCGAAAGTCGAATCGGGGACTAGGGGGAAAAGCTTGAAATATGGGTGGTTTGGGGATCCAAGCATACATGTCACGCCCTCTTTATTCATGTAATGGACACAATTGTTAGCTGTATTTTTTAGAATTTCTCTGAAAATTTTTAGAAATATAATTATAACTTTAAAATTAAAACGATAAAATGGACTTTTCTTGATGTAAAATAGTGTAGTAAGTATTAGGGATCAGCGCGAGTTGATTTTTTCAAATGAAATTCGATTGAAACGCGATAAAACTGCCGCAATTCTTTGAATTTCCGTCTGAAATATCATCTTCATTTATTTACTTATTTTTTAAATTAAATTGCTCCTATAAACTTAATGTTCATAAAGCATCGTAAAGTAGTTTCAGAAAAACCATTATAAATTTTTCAGTAGCTTTTCTACTGTAATTTTATTTAAATCTTGATCAGAAGTCATGTTCATTAGGTTTCATAAACAATTACGAGTTTCATTTATAAAATTTGTAAAAGCAAAATGCAGTACATTTTTGTCCCCAAAATATTCTTAAATACATCTATAAATTTATACTTCAAAGTTACTTTTGAAAGAAAATTTTTCAGTCAGCCAATTTTGAATTTGAGTTTAAAAAACAATGTTTTTCCTTCTTTCTTTTTATGAAAACTGACTAGTTATTCAGATTTTAAATTTGCAGTAGTCCACAGTACAGTTCCCTAAGAAATATTCTGAAAAATTTCATTGCTCTAGGAATGTAAATTTATTTTTTATCTGTAGTGAAAGTTAACCAAAAAGCAGACTTCTCCGGAAAAGTGGCATGTTTAATAATATTTTTCAAAAAATGAAGTAACTTTTCAAATTTGAAATTTGTTTCAGTTTACAGTATGGTTTCTGAAGAAACAGTCTAAAAATTTTCATAGTTCTAGCATCATAAGTTCATTTCTCATCTTAAGTGAAAGTCTATCAAAAACGTTTTCCTCTGAAAAAGTGCCAAGTTTCACAATTTAAAAGAAAAAAATTAAATTGTTTTTCAAAATTTATCTCAATGTCAGTTCCCAAATTTATCTCAATGTCAGAAACTAGATGAACAGACAACAATGTCAGTTCATCTAGTTTCTGAGGAAACATTCTGAAAATTCTCATAATTATATCATCGTAAATTTATTTCTAATCTTGGGTAAAATTCGAGAAAATAGCGTTTTTTCTAAAAAAGTGTCAAGTTTAATAATATTTTTAAAAAAAATTAAATAACTTTTCAAATTTTATCGCAATGTCAGTTCTTATTCTAGTTTTAGAGGAAACATTCTGAAAATTCTCAAAGTTATGTGATTATAAGTTTACTCCCTATCTTGGTCGAAAATCAACCGAAATCCTCCGTTTTCAGGTAGAACAGCCTTAAACAGTCACATAAATGAAAAATTCAAGAGTCAACTAATCTTAGAATAACAACTATTTAAAATGGACTACAACAACGAGTAGCTGAGTTCTGAGAATGATTTAATGCCAAAAAGGTTCAGGGCTAATTTTTAACATACATATTTTATTTACCTATTTAATACTTAAAAAAAGTATTAAAATTTGGAAATTTATAGAAACTTAATGAATTTTAAAATTTGAACAAAGTTTTCAACTATTAATATATCTCAACAAAGATATATTTGCTATAAAAGTTAACAGGTTGAAGAAAACGTCTTGTGATGGCGAGGTGTTATAACATAGTTAACTGTAAGGCAAGAATTTAAAAAATATTAATAATTATCAGCTGTCATAAATAATTATTTCTTGCTTCACTATTATTATAAAATACAGAGATCATATTGTAACGTATAACATGACAACGGCTGTTATTTTAAACTAGCAAAATATAACGTCAAACTTTTTATACAAATATCTATCATAAAGGAGACATAATATACAATATTCTACAGTCAGAGCGGCTAAGGAAGACATGCGATTGAAATTGAATCTACATCAGCTGTTACCACGGTCTCCACACTGATTCTGGTTCAGAAACTTGGTAATGTCTGGACATAGGCATGCCATGTCTTTCTTTAAGAGGCGAAGAGCGTTCCATGTGATGCGGCGAGGATGATATCACCATCTCCTTCAACGGCTGTTGATGCTTATATGTTGGCTCTAAGAACACATCAGAGCCAGCATCTGAACAAGTGGGGCTCAAGACGACATTGTCCTCGGACATCGCATCTGGACTTGGCGACCGTTTTGAAGAAGGCGAGGTCGGAGGCCAAGAAGACTGGCTGTTTCTGTCCGGACCAGAAGAAGATGGCAGGCTGGACGAGCCACTCACAGATGGCAGGTGGAAAGACATCGAACCTGATGACGTCAGTGCTTGGCTGGGAAGTAGGAAGGCGAAGTCGCCGTTGGGCAGTCTGCTGGGAATAACTGAAAGTCCGGCGAAAAGTTTGCCGTTGGATCCTGTGGTCGGAGAGTTGTTGTTGTTAATGTCCCCGTTGGTGGATGATCGAGAGGCTGGAACGATGCCGACGGTCGAAATACCTGCTGGTATCTGTACGCTCAGTGACTGCAGCATGCCGGGAAAGGAATTGCCAAAGCTGATGTTGGAAGCTTGTTGTTGCTGCTGCTGCTGTTGGAAAGGCGCCGTTGAGTTCATAGAAGCTAGACAGTTGGACAGATGAGCCAGTAGACGTTGACGTAATGCAGGATCAACACCTTCTATGCGACTCACATAGCGGGAAACTTCAGTGGCACATTCGTTGAAACCAGCCTTGAATTTGTTAAGGACTGTAGAATCTGTAGATATAGCAGCTGTAAAGAAGGAAAAAGGACATGTGATGAACTGCATAATAGGGTACAAAATCATAATGTAAAGTAATTTTAAGTACAGTTTTCAGTAATTGTATTTAGGTATTTACTACTCACCTGCCATTTGTTGCCTCTGGATATTCTGCAAATGGTGTACAGTCATTTCTAGTATGTCTGCCTTTTCCAGTTTTGAATGCCTTGAAGGCTAAAAAGGAAAAAAAAAAGCGTTATTGAAATGAATCAAAATAAGATTAATGAACATAAACTTAAGGGCTAATATTAGCAATGCAAAATTACAAATCTGCTAGTGAAGTAAGAAGTAATATAAATATAGTACTTCAAGCAAAACTAGATTTCATAAACAACCTTAAAAAAATTAAAAATAAGTCAAGACCGAATTACTGACTGTTAAATTATCTAATAACGAAACGTTAAATGTACTAAAAATGAAATTATTTAAAATGTTTATAAAAGTTTTTATTCGGCGTACAGATTCAGTACAAATGTCGCAAATTGCTGTAATTGTTTTGAAATCAAGAGTTTTTTTTAAACACATAGATTAGTACTTAATACATAATTTATCCTTTAAAGAATCATTTCCAATAGTTACGATAGCTATTAAGTTTGAAAGTTGAAAAATGCTTTCCAAATCCAAAAGCATGCAACAAGTCTGACAATATTAAGATCGAGCAGTTAATCTGTGTCCCTGAACCTTATTTACAGTCATGTTCAGATTAAACAATCAGGAAGATATTTCTTCATTAGTAGCCAAAGGGTGCATACCGTCTCCGGTATTATTTTTCACTGAAGGCCAAACGTGGGTAAACTGCAACCATGTGTATTTGTCAAGAGGTAAATGACCAAAGGTGAGCCAACATAAACATATCTAGACGAAAAAATTTGGGATTTTTCGGGACAGAAAAATTGAGACAGAAAAACGCAAGATGGTGTCTAGACATTGTAGATCACTGCTGAAGAGAGATAAATTGTTTTTGATGTTTTTCCCCCAAAGGGCTTAATTCTGCATGCTTTAATTACAATCGACGCTGTTTTTTAGGCGTTCGTACACGTGATTGGAAGTTGGTAAACAACCTATAGTCTACAATGGATATTTAAACCAGTAATAGTTAAAAAGGATAAAACTAGTTAAAACACCTGGTGCTGTTACGGAAAAAGTCTAGACAAACTGACCTCTGGACAAAAGCCAGCACGGACGATACACACGACCGGTTGAGTAATCGAAATTAGAGGAAATACAATAAAAATAACAACAGCATTCCTCTACTTACAATTAAAAGAGCAAATTATTCGAAATAATTGCTGGTTTTCACGGACATTATAAAGATAAAAGCATACTTTAACAAGATAGTACTAAAATGGCGATTCATGCGCTGTTCGAAATTTGGAGAGTGACGTTAGCAATAGAAATTGACATTTTCAGAATTAGATAACTAAGTTTAACAAGTACACGCACATACCTAGTTCAGTTTTAAAAGAAACGTTTAACAGCTGAATTTGTACTTTTTTTAAAAAACTGTTGTAAACAGTGATTTTTGTGATAAATGACTTGAATTGAAAAATATGTATTTGCTTAAAATTCTATTTTACCGAATAAATTTAAAGAAGAATTAGACTTCTCTTGAAGTGAAAAGAGAAGTAGAATTAGACTTCAGTTCACAAGAATGTTAATATAATGTTTTCAAGCAAACAAAACGATTGTTCTAATTATATTTTAATTAAGTGATATGAGTTATAAGAATGTATTATAAACAGTGGTTTCAACTTTTTTAAATGTACATTTAACTAGTTGCTCAAATTCCAGTATTTAATTATAAGTAAATATTTTATATTTCACTATTTATAAACCCTTAACAAAATCTTTTACCTTAACGGTGTTATTTTAAGAAATCATGTAATTTTGGTACATAATTACAAATAAACTAATTATGCCAAACACTTCAAAATTTTGAAACTGTCTCTTTACAATCTGTATTACGTACTGCGGAGACAGGCCAATCTGTATCAGTTTCAATACTTTTAGAAAAAAATTCTTAAAAATCGGAAATTTTCGCAAAGCGTGTCACTCTTCGAAAAATCTTGCAGCTCAAATCCATGTTTAAGAATTTTTTCTGAAAATTTCACAAAAGCCACAGCGTTTTCGCTTATCGTAGTGTGTAAAACAGCTTATGAAGAACCATCTGGAATTTTTTGGAGACCATGGTGCTATTAGTTTATTTCAATTTGTGTACCAAGACTAAAAGCAGAGTTAAGAAAATAAGTCAAGTCTCAGTAACAAATGAGAAACTAATAAATAATTTTTCGAACAGATAAGCTAACGAATACGAAATAAATCAATGTGATTAGCGACTGTTAGAAACTGTGAGATAGTAAAAAAATACGTTTTCTGCTTATATTCCTATTCTAATTTAAAAGTAATAAAAAATAAAAATAGGAACATGACAGAAGGGGAACAGAATTTATGAAGCTGTAAATCAATGTCCCAAGCTGGAAATGCTACAAAAGCAGTTTTTCACAGAGACTATATTGTGAATATTCGCATTAAAACATTATCTCCAGAAGTTCGTTTTAATAGGCAGCCAAAACTTTCAACTAGGCAGCCAAAACATTCAACAGTTGGGCCAAAACGCCCAACTGTTGAATCTTTCCTTTCAAAGATTCAACATTGTGATTTTCTCATCTGATAAACTATTACTATTTGATACACCATTGCACATGCTAAGAATATTAATTTAAAAAAATTGCTTACATTTTTTATTTTGATATTTTAACAGGTGATACCAACTGATAATCTCAATCTTATCTTGTCTGCCTAAACAGGAGTGATTTAATTGATTTCGACGCTACTTACTAAAATGTATCTCAAAGTTTTCAAATGTCTTTTTATTATTTTGAAGTTGAACATTGGTTTGAAGTTCTATCCTTAAGTCGTGTTTGCATTAGTCATTTAAATTTGTCGTACTTAAGTAGTTACATTAAAAATGAATTATGAAAATAATCAAAATTATTAGTTGACAACAGACTTCGTTCCGCTTACAGTCGACTGTCGATTAGTAAAATATTTTACAAATTTTACAGAAATGCTTTGATAAAACTGCATCATTGACAAATTCTTTTAGTATTTGATTTCATTAAGATCAAGATTACTGCTGTTTTACTAAATTACCATTCACCTTTATAGAAATAGTTTACAATTGTAATCGTAATTCATATAATTCCTTGTAATTCATTACAGATGGCTGTATAATGGAACGACGTCTGGTTGACACACTAAGTAAAATTTTTATTTAGCCAATACACTTTACAATTGATTTTTAAAAAAATCTTTTAGGTCTGTTATCGTAAATGACACTTTTCATGTGTTTTGCTTATAACCCTTAGAAGCGCAACCATTTACCAATGCTGAAAAAAGGGCAGCCGTTGCCATCGCTCGCTTTAACTACCAGTAACATAGTGGTCGATCGAATCGCACCGCACAGCCAACTGTGTCAAAAATGATCTCGATCTGTAGCACGTGATGTGCGATTCGATCGACTGTCAGTTGCTGGTAGTTAAGTCGAGCGATGGCAACAGCTGCCCTTTTTTCGGCATTGGGCAGTCTATCCAGTTGTTCTATAATCAATTTATTTCCAACGTATACTCCGGTTTTCAGCAAATGCCAGTTCCGTTAAAGAATATTTCGGACTTCCTTTTTACTAATAATCGAAAATTTTTACGGGAAATTATTTGCTCAATAGAAAACAATTCTCGGGTAAATGTGTCCTCCTTGATTATTTTATTGAAATCAAATTTATTCTTCCTGAAAATATCAGTTATGTCTTCACGGGGAGGACAACGCGTCGTTAAAGGGTTAACAGGTTTTATATATTGCATCCTGACTTACCAAAATAAGAACTAAGCAATTCTTAATGTGGGTACCAACAGTATAAGAGGATTTTTTTTAAATTTCAATTAGAAATAAAATTTGAAAGATGAATGAAGAATTATTAATACTTACATCTTTGTTTAAAGCATCCAGGATTAAGGTCTTCAACTCAGAAAGGCACTGATTTATCCTAGCCCGGCGACGTTTTTCCATTATAGGCTTTGTCGCCTGAAATTGAAATAAGACGCCTTAGACAAACAGTAATATACAAGGACAAACGTTATAGTTATCAGTTCAACATTTTAAAAATTTCTTAAATTGCCTATGCAAATGCCCCTCATAATGATGATTTCATTAAACAGAAACGTACATGCTAAAACAATGCATATATTTTGCAAGGTTTTTCAAAAACTACCAAATTAAAAAAGTGGAATCATTAGAGTGATTCCAAACCCCAAGTTTGATCAATAAGCACGAAAATGTTTAATTGAGTTAGTCTCATCACTGTCCATTTATCAATGGACCAGGCTTCAGCATTTTCTCTCGTTAATATAGTAAAGTTTAAATAGTAGGTAACGTTAAAAGTAAAATATAATACTGTAAAAAAAACACTTATTTTCGCGAGCCCGTCGTAATTGCGAAAATTAAAGCCTCGCGAAATACTTTTTTTTTTTCACTTCAAATGATAATAAAAAAATAAGAAATTTTTCCCTTATTAAAATTTAATAATTTACTGCACAGTTACAAACTCTCGTGACAACTTTCTTTTTATCAACTATTTCTTGAATACTATGCAATTATTTCTTGAATATAAAACAATAATACAACTAATGGAATGCAGCTCATTCACTTACAATATTTATATTCCAGCTTCTTTGAAGCCATTCAAAATGGAGGGGGACAAACTTTTTGGACAAATGGAAGTTTCTTAAAATGTCTTATGCAAAAGAGATTTTATAGGCAGTTTAGAGATTTTTACACTTTTGTTTCTATTCATATAAAATTCTCAAAATTTTCAGCTCGATAAATCACCGATTTCATTTTACGGCAAGCGAAATTACGCGTCGAATCAAAATTACAGCACGCGAAAATAAATGATTTTACAGTATTCCAATTCTTTCTCCAAAATGTAATCTATCAGAATATCTAGTAAAGGAACTACCCTGTTGTAAAATCAACAAGATGAACTCGATCAAAATAAGGCTTTTCTTAAAGTATCCACGATTGTCTTTCAAGTGTTTGCCGTTACACAAATATGTACGAATTAATTATTTCATTTTAGATTGGGATGTGTCTTATTAAGATATGAGAAACTTCTACGACTCATAATTTGAAGCAGATTGGCTAATAAAACAGTATGACTTAACATGTGACGCAAGGAAAATATCATCCAACATAAAATACACGCAGTAGCAAAAATCTATAACTTTAAGAAAATTAAAATGATAGCGACAGATATCCATAAAAGAAGTATGCAAATAAGATTATCCGATTACAGAGATAAATGAATCTGTTGATTCTAAAAGGGAATTTCTACACTCTTGGTAATTTCTTTTTATATAATTTTTCGATTAAAGATAGACACGTCGTTTGGTATTAAAACAAGACTTCAGCCATTCACAGCTAATCTGCTGTAAAACAGCAAAGTTTTCATGATACATTAGAATAATTAGTTTCCCATTCTTTTTTTATTTTTTTTTTTTTTATTTATTAGTGGCGTTCGAAAGTGCTAGAAATCTTTCTACGAAGATCTTATTCCTGATTTATTCACGACATTGAGCATTATACAGTGAAATATCTCAACTTGGACAGTTTTCTGAGGAACGGAATTCGCTTGTTGTAGCATTTACATATACCTCTGTAAGTTGGACACCTCCGTAAATTGGATACATTTTGTGAGAACTGCAAGTGTCTAATTATTAATAAAAACATTCAAAAGTTTAGTACAGTGGAACCTCCCAAGTTGGACACTTTTCTGGGGAGCGGAAAGTGTCCATAATGTAGAAATATACCTCTATAAGTTGCGACCATTTTTGAGGGAACCTCAAGTGCCCAATTCACGGAGGTTTCACTGTACTTTCAAATTTCTATAATAAATCTCTATATAGTTTATTTCTTTTTATTTTCTGCCCACTATATCTTGTACTTATTACAATTTATTTATGTATTTTTATGTAATCATGTGTATTTTACGTAAATGTGTATGATAGTAAACAGAATATCAGAAATGATATGTTAATGCTGACAAAAATAAATTGAAAGTTTCGTTTATTTGTTTTATGAAGATCACTTTAGCAACCTGTAAAAAGGATGTTATTTTAATCGTTTCATTTGCTCTATACTCAATAAACATTAGTAAAATAACTCAAGACATATTTTTCAAATAATACGTTCAAATTTTACGCAGTTGGCCTATAAACTGTTGAATGAAGCCATGAAACTTGCATATATATTTAAGAACAGCCTTAAACTCTATTTAACCTCCAAGCATAAGTAAAGGAATGCATAAATATTGAGATAATAAATTATCAGCAAAAATATTTGTGAATTCGTAAGTCGTAACTGCAAGCAGAAAAGTTGACAATACAGGGATTCTTAAACTTTTCAGAAGGATTAATGTAATGTTAATAAAGTAAAAACAAAGTGTGAAGATACGCGATTTTTATTTAATTTTTATCTCTCTCGCGATTTGTAATACTTTTATTACTTAGGTTCAGACGCCAAGGACAAGTTCTAATTGAAAACAAAGAACCGTGACTAGCAAAAATTTGGGAACATATAGCATAATCTATTTTGTTATTACACAAAAGCGGTATTCTACAGAAAAACTTCAGCAAAGCAAGTTTCGTTCCGGCTAATGTATTCTTGTGCCCCAAACTTCACAGTCACAGACGAAGTAACAGAACAATAGGTTAAACCGCAAGGGAAATTGAAGAACAGTAGAACAGTAGTGTTTATTTGTCATGTTATGATTTACGCATGTTCTAACAGCATCAGCTAAATTCGTAACAGCGATGACATACTAAGAAAGCATTGTTGAATTTTTCGCGCGTGGATGAATTTGCCTTTTCTGTTTTCAGTGGAATATACATTGATTTAAACATTTTACAATTGAAAGAAAATAAAATATAATTTGGTTACTTATGGTTTACGGGAAAATTAATGTGTGTAGACATATTCATGAATATAATTGGGTGGGGAGATGAAAAATCGAAGTCACACTATGCAATAACTTGGCATGTTGAATGAATCAGCTACATTGAGGTTTGAAAGGCAATAAAAGTTTTTTCTAAGAAGGGAAAACAATTACTTTCAAACTTAAAATAAAAACTAGAATTAAAAAATAAACAAATTAAGAGTGTCTTAGAGGATTTTTCTTTCCCCAAGCATTGGGCGTCGGTAATCTCATTAGATGTTTTATTGTTAAGGTGACAGTATGATGCCTTAGTAGAGTTTTTTTCGGTGGTAACTAGCTTCTATTTACGTTATATGAGAGAAAAAAAACCCATCAAAACTTAGGTTAGCAACCCAGATCAATATAGACAGGTTTCTAAACTCTCACAATATGAGCAGTCTATAAACTTATAGGAAGGCTTCAGTACTGGAAAGGCTTTTTATTAATTGAAGAGATAAAATACAAATATTAAATTTTCCATTAACATAATGTTTCGCGGTAAAAATATACTAAACAATATTTATAAGCGCTTTTAACTTTCTTGCAAATTTTAATAATAATTATCATCTTGGTCGCATAAAGTGCTGCATGTTAGTTTCATTAAAATATACAAGCAAACGATAGTGATTATAACCTTACAAATAATTTTTTCTCTTTAAAAATTACCTACACTACGTGATTAATTTATTTATGCAATATTTAACTGGGGGAAAAAAATACTATTACTACAATTATAAAACACATTTTCCTCCTATACTAAAAATGACTATGTCATACAGACGCAAACAATTCAATTTGCAGCCCAACAAATTTATTAATCATTGGATTTTCGTGCAACGCATCTGCAATACGCTTTGCGTGACATGCACACGCAAATTAGCATATTCAACTCGACGTCGACATTTAAGATAATAATAATAATAAAAAAAGAAAAAATAAATTCAGGTGAATACGCAAAAGGAAGTGGCGATGTAGGTTAGAAGGAATACTTAATTGTGGGAACGGTCTCTGTGACAAGGAAAATTAAGTAATAAAGCAATGCCAGAATAAAAAATAGAAAAACAAAAGACGCGCACCGGACTAGAATCCGTAAAACCGCGGACGGAGGTTTCGATTTCAGGCGTGAAAGTAAGTGCAGTTCAGTACAGTAGCTCCATCTATGGGGAGAGATGGAAAGTACGACAAAATCATCTGTTACCCAGTCTGTATTTTTTGCTTTGTATTAGGGGTCCGTCCATAAATAATGTCCCAGATTTTTTTCAGTAAGTTTGACCTCCTCTCCATCTTTTGCATCGAAGTATCGCAATCCAAATTATTTTCATCCCACCTTGTCCCACATTCAGGCTCTGATTATAGCTCAGGCACTTGGGGCACATGCAGAAATAGGCCGAAAAATTTAGTTTAAAGCTGCACATAGGGGCATAAAAAATTGTAGATGCATATATACTATACTATACTCAAAAAAAAACAACTATACTTTACTTTAAGAATTATATTTCCAAAAGGTATTGTGTGGCACATGAATTTCCTTTAAAATTTAAGTCTAATAAATTAAAACATTTATAAACATGAGGAGAAAAAAAACAAAGACAATTCCCAAGAAGTTTTTATAGAAACAGTAATAATCTGCTGCATTTTTAAAACAGTTTGTTAGCAAATAAAAATTATTTATTAAAGCAAAAAAAATGCGTTACCTAGATATATTTATCCTATTTCCAGCATAAATCCTCAGGCTGGTTTTAGGTACGATGTCATTGACTTAACAGTTTTTTCTAATAATTTAAATGAATGACCTACTACAGTTTTACCACCGAAAAACTTTGTTTACTGCAGAAGAAATTAATATGCAATCAGCTGGTCTGCACCCGAAATTGAGATTTTTGTTAATTGGGTAACAATGATTGCCTCCCTTCTTTTGTGAGAAATTCTACATTTTTCTTTTTTGGGCCCCACCCAAGGACGTATTCAAGGGGAAGGTCCAGGGGGTCTGGACCCGCTCCGAAATTTCGATTTTGTTAACAAAACGATAGTGGTAAAGCCTTTTTTGGGGGGGGGGGAAATTCTCACTTTTCCACTGTTCAGACCCCCATTCGAAATTTTTTTTTTTTTGGATGCGTGTACGGCCCAAATATTATTTCCCCGAATAATTTCTAGCCACGTGCCTGCATGCAGTATACATAAAAATCGAAATCTGGTGTCAAAAAGTTTTTAAATGCTTATAATTTTAGATTTAACATGTTATATATTAACCATAATTTATAGTTTAAAGCTATTCGAAACATTACGGGCATAGAAAATTTTAATGTTTCAAGAAACGGTGAAAAAATATTTTACCTATTTTTAAAGTTAAAGTTTTGCAGGAGCTGCAATCATTGTTTGAGGCGAAATAAATAATTGCTTTTAAATGCATCTGTACACTACAGAAATCTTTCAGAGAATGGTTAATCCTCTGAAAGCTGTACAACCAATCAGTTATTTTAAATCACTTATCAGTTTAAAATTTTTTTTTAACTTGCTTTATATTTTAATACACACATATATACATAACGAATGAATGAATAACAATTGCAGCTACTTATAAATAAATAATAGTTCTAGCCCCCCACCTCCATCAACAAAAGAAGTGATTAAATTTTATCTTACCCTTCTATTTTCACTGGCTTTGGACACGGGCCTCTCAGCAGGCATGGTGACACACGTTTGGTATTCCAGATTGAAAAGTATTAATCAACAGCGTACGCACACACACACACACACAGTCAATGAGTGACCACTGACCAACGCCAGCTGCACACCGCCTTCAGTTTATAAACAAGTCCGTCCGCAGCGCACAACTTTCTCTGCAAAGCCACCAACACGGTAACGTGCGCAGCACACCTTCCCTCCACAAAGCTCGAAACGCAACTAACTAAACTCACTGAAGGATCGCAGTTCACTCCATCACACCGAAAAAAAGGGCCACCACCAACCACCACTATCAGAATTATAAAAACACAAAAGCATAAAAAAAAAATAAAATAATAATAAAGGAATTATCACACTGAGCAGGTTGCTTGCTCGGGTAGTACTCCGAAACTAACGGAATGCTCCCCCTTCTTTTTTCCCCAGCTCTCGCGCGCTCACACACACACACACACACACACAATCAACAAGTGCGGCAATGAGCAGACGATAGCTGGTGAGAGAGGGGAGTAGTTGGGGGGGGGGAAAGGGGAGGAAGCGCGTGAGAAAGTCGCGCACCTATTTATGTCTGTGTGTGTGTGTGTGTGCAGACCCGCGGGGTCAGCGGAGCGTACCGCGCGCGGCTCGTGTGAGAACCGCGACTGGGAACTGTTCCCACAGTCGTCTGCGGCGTGCGTGCGCGGGTCACGCACAATGAGAAAAAGAACAACCCCCTCTTTCTCCCCTCCCCCCCTTACTCCGTGCTCCTTTTTTCTACGTCAAATTGCCAGGGTGAAAGGTAGAGAGAGAGAGAAATAAAAAAAAAGCAAAGATAAAAATACTATATAAAAATTGAGAAGCGGTTTTCTATCTATCTGGCTAGCTACGTCTTTTTTTTTTTTTTTTCTTCCATTTTTAAAGAGCTTCAGCTGCTGATCATGTGACTTTTTTTAGTATATGGTTATTTCGTTATTTTTTTTTTTTCCTTTCTTGTGAATTGTCGGCTCGGTTCCTTTATTTTTAACCCTTCCTTCACTGCCCACCCCCAATTTCGTATTTTCTTTCTGTTTTTTTTTTTTTTTTTTTTTTTTTTTTTACCCTGTGGTTCTTTATTTCTCATTATTTTTTCACTTTCTTCATGCTGTAGCTTGGGAACAGAAAGCATATTGCTATCATACTTGAACAGTTTCTTCTTTTTTCTTTTTCCCCTCCTCATGCACACACATATATATATATTTGTTTCCTTTTTTTGAGAATACTTTGAACAAGGCAGGCACTTTTTGTTATTTTAATTAATTATTAATTTTTGTTATTTTAATTAATTTTTAAACTATTGATTAACAGATTCGCGGATTATTCTTTCAAAGTTTTCAAAAGGCGAAATTTTTGAATTATAAAGTACTTTTTCTTTTATTTAATACGCAAGCCATGGCCCATCTTCATACCGGCCTGGGTACAATGGCGTTTCACTCGGACCACTAGAGTCAGGTGACACTCAACTTGACTACAGATTGGGCATGAAATGATTCACGACGAATCAGTAATCGAGTGAAAAGTCACCTGACCCTAGTAGTCTGATAAATCAGATGTCATCTAGTGCCGGAATGAAAGTTGGCTGTGATACAAGCAGTATAACAATTTGATAGCGCTTTAAAATAATTCACTTTCGTTTTTATGTTTTAATTTAATTATATATGGTTAAAGTTTTTAAAAAATGCAGTGTCAAAAATTGTTCTTGTTTTGTTTATGTTACATACTATTAAATATATAATAATAATCTGGTATAGAAACTAAAAGAGTGTGTATCTGCTATGCCTTAGACCTCCAGGTCTTTTGATAAGGTAAATAGCTTAAAAGTTCTCTGTAAACTTCAATGTATTTCTCGAAGGGTTTGTAAAAAGCTTTGTCAATATTATTATACATACGTAAAAATATTTAGGTTCTGCGGACAGAAACGTCCCAGGAGCTGATCACACAAGTAAATAAGACTCTAAGCACAAAGCATAGAATTAGTTTACGCCATTTGACATTTTTAGGTAGCTATTTTCCCTCAAGCAAAAATATGAAAAAATCAACTGGCATGTTTCAAAAAGATTATTTAAAGCAACCTCAGATTTATCATTTATTTATTTATCTGAATGCTTTTAAAAATATTATGAAAAACGCGCAGAAGTATTTAGGCTTGACAAATAACTTGCTTTTAACATTGATAACTTTTCTTCAAGTCAACCTGTATATTGAACCAGAGAGAAATTTTACTTATGTAATTGCGTTTGGATGAAATACTGAGAGAATAGTTTCAAACGCACGAAAGCAAATCTTAAGATAAATTTTGAAAGGGAACGAAAACTACCTTCAAAATGGGGTCTTCAAATTAACTTTCTTCTTCTTCTATTTTTTTTTTAAATCCTTTAACTCCCTGTGTACTCGCTGTGAGGACACAACTGTGCCGTTTTGGCTGTTTTGATTCCCGAAGAACAAATCTGATTTCAAATAAATACTCAAGGAGGACATCTAGACAGACTGTCCAATGTCGTAAAAGTGTCGCCGTTGCCATCGCACGATTTAGCTACCAGTGAAACGGCAGTCGATCGAATAGCGCAGTGTGTGCCACAGAGCTAAAGAACATTTTTGAAACAGCTGGCTGTGCGGCGCCGCCCAGTCAGCTGGTAGTTAAATCGGGCGATGGCAACGGCGGTGCTTTTTCGGTTTTTAGAAATGGTTGCACTTCAAAGTGTTAAGGATTTTTTTTTTTTTTAAGTTTCCCTTTTGATTTTACCACCATCCCATTCCGTTGCAGACGACCGTTCTCGCACGTGTTCCCACTCTGACAGTAATAATAATAACCGCCAGGAAGCTGAACCAACGCCGTTCGCTCGCGTGCTGCCAAGTGATTACTCTCCATTGTGTGCGGTTGCGTAATATTGCTCGCTGCTGGGGGAAAAAGTGTGCTAAGCGAACGTTTGGGCCCAATCAATACGTAACGCTCTGCAGTGGTTATGTGAGGTTATTTGCCAATTTATGTGCAGATGTTCGACATGCTCGCGCTGGTGACATCGATTAACGTATTGTATGTTCTTATTGATTGTGGAATGCTCGGTGCAAAATGTGCAGATAGAAACAGAATTTTATGACATGCAGATTGATTTTTTATCTCCAGTAAATTGGCTTGTTGTTTAGTACGCTAAAACCAGTGACGGATCCGGAAAAAATTTAAAATGTTTTTTTTTGGGGGGGATGGGGCGATAATTTTACGAATTTTTTAATCAGAGATGGAGATTTTTATTTCGGCTTTATTAATTTTTGATCTTGAACCTATGCCTAACATCTGAAAAAACACTCAAAATACTGGTGTTAAACGATAAAGTAATTAAAAAACTTTGTAAAAAACACACATAAGAAGTAAAATTACTCTATGCCTAACATGTTCGCTTTCGTCGCTGATAAGACTCAGCGGTGAAACCTCGTCTTCAGTGAATAGCGTTGCAGAAGACCAGACGTATTTTTAATGCTGAAAGCCATCAGTTTAAGAATGACTTCGATGGTAGATGAAATTTACTAAACTATTAGCCATCTCCATTGGCCCCAACCTTCAGTAGCGGATCCGAAGTTGACGATGGGGCTCTAGCGGACATTCAAAGAACCAATTCTGGGGAGCAACGTAGGTCAATGAAGGGGACTCTCGTCTGTGGCGCCTTTCAAGTGATGATAGAAATGTCTCGACTTACGGGCTTTTTAGTATTCCGCCTTCAACTTTTAACATACACGTAAAGTTTTCAAAATTAATAGGCGTTGCTTAGAGACATCACATACAAACATGCAGTAGTTGGCTAAATAATTAGAGACAGGGCTCATATTTTTGTAGTTTCTAGTTGAAGTTATTATTATATATATATATATATATATTTTTTTTTTGAGTAAAAAACTTATTTAAGGTTTTGAGGGTATTTCTTTTAAGAGATTATTCTATATTTATATCACAAGAACAACATATTACTAGATATGCCTAATTTTTCGTGTAAGAGATCCTATTAAAAGAAAATCTTATGAAAATAATCTTAGTATTTGATGATGCTATTCTTAGATGCAATTACAGCCTTCGCGAGACTACACATATTTTTGAAACGGGAATTTTCAAATTTTCAATTAAAGGGTAGGATCTCTCCCCCAGCAGAAAATCTCAAAATGACTCTGTAGCTGGCAGAAAAGGCTATCTCTACCCTTTACTGGAAACTGCACCAGTAAAGGGGGAAGTGATCCATTCTTACTATAAAATTTGATTAACAGTAAATCTTAGTAAAAATATCTGCTAAAAATTTTCAATAGCTCTAAACATTTTTAATTTTTTTTTTTTATAGTAAATTGTGTTTGGTAAGCACTAAATTATAAAATTTGTATATATTTTTTAAAAATTTAATATAAAGTTTTTAAAATGTAATAAAACTAAAACCTTTTTTACCTCATTCTATTTTGAGCTATAGATTGAAAAGCCTAATTTTTGGCTGTAATTAGCGTTTCTGTGAAGACTAAGGAGGGGGCCCAGGTCCTATTATTTGAGGTACTCGAGAGAACTTCTTTTCCCATTTTATAAAAAACAGGGCCCTTTTAAAAATATCAGACCCTTATACAAAAATATTCCAAAAGTTTGGAATTTTAGCAAATTCAGTATCCGTACGAACCTTGTTTATAGGAGAGGGAAAAGAGTTGCATGCATATGTACGTTTACCGAACGTGCAACAGATGGCGCTGCCGTTCGCATAGTTAATTTTATCGAAGTCCCCCGTTTTCTCTGTGATGAAGAGAGAAATATTGCAAAATTTCGTAAGTTTTTTTTTTTTTTTTTTTTTTTTCCCTGAGTGTTTTGTAACTGTTATGTTCACTTTCTGAAATCATGCATATTACAGCTTGTCAAGAGACATTCTAAATTTTTTCGAGTCTCTAGCATGAGTGAATTTTTTAAAAAGGTGTTCAAAATGTTGTGCGATTTTTTAAGATTTCACATTTTTAATATATTCTATATATTTTGGATTATCAACTTGGAATTTTTGGGACAAAGTAACAACGTTCGTTAACCATGGTTGCCTGTATCATAACCATAAGTTTACACATGTACATTTAAAATTTTACTTAAGCATGCTAGCCATCATTTACAATATATATGGCAATACCACATGCGAAAGTAGTTAGATATATTGAAAACAAACTTTTTTTCTAAATTTATTCTAAGTACTGTTATTGATTTTAATGTAGGCCAAAACAGAAATCCCTTACCAAAAAACTATCTGTCCACAAGAATGAAGGAAGAAAAGGGAAGAAATGGTTAAAAGCATTGGCGGATCAAAGGGGAGGGGGGGTACAGCCCCCCCCCAGAAGAGCTAAGTTTACACTATAAAAATTTAAGTTATATTATAAATTCAAATGAATCTATAAGAAAAAGGGGAAAAATATTTTTGTGCCCCCTCCAGAATTTTTTTCTCAATCTGCCACTCATTAAAAGCATAGATTATAAAGTAATTTAAGGGTGTTAGTCGAAGAAAAAAAACTCTGTTTTTAGCCTTGGTACACAAATTGAAATAAACTAATAGCACCCTGGTCTCCAAAAAATTCCAGATGGTTCTTCATAAGCTGCTTTACACACTGCAATAAGCGAAAAAGATGTGGCGTTCGGGAAATTTTCAGAAAAAATTCTTAAACATGGATCTGAGCTGCAAGATTTTTCGAAGAGTGACACGTTTTGCGAAAATTTCCGAATTTTAAGAATTTTTTCTAAAAGCTTTGAAACGGATACAGATGGATCGTTTATTTCAGTATGTAGTACAGCTTGTAAATATAGGCAGTTTCAAAATATCGAAGTGCCTGACATAATTAGTTTATTTGTACTTGTGTACCAAAATCAAATGATTTTTTTCGAACTGTACCGTTAAAACACACTTTAAGAAGAGTGGTCAATGATTCATTGTGCGTGCTCATCTGCGTTTCTAGGCTTGGATCTATGAATTCTTTCGCTATTTGGAACATTTTGTTTTTAACCCTTTCAGGCGCAACCCTTTCCCAATGCTGAAAAAAGGGCAGCCGTTGCCATCGCTCGACTTAACTACCAGCAAGATGGCGGACGATCGAAGCGTTCATCGCGTGCCACAGATCTAGAGACCCTTTTTTGAAGACAGCTGGCTGTGTCGATCGTCCGCCATCTTGCTGGTAGTTAAGTCGAGCGATGGCAACGGCTGCCCTTTTTTCAGCATTGGGCAATCTATCCAGCTGTTCACGCATTCTTCCATTTTTCAGCAGATGTCAGTGCTGTTAAAAATGATCGTGACCATTTTTTACAGGAAATGATGTGCTAAAAAGTAAAGGATTCTCGTGGAGCTGTGTCACCCGCAACTATTTTTATAGAAATCAAATCTATTCTTCGTGACTGGCAACAGTCAAAACGTCAGAGTTGGGTGTTCCCAGAGCGGGGTTAAAGACACTGCGAGTTAAAGGGTTAAACGGTCCGATGCGGCCTAGGGATTACAATCCAAGCTCGGACTCGAAATTTTCGGTCTGTTCAGATCTCTGCGAATCGCTGCCACCAAGAGTACCTACCATCAAAAGCAGAATTTTTATTAAACCTCACCCTATTTTACAGATGCGCATAAGAGAATTCCAATACCCCACCTGCAATTTAATAGCCAGTCATAATTTAGAGTTTAAACTAGATTAGAGACATATTAACCTGTTCCAAAAGAAATAAATTGAGCATACATTATTGATTTTCATGACAGCACGTATTTCATCAAAAAGGATATTCAAAAGGCTCTCAGGCATTTGCTTTACGGTACATACGAATACACATAATAATAAATAACGTTAGGGCACACAAGGAAATGTAATGTTATCTCATTCTTGCTACACTGAAAATAGTTGCATATGCAGTGCCACAACAATTACATCACTCGGAGCAAACCTGAAAGGTTGAAAGTCATCAAGAATGTGTCTTGTTCAGGTAATGAAAAAAACAGAACATTTCAATTCTAACAAGTTACTTTGACGAGCTAGGAGTGGCGTAGTGACGGAGGGACAAGTTGGGGGGGGGGGGTTTATGCCCGTGTGCTTCTCGCAGAGGGGTGCCAAATTGTCTCGAGGGGTGCCAAGACAAAGAAAATTTGACAAAAATATGAGGGAGGGCTCTTAAATGATTTTCCTTCCCTGGGCGCCAATTCTATTCGCTACGCCACTGCATAGGACAAACAAGCTTTCCTTAAAAATTAGTCCCTAAAATGTCTGTAGTCCCAACTGCTCGCGATATAATGCATGCACCGCGTTTACCCCCATCCCCTTAATTGTGGCCTAGGCCAACGCTCATTTTGCGTGAATGTTACGCCACTCTAGGGGGTCAGGGGATTTTTTAATGGTCCATTTGCGCTTGCAGGACATTGTAACAGGGGGGAAATATTGCAGGGTCGAAATATTTATGGGAATTTTAATGACCGGTCGGGATCCACCTACAAAAGCTAACCCGTGAAACGCCAAAACAACGACCCGAACACAATGGGGAGACTTTTCTCCGCAATCCGGTAAGAAGATACTGAAAAATACATTGAACTGTCATTCCAGCCTATGACAACAAACTCGCATTGAGCGTTAGCCTGTACAGGGAAATGTTTTACTAAACGATGCATTCGGCATGATTTCACTTATCATTCTTTTTTTCAAGTACGTTTACATTCGAATTACCTTACAGGATATGTATGGGTGTAAAAGCAGTTTCCTCCGATGAAAAACCTCGAGGGTGTTGTTGATTTTCCGGACTGATCTCGTCTTTATATATATATATATATATATATATTAACCCTTTGAGGCGCAACCCATTCCCAATGCTGAAAAAAGGGCAGCCGTTGCCATCGCTCGACTTAACTACCAGCAAGATGGCGGACGATCGAAACGTTCATCGCGTGCCACAGATCTGGAGACCCTGTTTTGACGACAGCTGGCTGTGCCGCACAGCCAGCTGCGTCAAAAAAGGGTCTCCAGATCTGTGGCACGGGATGAACGTTTCGATCGTCCGCCATCTTGCTGGTAGTTAAGTCGAGCCATGGCAACGGCTGCCCTTTTTTCAGCATTGGGCAATCTATCCAGCTGTTCTCGCGTTCTTCCATTTTTCGGGAGATGTCAGTCCTGTTAAAAATAATCGTGACAATCTTTTTACGGAAATGACGTGCTAAAAAGTAAAGGAGTCTCGTTGAGCTATGTCACCCGCAACTATAGAAATCAAATCTATTCTTCGTGACTGGCAACAGTCAAAACGTCAGAGTTTGGCGTTCCCAGAGTGGACACACTGAGCGTTAAAGGGTTAACAACAGCAGTCTGTGTTCGGAAACTGAACAGAGATACCCCCATCAGGCTTATTTCCGAGTGCATGCATAAACAAGACTGCCCCCCACCCCTTCTTCCCCAGCGCCAGCCCATTAAAATTAACGACACCAATTCGTTAAGTAATTAATAAAATGACCCTCGCGCGGGCATCTCGTCATTTCTCACAGTTGCGCAAGGAGGAGACTATTATTTCTAGAACCGTGCGAGCGAAGGGAGGGGTGGAAAGGAAGGCGCATATGAAGGCCGCCCCGGGAGTAACCGGAGGCCCTGTGACAGTGTCAACCGCAGGACCTCGGCAATTGATCAAGTTACGGAATTACGTGACTGAATCGGTCTTTCTCACGAAGATCTCTCTCTCTCTGTGTTGTGTGCCGTTTCTTTTTTTTTTTGGCCATTTTTTTTTTCCCCTTCTGCGTGTATTTTCTTTCGTGCTTTAGTGACTCAGACACACTCTTCGCCCTCGATCAAGTTTATTTATTTATTTATTTTATTTTTTTTCCCAAATGGGCAACCACCTGCCTTTATAGAGACGTTTTCGCCGATTTCAGACTCGTTAGTCACAGCTGTTACTCCGTTTATGTCGCTAGGACCTAATTAAGACATTCGGGGACCCGAGACCAGTGGCGTACCGTAAGCCCTCGCAGTTCCGGAGGGGGGGGGGGGGGGCATAAATAAAAACGTCCCATTGACGCCACTAGTATGGTTGCCATATACTGTCTATGCAAAATAGAACATTAATTGTATTGTTTTTAGACAATGAGACAAATTTGAATGAGAAATGTTTGGATAGGAGTGAACAGAGATTGTTTTAACCCTTAAACGGTGTAGTTCGAAAAAAATCATGTGATTTTGGTACATAAGTACAAATAAACTAATTATGCCAGACATTTCAAAATTTTGAAACTGTCTCTTTACATAGCTGTACTACATGCTGAAATAAACGATCCATCTGTATCAGTTTCAAAACTTAAAGAAAAAATTCTTAAAAATCGGAAATTTTCGCAAAACGTGTCACTCTTCGAAAAATCTTGCAGCTCAGATCCTTGTTTAAGAATTTTTTTTTGAAAATTTCACAAACGCCACAGCGTTTTCGCTTATTGCAGTGTGTAAAGCAGCTTATGAAGAACCATCTGGAATTTTTTGGAGACCAGGGTGCTATTAGTTTATTTCAATTTGTGTACCAAGACTAAAAACAGAGTTCTTTTTTTTTTTTCGACATACACCCTTAATGCAAGGTGACGAAGCCGTGGCATCACCTAATTTCAACACTTTTACTGCTAGACATAAAAATATGTAAGCATTGAAAAATTTTTCCCCCTCTGTTTCAGCAATACCGTCTATAGTTTTCATAGAGCAACTAAATTGTGGTAAATTTAGGGGGTGAAACTTTAAATGTTTTACAGCATTCTTCAGTAGAAACTGTGTATTATTCATCAAATTTATGTCGGAGATCGAACAATCACTCCTGGCATCTGTAAAAACTGGAAAGTTCTGTGAAAATGTTTGCCCTTCATAGGGTTAAAATAATTGAAAAAAGCATTCATTAGCAATTAAATAACTGCTTTCTGCGAAAGTGCATGCCACTTAGGATAGCTACTGTTTGGAAGCATCAAGTTTTTCATAGTTATACTCAACCTAGTGATTCCTTCCTATATACAGTGAAACCTCTCTGAGCGGCCACCCCACCGTACCGAGAATATTTGGTCGCTCAGAGCGGGAGGTCGCTCTCAAGGGTTTTATTTACTATTATAAGATAATTACTATAATGCGTAATATAAACAGGTCTGGCTCATATTCTTTATTTAAAATGAAATATAAAATTTATCTAAAGAGAAAATAGTACTTTATTTAACGCTTTCTTACATTTAAAAAAAATCTGGAGTGACTCCACTCGACTTTCGGAACACTTACGATTAAGATCATTACCAAGCACTTAAATAAATTTTAATCGATGAATCATTCAAACATATATACCAAATTGAAACTCAATCGAATGCACCGTTTAAACGCTTGCGCACTTTCAAGAATTTCTCCACATATGCCATTATGCCATAGCATAAAATGGGATATTGGTTTATAACATGTAGGATGGTGGTTTATAACATGTATACCGAATTTGAGCTCAATCGAATGTATCGTTTAAACGCTAGCGCACTTTCAAGAAATTCCCCCCATAGGCCATAATGTAAAAGAAATCTTTGTCGTAGCCCTGTAGAAAAACTTATAAGTCCTATACACACCAAAATCAATACCGGTCTTGCGACGGTGGTTTATGACATATATATCCAATTTGAGCTCCATCGAATGCTCCGTTCAGGAGCTATCGTGTTCACTCACATACACACACACACACACACACACACACACACACACACACACACATACATACATACATCTCGTAAAAATAGCATAAATGGATTCAGAAGCCCTCAAAACGTGTAAAAACACCAAAATCTCGAAGTCGAATTTTTTCATGATTACAATACTTTCCTTACATGGTACATGTTCGGAAAGTAAAAAATGATACAATTTGTGTCTGTTTTAAGTTTTTACTTTTCTCTGAAACAACCATTTTTCTAGTATGTTTTTTAACTTTAAAAAGCAGATCTCTAACCGGTTAGTTTAACCGCTTCGGAATTTTCGATATTTCATCGATTTTCCCTAAGTCGCTTGTGTTGAAAGTTAAGCTTGCTCGCCATTACAAACATCGGGAAATTCCTCGTCAGGGAAGGAATGAGCGCCTGAAAGGGACAAAAATTCATTCCTGGGACTTATAGTCGACGTCGACCATAAACCTGACCTTGAGTTTTTCCGCTCAAAATTTCAGCATGGAGCGAGTAGAATTTCCCGAAATATGAGATGGGCGATTCCACTCGGTGGCCGTTTAGAGGGGGCTCGAGTGGTCGCTGATTGAGGTTATTTTAACATTAAATCTATGAGCCGAAAAATCAGTGCCATGAAAAATTGGCCGTTAAGAGGGGTGGCCGCTCGGAGAGAGTTCACTGTATATTTATGTGCGGTAAGAGTCAAAGAAAAGTCTCTCAGTGGCTTTCTTTTTCCATCTTGTAATATAAAGTCAGAGTATGACAGCTGAAAAACCTCGACTTTTAATGCATACAAAGGACAGCCAGAAGAAAAGACTATGCGAAGGCATTTAATAATTTTGGGATTCCTCCTCCTTCCCTTACTTGATTTTTTACACAGAGCACTTTCATCCAACTTTCTCAATGGTCAAAATCATGTCCAATGTCTTCCCCCACCCAGTGGCGCAGAGAGGGAGGGGGAGCAGGGGGAAAATCCCCAGGGCCTCAGCTTGTGAAGGGGCCTCACTTTTGCTGTTTATATAATACTTAATTGTGTGTTGAGAATTTTGTAAAAAAAAAAAAAAAGAAAAAAAAAAAAAGAAAAAATCCAAATTCAGATTATATCCCCAGATATTTCACATTAATTTTTGAATGAAATTACATAAAGCCAGCTAGAGCATAAACCACCAACTTGACAAAAATGAGGAGTGTTAGTGATTGAGTCTTCTTTTGCAAGAAAAGTAGATATTGACGGTGTTATTCAGCGGTTTGCCATAACTAAAAGTAGAAAATATTTATTTAACAAGAAATCTTTTTTTTTTCCGAGACACATTGTTAAATAGTGGAAGAAAGGGTATAGCCAGAGTAGAGACTGGGCCCACCCAACCTCCAGAATGTTAAAGATCAAGACTTTCTATGAGAAATTTTGAAATTTCCACTTTTTTTGACCTTCTGAAATTTTTTTGGCTGTCTGCTTGCATATAAATATTAATTTTTTCAATACTGAGGAAACATGCCATGCAAAAATGTTAACGTTTCAAATACAGCTTTTCTAAGGAGGTGACGAAACCTTCAAAACAAAATGTTGGTATTTTTTAGAGCATGGATGTTTATTAAAGTATAATACTCTTTTAAATTAATAATTTTAATTCTATTAATTATTTTCCTATTACTATTAATTTAAAGTTTCTTTAAGTGATTAATAATTTTAATAGGGAATAAATAATTGATCTAATACGACATCAAAAGAATTTCTGGATAGCAAAGGGACCCCAAAGATTTTATCCCCGGGGCCCCGACTTGGCTCTCTGCGCCTCTGCCCCCACCCCTATATCGAGCACTTCCATCTAACTTTCTCAATGGCCAAAATCACGGTCAATGTCTTCCCCCACCCGTAGATCGAGCACTTTCATCTAACTTTCTCAATGGTCAAAATCACGTCTAATGTCTTCCCCCACCTCTACATCAAGCACCTTTTATCTGTGCAAGGGTGTTCAGAGACATCATTAAAGAACTTGACCACAAGATCTCCGTCCAATGGATATCTTCAGATTGTGAAGCCAAATAAAAAGAGTGTTGTAGTCCTCAAAAACCAATATTAAAGGACGGATATTAGGCGAGGTAAAGATTTACAGTTGTCACGCTAGACGAGAAAAAAAAAATTTGCAACCGTTTTGAGAGACGAGACTGATATACTTTCCATCTCTCGTCTAACCTTATAAACTATTAAGTTTCAATTCCACAGAACGGTTCTCGTAGATCGACAAAATTTCAGTTTGTCTCATACTGGAAAAACTGGAAAATCTTGGAGCAGTGTTGGTGTTCCCGCTGCAAATCACATGACATGGTAGGGGTCATCTTTCAGATCCATGAATAATTTTATCAACAAACTCATTTAAAATTAATTCACCGCTTTGTATTTAATGTGATTCTAGACGTGCACAGAAACTGACGTTCGATTATTCAGATGTGTGTGAGGCACTAGCAAGCCTGGATCAAGAGGTCTTCCTGCACGCCAAGCAAAATAGTAAAATGTTTTCACCTCTCTCTGCTAATACAAGGGGGTATTTTATAAATTCGACCTAAAATGCTTCTTCGTGCAACAAGATCTTTAAATTTTTAGCGAAATAAAAACTTGAAATGTATTAATTTCGGTTGATTGATTGGGTATTCATTCGGAGGATCTTTAACATTTCTGTGAATAAAATTATGCTTTTCCTTTGCCAGGATCAATCCTCAGTCAAGTGTCGTGGTCCTTCTGTAATTTTTTATGTTATTTATTTGGTTGGATACTCTATATTCTCATTCTCTCATTCTCTTATTCTGATTCTCTTTATTGGATCCTCTAATATTCTCATTCAAACCTTAAGTGCAACATTTGATACAAGGGAAAAAAAAAAAAAAAAAAAACTAACCCCTTTTAACCTAATTTCTATTGTAACAGTTTTCAGACCTGATTTAATAATTTCTCTCAAATAGATACGAATGAATATTTTCGTGATAATAAAGATTAAATTTGTAATGAGATCAATGAAACAAAAAAAATCCAGATTATTAGATTCCCGTAAAAGGTACGAAACCGTTTTGAACTTAAAATTATGAGCCCTTATTTTATAATATATATATATTTTTTTAATTTGCGTTCTCAATTGTGGATGCCTGGTTATAAAGGGTTAAGCCTAAAGTGAAAGATGTGTAAAATAGCCTGGTAATAAGGCAGGTATTAATTTTTCGATTGTCATCAAAGCAACTGAGGTAATCTCCTTTCCTCCTCCCTAAATTATTAAAATTATCAAATGATTGCGAGGTTAAATTTATTTGTTTTCTTTTACCTACATCATAAACGCAATTTGACTGTTTCTAATCACTTACGTGCTTATTTGTCTCATATCATGGTACAAGTTACCTTTAAAATAATGGATTGTGTTAAGTTTTGGACGCAACAGAATACACTAACATTTTAGATGCTTGACAAAAAAAAAAGGGTACACTTTTTTTTTCATTATGTGAAAGCGACTATAGCGCTATTATTTATGAATAACTAAGAGATAATCAAAACATTTGTATAGCATAATAACTATGTAATTATGTATATTAATAATATTATAGGATGTGCATGAAAGCATGGGCGCCGGCAGCACAGCGCAAGGGGGGGGCAATGCCCCACCCTGGATTTTTGAATGTAGTGTTTTCCCTTGCTTTTTTGCTCTTCCCAACATTGTAACCATACGTTGTAGTAGTCTTTGCCCCCCCTTGAGTAGCCTTTGTCCCCCCCCACACCCGGGAAATATTTTCCCGGCGCCCACGTATGAAAGAACTCTGTAAGATACAAAAATATTTTCAACTATACGCCATACATTACATTAAACCTAAATGTATAATCAGATATGTAAATTATCTGACAATTGTGAAATTAAGTTGTTTGAAAACCCTTTAACGATATCTAAACGGGAATAAACCCTTTTATTATATCAGTCTCATAATACTGGTGTGAATGTGATTTAATTATATACATTCTTCATAATGTGAAGTAATTCGTGAGTCGTAAGTGCTTTTCCAGTATTTTTTATGTAGGATATAGAACTGATGGTCTATCTGTTCAAAATACACAATCAAACAACTTTCCCTGTAATTATTGGTGAAAGGCCTTTAGCCGTAATTTTATAAGAGGTCAAAAACCCTTTGCACTTCTAACCATATCTATACCATATCATGATAGTCTCATCAAGAGAACAGCAAAATTAAAAAGAATAAAACTACATGATTTTTTCTGAAAGGCGATATCGAATCTTTAAGAGGTATTCAATTATGCCTGCAATCACTCAATGTGCACTGCGCTAGTTGACAGATGCAAAATGATATTTTGGAATGATAATTACGAAACATCTGTCTCTACCCTCCACTTTGAGCCCTTAGCCACACTCAAAACACGTGTTTAAAAAATGATAATCAATCGATTTTTAATTTGAACATTTAAATATACATATACATTTCTGTGACCGTGCATTTAGTTGAAATCCATCTTATGGCTATGACATTTTGGTATCCCTTTACATGGTGTTTTAGTAGGTATTTTTGAATACTAATGAAAGTGCGTCTGCGCCATTTTGAAAATTGCCTGGGGACTGCACTGCAAATGTCGTTAAGCTAGAAAGAATGTGACACGATAGTGGAATTTATAAATATGCCCGACTTGCTTTTTGGGGATATAAATTTCCTCACTCCAAAGTCAAGTTCACGTTGCACAAAAACTTGCAACTAATGTTCTCTAGAAATTTACTTAATAGAATTACGTCAGACACTGTATTGCCAATTAAGGCGTTTTGTCCTTAAATTTTGTAACTTATCGCTTTAATTGGGTGAGGAATATTCGCTTTGGAATTTATGACATTATGATTCTTATCTTAGATTTTAGGTATTTTTCGGACGAATTAGGATAGTTTAAAAAAATTAACTCTCAGTATTTTTAAAGATTCAAGAGGAAGCAATTTTAAATGGATTATTAATTCCAAATTGATATTAATTTGGAATTCACACCAATTAATCAATTTCATTTGTACCAAGGACGAATAATGAACACGAGATAGAAATAACAGATGCTTTTGGAATATTCCACGTCTTAATTTAAAGTAAACACAGTTTTAGATAAGTAATAGTTAAATTTGTTTGATTGAAATTTCTTTTTATAAGGTATACGCAAAATCTTTCAAAGTGAATGAAACTGGGGGAGGGGGGGAGAATAATTGAAATTAATTGCTCATTTTCCTGTAATGAGGATGACACCATGACGTACACTAAAATTACATTGTAAAATAATTAAGAACGTACAAATAAAAATACAAATGTAATTTTGGAAAATAATTAAGAGCGTACAAATACAAATATAATTTTGGAGGCGCAGCAAAGCCGGCGAAATTTTGCACTTCGTTTACTGTAAATCTTGTTTTACTGCATGGAGATAGCAATACAGGGGAAACTCTAGTAATGCGTGGGCGCGTTTGCAACTCAGCGGAAATTAGTTAGAGGGCGCCCATAAGGAGGGGCCAAGGACCAAAGTGGTAGGATAAATCTCTAGGGGGGCACTTGCCCCCCTAAGAATTTAGTATGTAGTCTTATGATGCAAACAAAACTGCATCAGAAAGCAAAATCGGAACTCAATCGGAATCGGCTACAAGAGTGAAATTCCCCCCCCCCCTCTAGAATTTTTTTATGCTTGCACCCCTCCCAAAGAAATTTCTATGGATGCCTATGGTCAGACGTTTTGATTTAAGAGTTATATTTCTATAGAGTTATTCTTATAGGGTTATATTTCTGTAATATCGATACGTTCCGTTCCCCAGTAAAGAGTCCATCTTTAGGAGGTGTCCAACTTTGGAGGTTTCGCTGTAATAAAAAAATAATTCTACAAGCATTTGAGCTGAATGTTATTCAAGCTAGTTCTTATATTTAACAGTGTATTTCTAAAAAAGTCACGTGAATTTGGTGCAAAAAATACGAATAAACTAATTATGTCATGCACTTCAAAAGTTTTAGAGTGTCTCTTAATAAGCTGTACTATACACTGTAATGAATGATAAACCTGTGTCAGTGGCAAAATTTTAAAAATTGAAAATTTAGCAATGCGTGTCACCCTTCGAAAATTTTTTGTGCGAATTTTTTCAGAAAATTTAAAAAAAAAGGTACTATTTTTTCATTAATTACGGTGGGTAGAATCGCTGAAAAAATCGCCCTGATTCTTTTTTAAGCCCCTGGTGCAGTTTGTGAAGGATATTTTTTTTTTTTTTTTTAATTACACCTTTAAGAACATTGAAAAATAACATTCTGCAGTGATTAAATATTTTAAAAACTGATTCTCGAATTTGTGTACCTAACGTGAAGCAGTGCGAAATAAATTTTCAAACTTTTGCTCTAAGTTTATATCAAATTGTGGTTTATTATAATTTATCTATATATTTTCGGCAGGGGATGGGGAACGTGCTTGCAATTTGCAATTATCATCTTATCATGGAAACATATAACTGAAATGACATAAGAGAAATGTTAATATACTCGAATTTGAAGATTTTATGAAACACGAATGGATTAGGCTGCTAAATTCATTTAAAATCACGATTCCTATCCACACCTTTTAATTGAAACAAAATTGAAATCTGAAACATCCAAAGAGATGAGAAAATAAAATAAAACGGGGATCTGGTTTTAATTAATTTCAGGTCAGGGATAATTGATAACTCATATAGAAAATAACATATCTTTTCAGCTATTTCAACATTCAGATGTTTATGAAAATTTTGAACAGAAGATAAAAAGAGAAAGAGGCATTTCTTTTCATTTTTCCCAACCATCTATAAAACTGTTCTTAGAGT
>JAWZYV010015383.1:0-63347 GCA_038373885.1 Cheiracanthium punctorium | reverse complement strand
TTTAACCGTACAAAAAAAAAATTTGCTAAACTTCATCATTTTTGTGAATAGCTGTAAGCAGCATCTGTTTGTTTTGGCCCAAGTAAAGATTTGCAGAGCTTTTTGTAAATTAATTTTCTTTTTTTTCATCCACGATGATTCCAGAAGATTTAATTCTCGCACATTTATATATTTTTCCGTTATTCTGAACTAGGAAACATCTTTCAAAATCATGGACACCATGATCGGCAGCATTGACTGGTAAATTGTACTTCATTAAATAAGCACTTGGTATTTACTTTTCAACTGTATGTGACACATCAGTTAATCTTAAATTTTACAACCGACTTGCTTTTTTATTACTTTATAGACTTTTTTTTATGCTTCAGCAAATGTGTATGGGGAGTACAGCTCTTTTGCTCAAAAGCCCCAACCCAGGGGCAAGATAAGGAGGACTGTGACAGTTCAGAAAGGCTGAGTTCAAAATGTGACAATAATTGGAAATCTTCACACTTCTTACTTTAAAAATATCCTGTGATTTTTTTTTAATTTTAGCAGTATGTAAGGAAAAATGGCAGGAAATTAAGAAAAGGGAAGATTTAATCTTCCTGCAGGAAGACAGAAGAAAAATTAAAAATCAGGAAGTCTTGGAAAGCAGGAAGAGTTGGCAGCTATGTAAACTGGAGACTTTAATAAAAGTTCGAAGTTGAAAGGTAGTACTGGGCCAGCATTTTCTGCTACGGGGCATTTCACCCCCCTGCAAATGAAAAAATGCATCCCCTTTCTAGAGCTGAAGATTCCCGGTCGCCGGCTGGCGACTAAATTATTTTGTTTGGCCACCAGTTAATTCACATCCAGGCGCCAAGTTATAGATAATGTTTACCGGGAATTTTCGTTGCTCGTTTAAAAGAATTTTTTTTTTTTATTACCATAAAATTCTGATTATACGCACTCCCCTCTTCAACGTTGAATGATCTTGATTTTTGCTGTCAAAAATAACCCCCCGTCCTCGCAGAAGTAAATAAAATGTGTTTCCCAGACGGCCACTGGAATGAATTCTCAGACGCTACCAACAAATCTGAGCCGCGCGGCGAATCTCCCCCTCCCCCCTTTCCTTCAAGCCTTGAAGCAAGAGGAACAGAGGAATTCGGCACGCCGGACTTTTTGTCATGCGGCGACAACACTTCCTCGCTGGCGGCTGTCAAAACAAATGAATGAAATAAAAAGAGGATTCTTTGTAGAAACATGGTAGAACCTTCTATTTTCTTCCAGTGCCATTTACACTGTTGCGAAAATGCATTGATTTTTTTTTTAAATCAGCTTTTTTGCGTATATAAAACTATTATGTGCGTATTTTTTTGTGTGAGATTTAACAGAATTAGCATAAACTAAACAAAATTTGCATAAACATGAAGCCTAAACACAAAGCATTAATAGCAAAAAAAAAAAAAAAAAAAAAAAAAACAATTTTTTATTAATCCCAATTATAACACCCCCCCAACCCCCTCAAAATAACCGATTTTAAGTTGAAGTGAGGGGGAAGCTATAATCAGGTTTTTGCGGTATTTTTTTAAGTGTGAAATCGCTTTCAAACTTGCCAATAAAACCAAAAAATAGTCATAACTGTCTACTTTTCTCTCTTGACCCTTCATAGACGAACACTAGAGGGGAGATATTTATTTTTAGGTAGAAAACAAAGCCAAGCTATTGCCACAGATGAGAGAAAGGGAGTCTTCTCTGCAGGACCGATCCCAGCGTGAGCATGATGGTGCACAGCACGCAGGCGGTCGTCAAGTTTAAGGGCGGCGGGGAAAAAAATTAAATCATAATGTTTGTAAAAAGAGGCACCTAATTTTTAATTTTCACGTGGACGGCCAACGATCTAAAATAGGTTCTGCTTCTCCGAACAGGTTAAACCTAGGTTCACTGGTAGATTAAACTCCATAACAACTCGACAGATTTTGGTTCAAGTGTGAAACGATCCTTAGATTTGCCACTGCTTTTTAATGGAAGAAAAAATTGAATTGCTGAACTACTTGTAAATGTAAAATACATATGAAAATAAAAATAGAGAAATAATCCCATGTTTGCCTGAGCACGCACTTTAAAAAAAAAGGGGGAACTTTCTACAGCATTCTAAACATGTGATAGTAAGTTATTGTCTTCTTGCCTTTTTGACACTGGGGGCCCTAATCCAAAATGGGGCCCAGCTGGAAAAAAGCTCTTCCCAAAATTATTATTTGAAAAAAAAAAAAAAAAAAAAAAAACCAAACTTAAAATCTTGCCAGAAAAGTCAAATTTTTAAGAATTTTGCGAAATTCTAAGACAGATTCTCTATTTTTTTTTTTTCAACATATTGTTTTTTTTTTTTTTTTTTTTTTTTTTTTTTTAATATGGGTTTGTTATAATTTAAAACGATTTGACTTTTACATAATATATACAGAGCCTGACCAGTGGCTGAATGCGTTTGCACTCTAAACTCTCTCTTGCGTTCTAAACTGGGAGACGGAAGGTGCCTGGTTCGAAAGCGGGTCATGTCGGCTGACCTAACCATTCGGAGTTTTCTGTGGTTTTCTCCGAAACTTCGCATAAATGTGGGTTAGGATAGGATCCCTTAGAAAGTCTCCTACGGAGCGCAATACCCCCCCCCCCTCGGCCTAGATCTCTAGCTCAGATAATTGGCCGTAACACCGCATTTACATTTTGGCATATACATATATATTCTCAAGAACAGCAATTCTTTTATTTAGTCTATATAACATAACATAGAACATACACATGTTGGATGAAACAATTAGTTATAGTCAGCTCCCGCTAATCCGCGACTCTATAATCCGCGAACGCCTGTAAACCGCGATGTATTTCAAATGTAAACAAACAAATTTGTTTACATTTTGAGCGACATTTAACTGGTAGAGAATTTATTATAGAACTGTTATAGAAGTTATTTGATTGGCTGAATGTTATGAAGACATTTATTAATGCTTTTCCACAGGTATTTGAAGTAAATAATTCATATATTTGAGCATTTTATCATGTAATTAAACGTACAGAAACTTATATCCTAAGTTGCATGAGTTCAGTGAATGGATGTAAATAATTAACTTTGAAGCAATGCACCATCCAGTCACATCGCTTCACTCTTTTTCTGAAACCCAACAAAAACGTTTGCTCTATGTAAAACATCAAGTAAAACAAATGCTGTATGTGAGAGAGAAAAACTTGCGATTAGTTGTCAGAGATGATCATAAAGATTAACCATTGCAATTAAAATTGGGTGAAAATATGTAACATGTTTAACTTTAAACGCAAACCGCGATTTGGCAGGCGACACAGCAGTTGCGCAATTTTCCGATTCTACCCCCTACCTCACCCTTTTGATCTTCTGTCTAGCAATTTATTATGCAACAGAAACTTTCTCCACATAACTGTAGTTCTGTAGGAAGAAAGAAAGAAAAGCATAAACAGACCGCGTGGCCTTTCTCTTTGTTTACATTTAACTGCCGGAGGAGCACTAGCAGAAATAATGAATCATCAGGATTTGAAAAGTAATGCGTGGTGAAGAGGATAACATTCTTTTCCTCTTTAAAGCTTTATATAATAGCATAGAATATTTTTACATAATGAGAAACCGAAAATTACCTCGCAAGATCTAAAATTAATGTAATACTGAGATATAAAATATACAAATGATGCACCGCATCCCCCCCCCCCCTCGAGAGCGACCAGTGAAATTCCTCCCTTTCTGATTGAGCTTGTTTATTTTATAATAGTTATATATAGTTAAAAACAGTATTTCAAAGAAATAAAAAACAACAACTGCCCTTAAAAAAAAAAAAAAAAGGGTTTGTTGAAAAACTTCTGGATTTGGGGTCCCCTACTGTACTATTACTTTTGAAGAAAGGTTAGCTCTGAGCAGGGTTGGCTTTTTACCGGTAAAAACTGGTTTTTACCAGGGCATGGTAAAAACTAGGTTTTTACCGGTAAAAACCTGGGAAAAAGGGGTAAAAACCTAATGATACAATAAACTCCCTGAGTCATGAACTGTATATTAATGCTATTTATAAAACTGTATTTTCATGTAATTGATGTGGATATATCATCATCAGGACATCCTGATGATGCAAACTACATTATGTAATAAATAATATTTGTAAGCATTTGGTTTTCATTAAAATGATTAAGATAAGTTAAGTGTAATAAAAGTATATTTACAATTTTCCTTTAAGTAAAAATTATTAAACTAGCCTGCATTACATAATTGTAATAAATATTGTAATGTGCCTTCTCATAATAGTTTTAATAAGTTTGATAATGATAAATGTACATTATCTATAAATTTGAATTCTTGTAAGATGAAAACATGGATGAAAGTTTTCAGTGTTTATTATATTCCTTAAAATGAACTATTTTTGTATAGCATTCTTTACTTACCAAATCAGACACTGAATTAAGTGCATATTGTTATATAGAAATGGAAATAGTGATATTAAATGTCCTGAACTTTTATCCCTAAGAAAATGAAAAAATGGCAGATAAATCTTCATTGTTTGCTTGTGAATTAAGGCCGATTAACTGCACTAGGGTACTAGTCCTATAGGGGAATACCTTCCTATTTATAAGGGATCCTAGCCAGTATTTATGCGCAGTTTTTGAAAAAAGAAAAAAACGGAAAACTCCGAACAGCTAGATCAACAAACAAGACCGGGATATGAACCTGGCATCTCCCACCATCCAGTTTCGAGAGCAGAACCTCTCAGTCATTGGCTACTATTTGAGGTAGCCAATGGTAAATCTTCAAAAAAGTGAGGCAAATCGTCTGAGGAGAGGTAACTCTTTAAAAAAGTGACAAAATAGTCAAACTAATAAGTTTTTCTCAAAGGTTGTAAAAACCCTGGTAAAAACATGTTTTTCCAAAGACGGTAAAAACCATAGTAAAAACCGGTAAATACCATCAGACGGTAAATACCATCCAACCCTGGCTCTGACAGATAAGTATTTAAACATTTTGCAAAAGCAATCATCTGTCAGTGACCAAGAGTTACTGACAATTAGAAGGCTTCAGGACAAAATTTCTGAAGAAAAATTAAAATCTCTCAAACAAATTACAATCACTGCAGTGTTTGAAAAAATGAAAAATAAATAAAAAATTTAGAGAGAATTTGTTCTTTCAATTTTGTATTAGTAATTGTATTTTAATATTAAAAATAGTGTTTTAGTTCAGCAGCATAAATATTTTCTTTCATCTGTCCTTTAGTAAATTCTCCGTAAATTTAATTGTATTATTTATTGTATTTATATTGACATTTAATTGTGTTTTTATTCAACAGCATATGCATTTTCTTTCATCATTTCCTATTTGTTTACAGTAAATTGACTATAATTTAAAGGGAAATTCTAAATATAAAAATGTAAACAAAAAAAAAAGACCTATAATCTGCAAAATCCTGTAATCCGCACAACTCTTTGTCCCAGAGACTGCAGATTAGAGGGAGTTGACTGTATTGCAATACCAGTATTCCGAGCTATTTTTTTAATTTCGTAAAACCGCTACTCAATAAGGTATGCTCATGTAGAACGTGTCTTTTCTGCGTTAAAGAATATTTTAGGAGAGAAATCCATATCAATGGAGCAAAAAACTATTGAAAATAGGCTTTACATAAAATGTTCAGGCCTTACTTTACAAGCTTTTGAACCAGAAAAAAAGTATCAAATTGTGGTGGGATGACAGCATCCTACCAATTTTAATGGAAAAATGACACATAATATAATTTATTTAATAAATGCTATGAATAATATTTTGTTTGTTTTCAGTTTTAGTGTTTGGAGATAAATATATGTGCTATTGCTATATAAATGATGTCATAAGCTTAAAATTCCCAACCATTTATTTCTTAATTATCATCAAATTGCACCTTTCAGTAGTCACTTAAAAATAGATTTTCTTTAAATTTACTTTTAATTATCTCTGTTATCTATTATTACCACTCTCTCTCTCTCTCTCTCTCTTATATATATATATATATATATATATATATATATATATATGCTCTAAAGCTAGTACAAGCAAATGAAACAGATACTACCAATTATGTGCATACTTATGATAGCCAATGTGTTAAAGATTGCGGGAAGTACTGGCTCCTAGACAAAATTGATTTAGGAGCCAGTGACCACTAGGGAAAAATGGGAATCTTCAGCATTACCCCTTTCCTGCTCTAGATGAGTGCTTCCCATGTGGAGGATCTGCAATAATCAGGAAAAAATTTTGCGAACTGGTGTTAGTTAAACTTAAACAATCCCCCGCTACTCCCACCTCAACAAAATTTCTTTGGTTTTCTTCAAAAGATTTGCTTTAGTGGGAAGTAGTTGAGAAGTTTAAATAACATGTGCAATGCAGTACTATCTATTTATTGTTATTATTAGTTCTAATTATGAAACAATTTCTAAATTCTCATTCATATTTATCTACATAAAAATTATCTGAAACAGACATTCTCGGTTACCATTTGTTTTATGAAATGTATACATAGTGTTCATATTTTTAGGCCTGATATGTTATTCATGCACTGTATAAATTAGTTTTGTTAACTATTTGCTTTTTTTTTTTTTCACTTTGGCATAGCCAATAGCATTGATTCAGTGACTTTTGCTGAAATAGTATAAGGTCTTCCTGTAACAGTGTTTACATCAACATTTTTTAATATGTTGCTTCTAAGTACTGTCAAAATATCTTCTTTTACATGTTATGCATAAGGCAATGAAGGTCCATGTGGATGCATTAGCATAATTTTAACTTCTTCAGTTTCTTTAACGATGTTCAAAACACAGCTAACCCACCCATTTCCCTCATATACACACATTACAAATCCACAAATATCTGTCAAGGGTAGTTCAGTTTTGCTGAACATGCAGCTTTAAGCGTCGCGGCTCTTGAATATATTTTAACGTGAATGTCGTTTTCATTCAGTGGAATAAGCAGCGCAGCTGTTGTGTGTTGCAAATAGTTTTAGCAGTTCCAACCTTCAACGTCTTATGCATATCCTGTAAAGGAAGATATTTTGACTATACGTAGAAGCAACATATTAAAAAAAGTTGATGTAAAGACTGTCACAGGAAGCATAGGCGCACCCATGGTGGGGGCTCTGTCAACTCAGCCCCCCATCCAAAAGGCGGAAAGTTAGAAGTGAAAAGTATTAAAAATTGAATATTAGGGATGCACCGAATACTTGGTTAAAATTTATTAAACCATTATTAAACTTTGATTGCAATGATTAATTTAGTTAGGTTTTTCTTAAACAATATTTCATATGGTGTAAAACTTCAAATATTAAAATTCTCCAAAATTTAATATCCAAGTGTGTTTCCTTTATATATTACTAATAACTTTTTAAAATATATTAGTGAAATGCTGGTAATTTTTTTACCTACATATTTTATTAAATATTTAGCAGTTAATTGACTTCACATATTTATGAACACTTAATGTTATGAGGGTTTTTTTCATGGTTACTGTTTCAAACTTAAATCAGTTAATAATAGCAAGGCTAATGTAACGTGTCATAAGATTTAAGAAAAATTGAAAAGCAACAAAATTCAAATTTAACATATGAGTGTTTTCTCTTACATTAAAACTAATTTCATTGTGATATTAGTTTTTTGTGTGATTGTGGAACGCTACATTAGGGCCTATCTGCCAAGGATGGGGGTGCCTTGGTAGGAGAACTTTCTAAGAGTTTCTAACGCTTATTCACATGTGATATTAGTAAGTTACAACTTGAATCAATTTAGTACTATGGTACTATACTATATCTTTCACTCATGACATAAAAAATATGTATTTTTTTACTGATTAGTGAATACTTAAATTTGTTTACTATTCGGTTGCCGAATATTTAAGTATTCAGCCGAATCGAATATTCGGTTTGTCTGCCGAATAGGCAGTATACCGAATACTATTCGGTGCATCCCTATTGAATATTGACTCAATATTGAATAGTGAATTAAATTTTTTCTTCTTAAAAACTGTTTTTAAACTATTTCTAAATTAAAAAAAAAGTTTTTTAAATCAATACCTAGAGTTAGTGTACGTAACACTGTTAAACTCAACTATACTGAAGACATCAGATAATTATTGGACTAAACGAGTTACAAACATACGCCTTCTCTGATGTAAATAATGAAATTTGCAGTCATCTACTAGTGATGAAATTGTTGAAAAGTGTCTTGAATCTAGATAAATATGATTCTGGTGATGATGAAAACTTATAATAATAATAATTTTATGGTAATAATGATAATAAAATCTGTTTAATAAATGTTTAAAGTTAAGAGAAGAATACCTTAAATTTTTAGGACAGCAAAGCATGGTAACAAAAAAAGAATTAATGATAATTTACCATTTGCAAAAATAAATAAATAAGAGAAAGAAAAAGAGAAGAAAGAAAGAAACTGAAAGTAGAAAAAAATAATCCTTTAAAACAAATCACTATAGAACAATGCTTTCAAAATTAGAAAAAGGAAATTTTGAAACCATTTGCTGGCTAGTCTTCATGTAATTTTTTCTTTTTTCTCCTATGCTTTTGTATTTAATGTGAAAATATAAGTGAAATACTTAAGACTGTGTATTTATTTCATTGTAATTGTATTCTACTTTTTAAAAAAACGAGTTACACTGCTTGTGTGCATGTTGTTCTCTGGGCAAGTAAAGTGGCACAGAATATTTTGACGTAATAAGAGAGTTATAAACTATAATTGAGTTCACTATAACCGAGTTCAGCAGAATGTGTAGCCCAGCTCCTTCTAAACTAAAATCCTGAGCGCTTTTCTGACAGGAAGAACTTATACAACTTCAGCAAAAGACACTAAATCAACAACATTCGCTATGTCCCCCCCCCTCCTCCCCAGAAAGGAAATAGTAAACAAAACTAATTTATACAATGCATGAATAACCTAACAGGTCTAAAAATATGAACATTATGTATACATATCATAAACAAATGGCTGAGTGAGAATGCCTGTTTTTAGGGGCATAGCCAAGGGGGGATTAGGGGGGGTCATAACCACCCCCATGAGAAATTTTTTCCCATACAAAATGTATATTCTTCACTACATTATCACACACAGGTATACATATATATGAGTTGTAGTAGTCGTAACCCCCCCCCCATGAAAAATTTCTGGCTACGCCCCTGCCTGTTTTACATCATAATTCTGCAGATAAATAAGAAAGAAAATTTGGGCATTATTTTCATAATTAGAATTAATAATAGCAATAAATAAATAGCACTGCATTGCACAGAGATACGAATGTTATTCTTTAAAAATTCATAACTTAAAAAGTCTTTCTAGACACAGATTGAAAATCTGCAATCTTATAAAACAATAATAGGTGATTAAAATGTAAAAAAATTAAGGAAAACAAAAGGGGCATGTTTTAAGATATTCAAAATCAAAGGTCAAGGTCAAGTGACATAGATTTTTTTTAATTCAAGTTTTGGCATCATGTTATATATCCCTGAAAAGTTTGCACAAAGAGCTTTAAAATAAGACCTCATTTATTTCAGTAGCACAAGTATAACGGAAGTTATGTGATTATGTGAAATGTCATAACGGAAGTTATGACATTTTTTTAAACTTCTTAAAACAGTTTAAAAATTCGTAACTTTTCAAAAAAACGAGATAGGAATTTAAAATTTGATATCTGGATACAGGTCATAGTGGACAACAACTGTGCTAATTTTCAAAAAAATCGGAGGGGGTCGGGTTGTAAACTGCCATTTTCTGTTGAATTGACAAATTACAGTTGATTTGACATGGAATGACCCACAGATTTTTATAAATAAATACATTAAAGTTTTTTATTTGCATAGATTTATATAACTACTATTTGCAAGAAATTAATTTTGGAAATAAACCCAGATCTTTGAAAGATCTGCTTTTCATAGAAAGAATTTTTTGAAGGATCCGTTTCTAAAATGAAAAAATATTGTGATGAGTCCGTTTTTACGATAAAATATTTTGTGAAAAGTCCGCTTTTACGATAAAATATTTTGTGAAGAACCCGTTGAAGGACCCATATTTCTCCTAAACAGATCCCTGCTAATAATAAATGCACACAATGTAGAACTGGCCCTGAAAGAAACTATCAAAGAATGACATTAAATCAACAATAAATTAAAAAAACATAACTTACCATATAAAATTACAGATGCACGGTAAGCCAAAGGAAAGCCGAATAAAAACTGGTGGTATTTTTTCTATTTTCTTAAAACTGATTTGGTAGCGTCACTTTATGAAATAGGGGATATGAACTGTTCTATCCCTTTTGAATATATAGACAGTACACAATGATGTGTGAATTAAATACATTAAGAAAACATATTTTTCTTTTAAAATTAAATATATCTAATTTAAACTATATCTGTTAAATAATAACAAGCAAAAAATTTCTTTGCTTGCTACCATGTCGCCTTAAAAAAGAAGAGTCGCTCATTCTAATTCAATCATTTTCAACCAGAGAAACTACCACAGATCTGACTGAGTCCCAGAGTGTAGCCTGTCCATGTGATGTCACTTTACGGACAGAGCAATATTTGGATCAGTTCTCGTTCTCATTCCGTCTTGCTTAGCAACCTCGGAGGATTAAAACCTTCTTTAACAACAACCAACAGTTCTGGTCATTGATATATCCTAAGCTAAATGGAGGATATCGCCTCCTTGGGTTCGAGGCTTTAAAAGTCACGTGACGGTGGAAAACAAACAACCATTTCTCCATAGGCTTATGTGCTGGACTCCTGGTAATAAGCGCAAAATCAAAAAAATAATAATTATACCTCTGTATTGTGCTGCCTACGAATGTTTCAATAACTCTCTGGAACCTGCACATGACTGCAAAAAGATATCTCTCCAAAGATTCCCATTAAAAAGTGCTAACATATTAAAACTTATACTGAGACGAGGCTATTTCAGCCACGTGTGGATGGAAAATATACACTTCAGCCAATCAGATTACAGGGCCACTCATCAACACAGCCGAAAGGTCACGTGTTGGTGGAAAAATGACGTCATATCGATATCGTCCATTGCTGTCTGAACCGATTTTTCTGAGCCGTCCGATTGTGGCTCTTTAAATGCCCAGCTGGTGAAAAAGTGGCAAAGAGGTAAAGTGACCAAACGTCCCCATTTTCCGGGGACAGTCCCCAATTTCAGGAAGTTTTTCAAGTTGTCCCCAAAATGTAAAACAGGAATTGGGGACAATTTTTAATTATTGCATTGTTTTTTAATTAAATTACTGTTAATTATTTCATTAATTATAAACGTCCCCAGTTTTCTTTCAAAATCGGGAACATGTCCCCGATTCTACGTTCAAAAATCTGGTCACCTTACAAAAAGGTCTTTTCGCCCGTAGTAATGCTATGCATTCTGGGTTAAGTCCACAGTTGTCCCAGTTTTCAAAAAGGATAAGGATCCAGGAAATGTCCAAAGCTATAGGCCTATTTCCTTGAAAAGTAACTTTTGCAAATCCTTCGAAAGAATTACTATAGAGCATTTCGATGGGAGGCTCCTCTCTGCGATCGGTCGCCGTCTTGCGTGACAGCTTGGGGTTCTCGTAATGTATTTCAATGGGAAAAACCCGATTTTCAACATTCAAAAAAAGTATTAAATTTAATTTTTTGGATGATTGTAATGGATGGAATTTGTTAATCAGACCTTCGACTTTTGTGTCCCAGGTGGCGTTTAATATTTTAAAAAGCTTAACATATAATATTTTAATGATATTTCAAGCGACTTTTTCCGCTGGTACTGCGTTCGGAAAAACAACATTATGTACGGGAATGAACACAACGTTTGTTTTAAGATTCGGCAGGTTATTCGGATTACTGTTTGTTTACAAATATTGTTTTGCATGCGAAATTTTTTTACGTTGTGAGATTTATGCAAGAATAAAGTTTTGTTTTTGAATTATAATTCATCGGATATTCTGTATGCCCTAGAAAACATCAAACTCCATTAATATTAATATTAAAGAATTGTTTATTTAAAATTCCTATTACGATATATTCAGATTGTTTTCTTTCTTTTATAAAAAATAAAATGTACTCCTTGTTATTATTTATCATTCTATTAAATATGTAAAGGCCTGTAAAATAAGACCAGTTATCCCAATAATAAAAAAAGTGTAACATATACATCGCATAACATATTTGTACATGTAATTAATCTAATACGTATGAATATGAATTAAAAAAATAATCCAATAAATCAACTAAATTAAAGACGTAGACCAATTAATGTAATCTTTACTTAGTTGCCTAATTATTTAAATTGACAGTAAACATGAGTGCAAAATGTAAGTTTATAATTCGATAAAGCTTCTGTCTTTTTATTATAAGATGGAAAACATGTTTTGCAATGTTAGCTCATAAAACTGTACTAAACAATTCTACAATTACATTTTTTAATTTTGTTTCAAGTTAGAATCAGAACAGAAATCAAAAGCTGGAATTCTGACCCTGTATTTCTTTTTTCTGGGTGAATTTTTACATATTAGGCAAAACCCAGCAAAGCTCATGAATACTTTGCTCTGAAGCCCAACACTAGTATACATTAATTCATAAATTTTCCCCTTTTCAAGCACAAACTGATTTTAGCAGACACGACAAATCATATTCGCTTCACCTCGACCAATTTTGAGAGTCCTGAGACCACCAGAATTTGGGTGTTTTCTGTATAATGTTTATATTTCTTCCTGCTAATTTCCGACTATTTAATTTTATATCACTGTTCTGTGAAATAATTATTATATGGGAAAATCTTTAAATTATAGTTATTTTAATTAAATGTGCTACCAACCCCATATTGCAGGGGTTTGCAGTTCGCTACTGAGTATTAACATAAGAATATTAAGGCTCCGGCACCTTTTTTTGCTAGAAATTGCCGCTAGCCCTGGAGCAATTAAATGTTTTCTCATTGAAAAATTTCATTCATTAATTTCCAAAAAGTTACACTTTTTGTATATAACCCGCATACAAAAATATCCCCAATCAGTAAAATGTGCTCCATATTCTGATGAGGTGATTTATAAAATTTGAGAATTAAATCCTGAAAAGTGTCAAAGGTGTGAAGATAATGAGTACTGGCTTAAACCAATTTTCAGTAGCTCTTGAAAGGAAAAAAATCACAATCACATTTTAAGGGTCATACAGATATTATGAAAGAATATTTTACATTCAAATTCAAATATAGACCCCAGTCACCTTTGTTTATAGATATCCCTTAAGACGTTATATGATGAAAGGCGGAAATTTTGTACATCACCTCATTTGTGCATGGGGTACATTTTATTTTCTAGGAATTTTTTTGTAATGTAGTTCTAAGAAATTTTAAAAAGAGTAACTCAGTGAAAATTAACAAGAGGAATTTTCTCTTAACATAGTCTTTTTTTTTAACCTTATTTTAAACATTTATTCAATTCACACTGCCTAATTAACTTTAATAGATAAAGAATTAAAGCATGTTATCACTTTCTAGGGGCACTGTACGTGTGTGTGTGTCTATACAATTTATAAACACCAATATTTTTACTTCCTTGTATGACGTACAAAGAAATAATGTGATCGCAAAAAGAATTCGGTATCCAGATTTTGACTACCTCTAAATTGACTGAGTTTTTGCTTGACATCTCATTGTACACATGTATGTATGTTCATATAAATTCATGTACAAGCATTCTGACTGACAGCTAGACCATTTTGATCAGTGTTTTCTGGCGCCTGTACGTACGTGTGTATGTAGGTAACATATCTTAAAAACTATGAGTCCTACAATGTTGAAATTTTATATTTAGGATTGTTGTAGCATCTACATCCATACATTATGCTTTATGGGCAGAAATTCCTTAAAGTGTAATTTAGAGATATTAAGTTATTTCAAATGAATCAAAAGTGATATATGTTGTTAAGGATTACAAAATGAATCTTGCCATCAAAAATGGTATCTTTATCATTTACAGTTCTACAGGAGCACTCAGAAAAATTCCAACAAATTACAGCCAATGGCAGTTTTAGAAACATTCATTCATTTCAAGCAGAGTAACATCTTACCATATAGTTGGATGATGGTCCGGTGACATTTAGCCACCTCCCTAAAAAACTGCATTAAAAGTCACCAAACTTGGCAACTTTTGGTGTATATATGTATATATTTAATTTGCATATCTCAAAAACCATTAGTCATAGATTGCTGAGATTTTATATATAAGATTGTTGTAACATCTAGTTGTACATCTAGATTTTTTATTCCAATCTACTGGAGAGTTTATTTACAGGACCACCCAAAAGAATTTTGGTACGTGCATGTATCCTTGCAGTCTGCCAAGACGAGCGATTTTTCGCTTATGCAGGTTGCATGAAATCATGATGGTTCCGAATACAATCGGCTACAGTTTGCCCGCACATTTTCTGAAAAAATAATTTGGCACAAATGTCTATCAGGATAATATGCAACTACCAGAATTCCAATACATTAATGTGTATAGACATCTTCAAATAGTGGCGTAGCCAGAAATTTTACATGGGGGGGGGGTTACTATTGTAACTCACATATATGTATACATGTGTGTGGTGAGGGAGTGAAGAATATACATTTTGTATTGCAAAAATTTCAGGGTGTGTGTGTGTGTTGTGATCCCTTATCCCTCCCCTCCTTGGCTACGCCACTGTCTTCAATATATTATGTCTGCAGTTGTTCATTGTTTGGTCCATGCACAGAATCTCGCTATTTGTCATCCACCGTGTTGAGTTTTGCCAAAATATCGCTAATTTAACACCAAAAATAATTATGCATTTTGCATGACTCTAAAACTTTTAACCGTAGAATGTTGAAATTTTGTATTTAGAACTATTATAACATCTAACTGTGCTTTTGATTGCTGTGAACTGAGTAATTTATTTACAGGGTCACCCAAAAGACTTAAAATATATTAAGGGTCTATAGATACCTCCATTTCATTAAAAATCTGTGATGAATAACTGTTTCAGCTGGGACTGAAATCTCGCTATCACAAGCTTATTGGCTTTTGTCAAAATATTGCCCAATTAAGTGAAACAAATCTAAAATTGAACTCAGCTTGGCGGTAAACTTTAGAATTGCAGTATTCTTTCAAATGAAATAAGTTTAGATGAAGTGCCCCGAAAATATTTCTGGTTTAATAGAGGTACAAGGAAGTCATGTGGTGTCCATATCAGATTTATTAGTTCAATGATTTTATAAAAAAAAAAAAACAATCATAATAAAAGGAGTAGTATACAGATTTTTACAGTTATATTCTTCCATGATGATTGTATGTAAAAGAATTTTTTTTTCAACATCGCAAATTACAGTGTTACTTGAAAATATGTTTTCACATAATTTACACAGGAACCAGACTACATGCAAGCGATAGATATTAAAAAAATCAGATGTCAGTCAGCCAATTTAAATTACTTTAGAAGTTATTTACAAAAACATACAACAAAAAAATGACTATATTTGGCTGCAAAAAATGATTTAGGTTCTTTAATCTAAACAGCAGATAAGAACAGTATTGATAGAAAAATTGCTACTGGCGTATTATCCCGGCACTCAAACAAGACAAGCTATTTCTCGCCAAGATAAATGCTGATCACATGAAATTATTAATGGTTTCGAATACGATTGGCAATAGTTTCCAGCACATTTGATGAAAAAATACTTTGTCGGAAATGACCACCGAGATAATATGTAAGTACCAAAAAATCTTCAGGATAATTTCTAATCCTAATATCAGCTCCACGCAGAACAGAGTGGAAATAGTTTTAAGTAAAAGAATAAGGATTTATTTTAACGAAGTACAGTTTAACCATTTAATCAGCTGTCCATGGACACGAGAACAACAACAGTATAATCTTAATTTCACGAAGTCAAAGAAACAACAGAAAGAATTGAGATAAGAAGGTGAAATAAAAGAGAGTGTCAGTTTAATAGAAAAAACACATTTATTCAAGATATTTAAGTTCCACTCCATACGTAATTTAGAATACTGCAAAAGAATAAAAAGGCTGGTATCCAAGTTTAGTGATTTTGAAAAAGTAGATTCTATAGTTTTTTTTATTTTAGCATAAGCAACAATAAGTAATCATACATTAACACATCACATGCCAGTTTCAACATAAGAAACTTCCTGCTTTATTTATTTATTATTATTTTTTTAATAAACCAACCACTGGTACAAAACTAGTTCTGTAAACAATGTATAAATTGACTTTTTAATCAAAATATGTTTTAAAAAAATAATCAACAAACCAATTCTTTCATGTTTTTTATTGATTTACTAATGCATTTTATATGCACATTTAATAACAGAAACCACACCAGAAAGTGTTATCCACAGAAAGCATGCACTAAAATTCATGTCAATCTAAGGATAAACCTATCTAGTCATAGTCATAGCTTCAAATTACATTGGAGACAAATTATCCATATATTTAAAAATCATGAAAAAATATCACAATCCTAAACTAGAAACAATATATAATTTTGCAATTAGAGTTTAATTAGTTGCTGACAGCTTTAAAATTTCTTCCATATTTCTAAATAAATAATGTACATTCTTTCGTGCACAGTCGTGGATTGCTGTCTAAACTGAAACGCATATTGCTTGCTATTCTGCAGTGTTTACATTCTTCGCAGTGGGGCTGCGTTCGTAATCCGAAAACCCAATGAACCTCCTCAGATTACACGTAGTTTATATGGATTACTGAGATTGCTAAATAATACATTTAGGTAAAGAAATAGCACGCGCAGAACGATGCGCGAAGCTGTCACTCAGCTGACGTCAGAGATACGTCACGTCGAAATGCTCTATAGACAGATTAAACTAGTTTCTGGAGACAAAAGGAATTCTTGAGGAGAAGCAGGCCGGATTTCGAAGATTCAGATCCACCAACCACCAGGTTGTCCTGCTTAGTCAGACTTTTAAAGACGCCGTTGATAATAAATAGACATGTCTTGTCTGCTGTCTTTGTGGATTTCAAATCGGCCTATGATTTGGTCTGGAGGGAAATCTTCTCGTGAAGCTTACTGATATAGGTCGGGGCCTTCGCTATTAGTAACGGGCCTGCGCGTGTATTTCGATGAATCATCCAAAGAGGCCTACGGATGCTCGCATCTTCCCGTATACATCAAGCAATTTTTAAGCGTTCCGATGCTTTGAAACGTTATTTAATGTAGTTTTAAGTCATGATTGTGTTACTAATTCAAGTACGAACTCATTGACAGTTTCTTTACTATGATACACGTGGATATTAATGTAAGTAGATGCATGTAATTTGAAGGAAAAACAAAGTAGTGCTCACTCTCATGATTCATTATTTTAGCTTGATTTTTAATATACATGAACAAATTAAGCTGACTTTTAGTATACATTAAAGTAAACGAATACACAAATGATACAACTGAAAAAACACTCAAAATACTGGTGTTAAACGATAAAGTAATTAAAAAACTTTGTAAAAAACACACATAAGAAGTAAAAGGAAAGAGGATACGCACGTTTCGTTCAAAAATTGTTTTGAACTTCTTCAGTCCAAGCCCTCCGTCGTAAAGAATACAGGGAACTGAAAAGAGAAAAACAAGCAAGATGTTGCCACAAGGGGCAAAGAAAAGTCGAACAAAACCACGGAGAGGGGAGAAAAAATTAAAAAAGGGGGATAAAAAGGAAAGGAAAGAAGCACAAAAAATACAGAAATAAAAAAGGAATAAAGAAAAATAATAAAAAAGGGAACACACAAGTACAAACACACACACAAAAAAGAGAAAACAGAACAAACAAACAAAAAACAAATAGCACACGTTTTTTTTTAATTAAAATAAAAACCATGAACAGGACAGCACAATAAATTTATATATAAATAATTTTTTTTTAATAAAAACGAAAAAGAAAGACAGTAACACACGTACATACACATTAAAGAAACAGGGAAAAAAAAAAGGGGGGGGGTAGACGAAGAAAGTGAAAAGAACCTTACAACAGCAACTTCCAAGCAGAATGAACGAAAGGTACGAATGGTTCTTCCGTTCCTTTCGTTCATTCTGCTTGGAAGTTGCTGTTGTAAGGTTCTTTTCACTTTCTTCGTCTACCCCCCCCTTTTTCCCCCCCTGTTTCTTTAATGTGTATGTACGTGTGTTACTGTCTTTCTTTTTCGTTTTTATTTAAAAAAAATATATTTATATATATATATATATTTATTGTGCTGTCCTGTTCATGGTTTTTATTTTAATTAAAAAAAAAAAAAAAACGTGTGCTATTTGTTTTTTGTTTGTTTGTTCTGTTTTCTCTTTTTTGTGTGTGTGTTTGTACTTGTGTGTTCCCTTTTTTATTATTTTTCTTTATTCCTTTTTTATTTCTGTATTTTTTGTGCTTCTTTCCTTTCCTTTTTATCCCCCTTTTTTAATTTTTTCTCCCCTCTCCGTGGTTTTGTTCGACTTTTCTTTGCCCCTTGTGGCAACATCTTGCTTGTTTTTCTCTTTTCAGTTCCCTGTGTTCTTTACGACGGAGGGCTTGGACTGAAGAAGTTCAAAACAATTTTTGAACGAAACGTGCGTATCCTCTTTCCTTTTACTTCTTATGTGTGTTTTTTACAAAGTTTTTTAATTACTTTACACAAATGATACAGACATTTTTATGCATTTCTTTATACTGAATGTTTAAGTTTCACATTTTCAAAGCAGTTACAACCATTATTACTTTTAAAATAAATTTAACTAATAGTTATTAAACTTTCATTTATTAAATATTGTTCGGTTAATATATTAACAGAATATATGACGAGGAGCTGAAATAGAATTTAAAATATTTAATATTTACAATTCACGTATAAAAAAATTAAGTACTGATATACTATTTAATTTTTAATCTTTTGTAAGGCGTAGGTATCAGAAGAATGTTTGCTATAATTATAAGTACAACCTGTGCACTGCATGTCCTTGGTATTTACATGAAAAATAATGTAAATTAATGTAAATTAATTTAACGAGAAACATTTAGAATAAATTACACAATAAAGGGTGTCCCATAAATAGTAGTACGAACTTAAAGGGGAGATAAAATATATCAAAAGGATTAAGAATCACGTAACAGTGTATGATCAAGCACGTTTGTTAACTGTTTTTATTTTGGTTAGTTCAAATGACCATTCGAAACGAAAATGATTTATAATTTTCAGTGTTAGTTCCATATGTTTTTTCTTCTCCAAAGAAAAATAATAAATTTTAGAAAACCATACTAGGAAATGCCACTAATATTCCAACACCTCTTTTTTTAAGCTATTATTAAGTGGTGATTGAAAACAAATGTTTTCGTCCCTGCATTGCTGTATATTAGGGTTGTAGCTTAAAAAAAACCCTGCTCCACGGCCTTTGAATACAAATTAAGATAAACTAACAGCTCTAGGACTCGAAAAATTTCAAGATCCCTTTTCACAAGTTGCGCTAAACAGTGTAGTAGACTAAAAACAAACGATCCCTGAATTAATTACTTTTTATTATAGCCATTATCTAAATGGAACTTTGAATTTGAGCATAATGAACGCTTATACAAATTATTAATTTCAATTAAAGTTTCCACATAAACATGTTCAAAAATTAATAACATATTTTACAGTACTTCTGCACCAATATCACACATTTAGTGCATTTATAATAAACGATAAATGACATTTTCAACTGAAAGAATTAAACATATAAGAATGTCTAACTAGTATTACAACGCACGCTTATTTACTAGAATAATAAAGTACCCAAGTTAAACGATTTCAGATTAAAATGATTTATAAATAACACATGAATATTAATTCATGCTTTATATCCTATAAATTTGTAGAATTTCTAAATAATTTATACAAGTGTACACTTACCTTTACATTCAGAACTGAAAGTTCGAATTCTTTGTTGATTTATTTCCATAAAAAAGGGTGCAATCTTCAAAAAATCATTACCTACATCTAAATCACCTTCTCATTAAATCACTATGACAAAACTATAACAAAATTGTTTTATAATTATAAAATAAATTAACGTTTATAATCTCAAATCGCATACAATCGAACAGCGCAAATGTAAATATTAGGCCTCAGTGATTCAGTCATTTCTTCCGGTGGCAACGAACAATCAGGCCTCGTTGCTAATAACGACGGCCCTGTATAGGTGTTCAGTCTAGCATGCTGAAATGGTACCGTGGTTTCCTTAATAATCGTCTTTGTAGGGTCCGTTAGAAAAATTGCTACTCAAAATTTAGATTCCTGAAAGCCGGATTGCCTTAGGATGCGGTGACAAGCTGCACACCGTTTAATATCATCATCATATATATATTAATACGCTAAGGTTAAGATGTTTGCCTCCCTTTTTAGAAAAAAACTCACAATTACTCCACATAAATTTTATATCATTTTATAGAGAATTGCTTGCTCTACTGGCATCAACAACTAAAAAATTTGTTATTGCTTTTGTTTTGTAAATTAATGGGTGGAATGCAGAAGTGGAGCCCTGCCAAATGACGGCGATAACGCACCATTTTTAGCAACCGTTATCGTTTTTCTTGGTAATGAAGAGAAGCGTCATAGCTGTTGATTATTGCAATTTGCTAAAAAACTTGCGTGAAGAGCTAATATTCTAGGAGCTAAGAAGTAGTGGTTTTTGTACATTTAGCATTAGTTTACCATTGAAATTCGCAGTTAGTGCAAGGCCAACACGCATATGAAATATGACGTCATTGCGGGATTCACGTGTTACGCTTTGCAAGTGAAAGTGAAATCGCTCGTGCATGTAGAATCGCTCGCTAGATGGGTGCAAGAGTTTTGTTTGTTGCGATCTGCGATTGATATCGTTACAGGAGAATCCGGCCAGCTTGTAAAGAATAAATAAAATAAATAATTTTTGTAATTTTGTAAAGTTATTTCACACTTATTTAGTGCGAATTATTCGCACGGGTACCGCTAGTATATATTAATACGCTAAGGTTAAGATGTTTACCTCCCTTTTCAGAAAAACCCTCACAATCACTCCACATAATTTTATAGCATTTTATAGAGGACTGGATTAATAGAAGAGCCACTTACTCTACCGGCCTCAACAACTAAAAAAATTGTTATTGCTTTTGTTTTGTAAGTTAATTGGTGGAATGCAGAAATGGTGCCCATGCCAAATGACGGCGATAACGCACCATTTCTGAAAACCGTTATCGCTTTTCTTCGTTATGAAGAGAAATGGCATAGCTGTTGAGTATAGCGATTTTCCTAAAAAACTTGCGTGAAGAGGTGATAATCTAGGAGTTACAAAGTAGTGGTTTTTGTACATTTAGCATAAGGTGACCATACGTCCTGAAAGTTTCCGTTTAGTTTATTTCTTTCAGAAAAAGACGTAAAAAAACTACTAAAAGCGCCCTCTAGTCAGAGAAACAGTGAAATTCGATCTCTCAAAACGTTTGTTGTCTTTGGCTGCATTCGTAAAAGACAAATTCGTTGCACGAGTTTTTGTAAGAAAACTGGAATGCGTGTGTTTAGTGCTGTCAGTGGTTATCAGGTTCCTTTGACTTTACGAACAACTTCAGTTTATTTAGTTTAGTCGCCTAGGAGACGCGTTTGTTTACAATTCGCGAATGCATTAATTTTGTTGAGGAGAGTTTTTAGTACATACTCAATATAAAATCAACAGGATTTTTAAAAGAAAGAGTGGTCATAATTGAAGTGCACAAATCGAAATTTAGAAATTTCAATTTAAACTTCATTTTTTCAAAAGAATTTAGCAAGAGAAGTTCGAATTTCGCTAATAACGGATTAAATCAACTTCAATCTCAACACTAAAACATGCATTTTTGAATTTACTAAAATGAAAAATACAAGAAAATGATTACCTTTGCAAAATTATGTGCCTTCGAAGCATTTTCTAATGTACGCATGAATTTCCTCCTCGAAAAAATAATATTTGCAGCTTTAGAAAACGTAAAATACTTTTCACAACAACATACTTTTCCATAACAACGGACGCCATTTGAAAACAACAACAACGTGCAGCAAGTGCATCTTCTAAACAACTCAGGAAACCTTAGCATAGATCAGTTTATTTCGTCTGAAACTAATTGCACTCAGTTTTGTATACGAACGTTCGAGTTTTTAAACTGAATGCACCCAGTTTCCTTTACGAACACCTTAGATGGAAACTCGTTGCACGAGTGCAACTCGTTTGGCGTTTACGAATGCGACCACTGTGGTGTAGCGTGTACAGACATTGTAAACAAGTACAGGCATTCATTAAAGTATTCGACTAAAGTATGTACAGACATTCATTAAAGTATTCGACTACGAGCCAAATTTCCCATTTCAGTTTTGTTAATGATTAATCACTTTTCATGAAGAACCGTGCTTTAAATATGAAATTGAAACACGAAATTTTTCTTGCACTCGAATACTTTTTTGAGAGGGTGTACAAAGTTTCATGAAAAATTATCACAAAATGAGCCCATATTAGATGAAATTCCGAAAGCCTTAATAAATGTTCATTTACCATTCGGTGGTAAAACTGTAGTCTTCGGAGGTGCTTTTAGACAAATTTTACCGGTGGTGCAACATGGAAATCGAACGTCAATAGTAGAGATTAATGTGAAAAATTCTTTTTTGTGGCCTTTTATTAAAAATACATTGTTTAATTCAAAATATGTGAGCACAGAATGATATTGAGTTTAGTAAGTGGCTTTTCTATTTAGGTAATGGTGATTCACCAGTTCATGAAGAAATATCACCCAATACAGTAAAAATTAATAAGGATTGTTATTGTTCTAAGGATGAATTGATCGATAAAATTTTCGGCACTAATATTATAAACGATACAAATATACAAGAATTTGTAAATATTGCTATTCTGTGTCCTAAAAATGAAGATTGCATTTTAATTAATAATCGAATTGTCGATACGTTAATAAATGGTGATACTAAAATTTATTACAGTTCCGATTCAGTTGAATACCAAGACCAAAATAATGATGAACAACTTTATCCAGTAGAATTTTTAAATACCATTAATGCTTCTGGTTTACATCCTCATAAATTAATTTTGAAAAAAAAATGCTATAGTTATATTGATAAGAAATTTAACCCATTTATTCCTAGTGTCCCTTTTTTGGGACGGCATTTTCGCTATCAGTTGAAAACGTTGTTATTTTTCCTAGCCTTTATTCACGAGTACTGAACCTCAACTCCACAAAATATTTTAACAGGACCCAGTAGGATGTTGACCTTTCAATTTTTATGCAGAATGATTTTAAAAGAAATGGAGGATATCGCCTCCTTGGGTTCGAGGCTATAAAAGTCACGTGACGGTGGAAAACAAACAACCATTTCTCCATAGGCTTATGTGCTGGACTCCTGGTAATAAGCGCAAAATCAAAAAAATAATAATTATACCTCTGTATTGTGCTGCCTACGAATGTTTCAATAACTCTCTGGAACCTGTACATGACTGCAAAAAGATATCTCTCCAAAGATTCCCATTAAAAAGTGCTAACATATTAAAACTTATACTGAGACGAGGCTATTTCAGCCACGTGTGGCTGGAAAATATACACTTCAGCCAATCAGATTACAGGGCCACTCATCAACACAGCCGAAAGGTCACGTGTTGGTGGAAAAATGACGTCATATCGATATCCTCCATTATCCCTTGTTCAAGAAGTTGACATCAGAAATTTATCTATCATTGCTGGTATTAGCGAAAATCAAAGAAAGTCGCAAAAATATCCGGGCACAAATGAGTTAAATGCTAAAGAAGGTTTAGTGAATGGTATTAGAAGGGTTGTTCAAAAATTAAATTAATATAGTACTACTGCAACGGTGATCGGTTCTAACAAAACCGTTATTATTCCAAGAATAATATTAATCCCTTACTTTCACTTTCCAGGTAGTGAAGGCTTCAAGAGGAGTGTTGTATTTTAAGGCAGTATTATATATGTAAAAGTCTAAATCATATGTGAATTGTGTTACAATGCCACTAAGAGAGTGTTTTGAAGGAATGCGGTGTTTACAGCCCTTCTGCGTGAGTTTTTTTAACCTAATATCTTTTATGATAGCGAGATCCCCCAGTAATGATGTGTCCATAATCCCCATTAATGAAGTTTCTATAGTGATTGTCATTGCATATACAGGGTGGTGTATCAGAAGGGTTATATGTTTTAGAAAAGGAATTATAGTTAAATATTTTCCTACCAAAGGGTAGGGGATATTTAAAGGACTTTTTAATAATGACATTTTAATGGGAAAGTAAGTGTTATTAGTAGAAAATATTGTATTGAAGTTTAAGTTATTGATTGCAGGATTTGTGAAAGTAATTAATAAGTTAGAATTAGAAGGTGTATTATTATAGTTATTGGTCAAGTTTACGGTTAGTGCAGTGGCTCGTGCAACAATGAGATCGAAGAATAGGTGAGAAAAATGTCCAGAAATGTTAAGATTTGAAAAAATAGAAAAATACTTAACTAAAAGTTTCTTTTTAATGGAATTAATGAAAGTACGTATATTAAGCCAATTATAAGTACTGGTATAATAATTATATAATTTTAAAAATGCAGATTTTATATAACTATTAGAATACTTAGGACTATTACTCTTTTTACGTTTACCTCTAGAAGTTATAAGTGTTTTATTATATATAGACAAGTTTAAAGTATTATAGATTGGAGAATATTTATTTATGTTAGTAGTGCTAGTATAATATATTAATTGTTTATTATGAACTAATTGGTTTAGACCATATGGATAACTAGTATTATGATATTGGATGAAGTAGTTTTCTAAAAATAAACGTTCATTATGGTTCTTTTTTATAGATAAAATAGTGATATTAATATTATTGAACCCATGCACATGAAAATGTTCATACTCAAAGTTATTAGCAGAAAGATTACTAGGATAGTTCTTAGCATGATTTCGAGGTAGATTAATACGAAGGTGTAAAGGATTACTAGTTTGGCCAATATAAGCTATTTTACATTGATTACAGGTTAACATATAGATACAGTTGTATACTTTGCAAAACGTGCTTCAATTAGACCTACTATTACAAATATTTGCAGAATCAGCAAAAGGACAAGTTTTACAGAGAGAAGATGTCCATTTTATAAATTTAAGAGTAGGCCATTGATGTATATTATCAAGTGATGATAAGTCGCAGGCTTTCGATCCAAGATAATCCTTATCATCATTAATTTTCTTGTACCGAGTATAAGGAAAATTATTATTTCCTTGTTTGCCAGGCGTTAAATTATTATAATCTACCATTCATAAAAAATTAAGAGGTACATACTAAATTTTAAGTGACAAAACAATGCTAGCAATAATTTCTTAACAATGTAAACAAACACATAACAGTAAATTATCTGAAAGTCTGGAGTAGAATAAAATATTTACAAAAAGAAAAATAGAAAAATTACATACACATGACAGTAAAGTAGAAATATGAAAAAAAAAATGCAGCGAAGAGTAACTTGAGTAAAATAATAGCAAAAATATTACTAGCTGAAACTAGAATAAAATGAGAAACTTAATAAGTATTAAGGTCTTCTAATAAAGATGGCTTATTAGCTGTACATTACATCAATGTCTAAGTACTACATTATTTTTAATTTTAAAAGGTCGCTGTGTGGTAACCAATAGTGGAAATAACTTGTAAGATTGCCAATAGAGGGCAGCACATTATAATAAAAGCATCGCAAGCAAAGTAAAGTAGTTAGCAACGGTACAAAATTTAGATATTTCTTATTTAATTAAGTAACCCAACTTTATATAACAAAGATGTTGTTTTTACACTGAATAAATTATAAACAGCAGCAGGAGCAACACCATAACACTAGGCAGAAGTAATTTGAACATTATTGCTGATAATGTTGTGAAATTAAATAAAAATAGAATGGAGAAAGTCTAAATAGACAGGTGTATTTTACAAAGTATTCAAAATGAATATAGATAAATCATAGATGCTGATTGAAAAGGAGTAACTGAAGGTAGTAACTAGGAAAATTACAAAACTATAAAACCGCACTTGCAGCAAAATATAGCTTGTAAGAAGATTTATAAAATTATTAGCAATGCAAAAATGGCATATAAAGTCAAATCAAGCATCCATAATTAATTATTTAAAAGATATCCTATTTGTAAAGCGCAACTGCAGCTATGACAAACAAAATAGAATATAACTAATAAGTAAAACACAAAACATACTACAAATAAGACATACCTCGAATAAAAATATAACAGTTATTAGCAAGAATTAGAAACCACATTTTGAATAGATAATAAATAAATTTAAAAAAATAATAATAATAAAATAAAAGCTAAGCCAAATAAAGTGCAAGAATTATTGTGAAAATAGAATGGAACGGAAATTATAAAACTGTCACCATCTTCAGGGGCCACAAACAGTGGATTATAATTAAAAGCAAACCAAATAGTAGGGTTTCGGTTGAGTGGCATATCAGAAGAGATATTAACTCCACACATCTGGGCCCTACCCTACTATATAAAATGGAAAAAAAAGGAATAAAAAAGATAACAAAAATAGAAATAGCAATTTTAATCTACATACCAGAGAGCATATGGTAATCTTAGTGAACACAAGTAATATATGTTGCCAATGTTAAGAAATGTAAAAAGTGAAAAATGGTGTTGCCACAAAATAAAAGTGGAAAAATGGAAAAAAGAAAGTATAGGTGTTGCCATATACTAAAACGTAATATTATTATACTTGATTAGTATCCAGGTGTATTAATACAATTAAATATATATAGAATAATAATAAATTAAAAATTATTGAATGGCCAATTAAATATAACATATTGTTTTAGAAAATATAATGATTATTATTAGTGACAAAGTATGAATAATAAGTTATTGTATGACAGAAGATTAATCTAATCAATTTAAAAAAATGTTTAGGACAGAATAATCACAATATAGGACCCCCCCCCTTTATATATATATATATATCCCTCCAGATATACATATGGATGCATATACACATCCAGATTGTTTTTATATATATTATATATATATATATATATATATAACTAACAAGTAAAACACAAAACATACTAATATATATACATATACATAATGTATAAAAAGGTATATAGTTTGGGTTTTACTTGTTTGGGTATTGCTCATTAAGCGGGTACTTTCACTGTAAGTTTTGCTTTCCTGTCATGCTTGCCACGCGCGCTCTGGAGCTTTGTTTTATTTCTTTAGTTAATTGCCAGACACCAGGTCGCAGATTATGGGTTCTTTCAGTGTACACGTATGCCCACGCCTTTGTAACCTCGGATGCAGGTCATGTAAAATAATGTGATTCGATAAGAGAGAGACGGAGTTATGTCCTATCGTCCCACGATGAGCGTAAATAGGGCTGCACCTCGAAAGTCGAGAGACTTCAGCCACTAGAACTGCTTAATTAATCCACGCGGATTTTCGTACCCGTCTCCCCTCCCCTCTTCTCACTCTATATTGTAATTCAAAAGGTATTGTTCAATAAACTGTTTTAACTGTCTTAAACCTGGAAATTACTGGAAAATCTGTAGGGATGGACACGAGACGAGAAACAGGTCTGTCTCGTCTCGTCTCGCAGTGGTAAACCTCTGTCTCTTCTCGCAAACACTTTGTCTCGTCTCGCGTCTCGCGGAGAAATTGCTGTCTCGTCTCGCGCGAGACGTCTCGCATTTTAAGGACTGCGATTTTGTTACCATATTTTTAGTAACATTAATGCTATTTTATTGAAAATTAATATTAGTAATAACAATTAGTTATACATATTACCATACTAGTACATATATTAGTTACCATATTAACTCATATGTGCATTTGAAGTGATAAAAATTAAGATTTAATCCGTATATTTAATGTGACATGACACCGAAAAAATATTTATTTTTACCAGCTGCGTGCCCGTTCTTCGCAAGGTAAGAAATGAAATTTTTTCTTTCATGTGTAATTAGAATTAATTCCAGTGATGTGGAATCTATAAAACAGCAAAATAGTTTTACTCTTGACGTACAATTTCCGTCATTGGTACTAATCATTGCAATATGATGACATGAAAAGTATGTCAGTGTCATTCGCGATCGAAAGATGAAAAGCTAGCCGGTTTGCAGCGAAAACTCCTCACTTTCAAAATGTCTTATTTCTACACACTATTTTTTAGGTTTAATTTATAGCATTAATAGCTCAGACTCTATGCATGATGTGGAGAAGCGATTTATTTCAAAATAGCTGCTCACCCGCTTTTCATACTTGAGGAAGCAAATATTTTACTAAAATATGATCATAACTACATGTGACAAAACAGAATCTCAAAAAGAAAAAAAAAGTTAGGCAATCTTTTCTGTTCAAACTATTGCGGGATATACTAAAGCAAAGAAGAATTACTTATCGTTTAGTTAGTTGTAAGACAATTGTTGAAAAAGCATGAATAGAACACTTTTAATTTCATGGAATATTTATTAACGTGATACATTGGAATTTATTCATATTTTCCTTACAAATATATTAATACTACCTATTACTTATAATATTAATACAATGTATTTTCACTCCTCCCTCTTTTTTGCTGAATTTAAAGAAACAGCTTAGATATTTTGCACCAATGGAACCTTTTTATTTTATGGTGATTCTTTGCCATTTACGCATTAGCAATACAGTTGCCATTAAGGAAGCTCTCCATATATATTTAATTTATGCATAATTCTTTCAGATTGACGTATTTAGCATCGCGGAACATTTCATGTCGCCGTGGCGGAAAATATCCAATCTGTACCAATTTAAATATCCATGTATCCAATATAGCGATACTATAAATCCTCAATGGTTCTGTTTCGTGAAAAACATCAAGCTGTGTAATCTTGAGGAGATATTTGGAATAGCTCTAACTGGGAATAGGACATCAGTGTTGCAGAGTATATAAATTTCACGCATTTTTTTATTTATGACGTCACAGTTTAACGCAAATGTTATCCCGGATAGTTGAGGCAGTTTTCAAACAGTTGCACAGTAGTTTTCAAACGGCATAATATTGAAACTTACAACGACGTTGAAAAATGTTTTTCGCTTTGTACAGGACCACTATGGAGGAACGTAATCCAACGTTAAAATAAAACTATACTCGCAACATGCATATGTTAGGAAGCATATTTAATATATCGCGCTTTTTAAAACGAATTTTGTAACTTTTAAAATGAACAACATTTTCAGCCGCGTTAAAATATTTCAATTTTTAAATCTAAGCAACGAATTAAAATACCACTTATAATAATAACCGTGAATTTTCCCCTATATTTCTATTGCAAGTTTTAATCAAATGTCTTCTGCTTGTGTTAAAAATGAGCGGTGGAATAAATTGCATTAAGATCGTCGCGTGTGGCGTAATTTTTACGTATTTACAGAACGGGAAATCTTCCATATATTAAAGCATTTTGCGCCACAGAAGGAGATTTCATTGCGATTTGAAAATCCGCTCCCCCGTTTACAAACTCTATCGATAGGTTGAAAAAACAGAGCTTTTCTAAACTTGAATATGCACACAAAATCTGTGAGGCCTATCGTTCTGGTCTGTTTGCTTGCTTTAAGATAGTGGTTTACAAATAAATAATTTTGAAACTGAAGTGATTATTAGTACCATAAATTTTTAATCTTAAAATGCTTTTTTTTTAATGGTACAGAACAATTTAAACAAAACTTTTTAATTGAAAAATATGTGCTTCTTTCCACATCCACTCATGAAGTAAAGCAAAAGTAGATTCTTCAAAAGTAGATGACATGTTAAATTGACAAAGTTTATATTTATGTATGAAAAACCGTGGTCATACAAAATTCATCTTACCGCTGAAAAATCCTTTAAAATACAGTCAACTCGCGATTTTGCGACACTTCCCGATTTAACGACCCTCTGATGAAGTCCTGGCCGTTTTCCAATACCTTTTCTAAGCTTTTGATTTAACGAATATTTGATTTAACGTCCAACTTGCCGAGGTCCTGTTGAGGTCGTTCTATCGTGAGTCGATGTATATAAAACGTGCGCAGATGTTAATAACCTCGTACAGAGGCTAGGACAAACACACCTTTATAGTTGTTTTGCGTTTGTAACGTTAAAAGCAAAATTGCACTGCAACTGCAAAGCACAGGATCAAATGCAAGGTTAAAAACCACTGATCACAACCACTGTGTGGCCAAAACATTTATCTGTAGTACCACTATGAGTGAAAACCATCGAATTTCGTTTCCATACCATAAGATGGCCAAATTCTCGTTGTTGTTTTTTTTTTGGGGGGGGGGGGGTTGTGTGTGTGTTCAGTTACCTAAAATTAATTCAATGTGTTCAGAATGTACGGGAAACTTGCTCTAGCAAGTTTCATCCTTTAAAAATGAACGACTTACTGCAAAGCCCATCAGTCTTTCTTTCGAACATTAGCAGAAGGGGTGGTTATATGGCTCCCGTGTAAAATGTCGCTAGAGGTGCCAAAGCGCCCCCGGGCATGAGGTCTTGGAATTACCAAGAGAGGAGATTTTCGGCAGATCCCCTTCACACACACGAGTTTTCCCAGAATTCGATAATGACTGTTGTCCTGAAGTTGACTGTTGTCCAAACAAATAGGCGAGGCTTTCTTTTACTGAAAGTTTTTTCTCCCCTCCTACTGTGAAAGAGTGAAGATAAGCGCCCGTTTCCTTTAAAGGGAATGGCATTGTACGTAGATCGTGTATCTATTATTGAATAGAACAAACAATCTGATTTTTGTTTGAATTTGAGTCTGTTCCCAGACTTGTCGTAAACAAAATTTGTCATGCACTTTGCTACATCTTCCTTCCCTTTTTTTTCCTTTTTTTTTTTTTTTCAGATCCTATAAATCAGCTTTCCCCCGCTTCGCCTTTACTAAGAGTAAAAGCTGCAAACCTTGTTTTGCAAAACTCAGATTTAAACAACTGTGTACTGCAGTGAGCAAAATGTACTGATACTTAATTCTTTTCAATTTTTGAAATTTAGGTATAAGGTAAAAGGTCATTGACCAAAATAAGTTAGTTATAGAATAGACTAAAACATTTATTCTTATAATTAATATTCGTAACTTGTGGAACGGAAGGGGGGGATAGGCGACCAAAACGTTCTTTTCACATATTCCTCAATCTCTAAGAAATATATATATATATTTGAGACGTCAGATATTTCAAGTAAGCTTCAGAGTTAAGGCAGGTAATATGGTTTATTGAACATTACAATTAAGTTACAATTTAGAATGAGAAGAGGGGAGGGGAGACGGGTACAAGAATCAGCGTGGACTCATGAAGCAGTTCCAGTGGCAGAAGTCCCCCGATTTTCGATGTGCGGGAGTATTTACGCTTACCACACCACGTGGTCTGCGAAGACACAACTCCTCCTCTCTCTTATCTCTGATCGAACCACACACATTTACCAAAATGACCCACATCCGGGGCTACAGGGGCGTGGGGACACGTGTACATCTAAAGAACTCAGAATCGACGGCCTGATGTCTGGCAAATAACAAAATAAATAAAACATAGCTCCAGAGCGCGCGTGGCAAGTATGACAGGAAAGTAAAACTTACAGTGAAAGTACCCGCTTGAACAATACCCAAACTAGTAAAACCCAAATTACCTTTTTATACATTACAATATCCCCCCCGGCAAAAGAAGTCTGACGAGCAATATCATTGAGGTGGCCAGTCTCTCACTTGCGAATCAGACGTCCTTGCAACCTAATCTTAAAACTGCGAACTAATCTAATTTTCAAGTTTAGACACCTTAAATTTTTCTGACTAGAATTCTGGAGTTATGTTGTACAACACTTGAGGGGCAGGATGCAGTTTCTAAAATTTGACAAAACATAATGATGCAATAGTACGAAAATCTTACAATAAACAATAAAACAATGAGTGCGCACAATTTTTTTCAAATTATCACAAGTAATATTTACAACCTAGGTGGGATACAATAATACTGTACAGCAATATAGTAATATAATTCAACAAAATGGAATAAACATGGCTGACATTCATTTTCTTTGGCAAATACTTATGGCTTTGGCTTGCATGGCATATAAAGTGAATGGAATGAAAATAACTTGGCAAAATCGTTGGCAAAATACAGTTGGCAAAATGGAGTAAATTTATTTAGTGTAAAGGCAATGTAAAAAAAAAAAATGTAAAAATGTGCGTAGTGTGTAGAAAATTTCGAAGACAATGGCTGTGAAACAGCAGTACCATCACACAGGTATGGGGTATAATAAATACCACTTGTAGGCATTTTAAGTTTGCCCAAACCTTAAACTCTCGATAGTATGACAACAAAAATGGGTTCACATGATCCTGAAAAAGGAAGACCATTGTCAACTACGAAAGAGAAAACTTGGCCATTGCCTCATAGCTTCCAAAAAAGGGGAAGAAATGACTCAATAGACAGTTGGGAAAAACTGGGGGATTATTGAGAGGAAGTCCCAGCCTAGTCTAAGTCTAGCTTCATTTATTGTTTCATTATCAGTTTGCATAATATCTATAAAATATACAAAGAAAAAAGGTGCAGTTTTACTTACACCGCACACACTCGGACTTGGGGACTTCTTCAATGACTAAGAGAAGCGGGTGACAGAGAAAGGTTGGTAGAAGCATAAAAGGAAAAAGGATAGACGATAGACTTTATGTCGAGTATTCAGGGTTCCAAACTCAACACTTAGAAATTTTGAATACATTTTTTTTTTCTTTTTCTATCTTTTTTTTTTTTTAAAGATCAATTATTGTTAATTAAATTGAATCATCTTCGTGGGCTAGCTTTAATTTGTCAGGAGGGTAATAAGGTCTTAATTTAGAAGAGTGAACTATTTCCGTAGGTTTCTTAGTATGGTAATTAGGTTTATCAATTTCGAATGTAACTGAAGAACATTTGTTTACAATTGAATAAGGACCTGAAAAAGTAGGAGATAATTTACGTGTATTTGGGTAGTTAAATTCTTCATAAATTACAAGATCTCCTGGTTCGAAATTAGCTTCTATGAATTTATTGTCATATCTAATTTTATTTTTATTATGAAATTCTATTGTCCTTTCTTTTGCTAATTTTCGAGCTTCATCAACAGGAGGATAGGTATTTTCCGAAATAGGTGAGTCATATGGCAATTTTCCAAACATTAAATTCATGGGTGTAAACTTCGTTACTGAATGAGGTGTGTTATTATATTCACTAATAACCTGCTCTAGTAACTTAGTCCAAGGAATTTTAGAAGGTGAAGAGTTAACTTTACATTTTAATCTAGTAACTATGGATTGATTTAGCCTCTCTACTTTTCCATTTGTCTGTGGATGATGAGCTGAAGTTAATAGTTGTTTAGTATTATAGTTCTTGAGGAATTTTTTAAAACGCGAAGCAGTAAAAGCTGCATTTCTATCACTAAGTATCTTTTGAGGAACTTGAATGTTGAATATTTGTTTTAGACAGTTTACATAGGTTTCAGTAGTGACACTTTTCGAAGGAAAGGCCCAAACATATCTTGTAGCATGGTCAATTATTAGATGTAGATATTTTTTTGTTGAATTGTAATAGTTGAAACCTCCTACAGTATCAATAGAAAGACATTCAATGGGTTTATCAGTAGCAGGTACAGCCTGTAACAAACCAAATTTCTTCTGTTTAGGTTTTTTGTTAAATTGGCAAGTCGAACAATGTTTAACATAATTGGAAATATCTTGAGTCATATGAGGCCAATAATAGGAAGGTGAAATTATACTTAACATTTTTTGAACACCAGGATGGCCAAAATTTTCATGTGCATTTTTCATTAAAGTTTTTCTTAAGCTCATAGGCACCACTATTTTTTTGAATCCTTTCTTATTTATGGTAATTAAATCATTAATGATTTTATATTTAGGACCATGCATATTTTCTGCTAATTGTTGATTTTTAATTTCTTCAGCATTTAACAATAAAACCGAAGGTTGAATTAGTTGGAGATGTTGAGAAGGAGGAATCCTTGATAACATATCAGCTTCGACATTTGTTGAGCCCTTTAGGTACTTTATTTCATAGTCAAACATACTTAATTTAAGGGACCAGCGGAATAATCTTCCTCTTAAATTTTTGACATTTTTTAACCAAACCAATGCCGCGTGGTCAGTATGAATGACGAATTTTTGACCGTGAAGGTAATGATAAAATTTATCAAGGGCATCAACGATAGCCGAACATTCTAATTCAGTTATGGTGTAATTCTTTTCATATGATCGAAGCGATCTCGAATGATAGGCAATCGGGTGCTTCAACAAAGCTCCAACTGAACAAATTGATGCATCAATAAATACATGGATAGGTAATTTAACGTCGTATAATTGTAACATAGTTTTAGATATCAAAATATTTTTTAAGGTTTCAAAACTTTTCTGACAGTTTGTTGACCAATCCCATTTAGCGTTTCTTTAACAAATCATTTAAAGGACGTCTTAATTTTGCATACCGATCAATAAATCTGTTATAAACATTTACAGAACCAAGAAACCTCTGTAGTTCCTTTACGTTAGTAGGTGGCTTCAAATTTTTGATAATTTCAATATTAGCATTATCTGGAGTAATTTGACCTTGTTTAACCTCATACCCCAAAAATTTTATAGTGTCCTTAGCAAAGTTACATTTAGATAATTTCAATTTAATATTTTCCTGCAAACAAATTTGGAAAATAGTTTCTAAATGCTGCATATGTTCTTCCATAGAAGAAGAAAAAACCATTATGTCATCAAAATAATTATAGGCAAATTTAATTTTATATTTATTTAATATTCTTCTCATGACTCTGTTAAATATAGCAGGCCCTGTCTTAATGCCAAATGGCAAGACCTGGAACGTATAGAGACCTGTATTAGTTACAAAGGCTAGTTTTTCAGTATCTTGAGGGTGGATGGGCACATGCCAAAATCCAGACGCCAAATCAAGAGTTGAGAATATTTTCGCCCCACTTAGTTTATCTAATAAGCTGTCAATACGTGGCAAAGGCTCGGCATCATTTTTTACTATATTATTTAATTTACGATAATCCACACACAGTCTAGTTTTGGTACCCTCGTCGCGTTTATACGCTAAAGTGACGGGTGCAGCATAGGGGCTATTGCTTTCCTTAATTAAACCAGCTTTTAATAATTGTTCAATCTGAGAATTAATTTCGTCTTCCTCTTTAGGAGAGGTTCGATAAGGCCTGAGGCAAACAGGTAGGTCAGAAGTTAAATTTATACGCCGAGGTTCTACATTAATACGACCAATATCATATTTATTTTTTGCAAAGATTTTCTCATAGTGAATTTTAATTAATTTTGACGCTACCTTAAGCCACTCGGTGGCACTACTGGGTGGTTGCAGGGTTAAAAGAGCTCTCACATTACTAGGAAGACCATTGGTCAATCCTTCTAATATTATATTATTAGGTAGCCCCAATTTTCTACCTATTTCTAATTTTTCATGAAAATAAGTTATAAGATTCGAAATTTTTTCTAGTTTTAAATTTGTAAAATCCATGAAAGTAAACACGGTACATGAAATATATTTTTCTCTCAGTATTTCAATCAATTCTTGCCAATTATTACAATTTGCTATGTTATTTATGTATGTTGTTAAGGCAGACCCCTTAAGAAATTTTCCTATGTTTTGAAATTTCCAGTCTTCATCTTTATTTTGTTGCAAGAAGCACTGTTCGTAATATGCTATCCAACTTTCAAAACTCATATTATCTTCAAAATTAAAGGGGGCAATAAACTCATCACTTTTTTGCAGGGACATAGTGGCAATAGTTTATGTATTTTCTTTACCATCTAACGACATGCTGAAATTTTTTTCTAAATTTTTACCTGAACGGAGAAGCATTTAATAATTGCATTCAGAATTTTTATTTAGCAACATTAATAATAATACTGCAATAAATTTACAAAATCTTACCTTAATGAAAATACTATATTAATGGGGAAAATGCAGATATATCAAATATTTTTTTTTCATCAACACTAAAATAGCACTTTAAAATAACACACACACAATTAATAACCATTTAAATATAATGCTCTAATGTTCACTTCAACTCTGAATATATACGTACTTCACTTAATCAATATCCACAAGTTGGAATCGTCATTCTTCAACAATAAACAAAACACACACAAAAAAAAATCTTCTCTCACATGTTCAATGCAGGCAGGAGGAGTTACGGTCAACCGCAAAAACAAAAATATTCGGCACGGAGAAAAGGGGGAAATAATTCACTAGTTGCACACACTTCTCGTAAGGGGAGGCCCTATGAAGGCAGTGAAATTTCGTCGATTTCCATGGGATTTTCAGAATAGCAGCGGGCGTGTGAAGAAAAAAAAATAAATAAGGAGGCACAGATTTCTGGATGGTAAACACGGTACAGAAAGATGATATCAGATAACGGAGGGAAGGCACTTCTTTAATTTACGTGTCGGCATCAGCGTCGATAGTCGCTATGGAAAACTCGGGAGCGCAAATTTTTCGATGGGCTTCATGGGAGGATTCGATGGGAGGTCAGGCGAAAGTAGTTTCATCAAAGCAGGGAATGAGAAGTCCAAATATCTGCAGTCGGTGTTGAAATCTCCCAGAGCAGGGCTCGACGAAGTTGGCCGGTGGAGAGCGGACTCAAGGAGTAGGCCATCGGCTGGTCGGTGAAGAGGCGCGCTGCATCTCCTGCGAACGATGGGCAATGAACCCGTCTCCCGGATTATTGAGCGTTAATTTTTTTACGATTTAAAATTTTTAATTGGCACACAGGCAATCATCCTGTCGACTATTTGAGACGTCAGATATTTCAAGTAAGCTTCAGAGTTAAGGCAGGTAATATGGTTTATTGAACATTACAATTAAGTTACAATTTAGAATGAGAAGAGGGGAGGGGAGACGGGTACAAGAATCAGCGTGGACTCATGAAGCAGTTCCAGTGGCAGAAGTCCCCCGATTTTCGATGTGCGGGAGTATTTACGCTTACCACACCACGTGGTCTGCGAAGACACAACTCCTCCTCTCTCTTATCTCTGATCGAACCACACACATTTACCAACATGACCCACATCCGGGGCTACAGGGGCGTGGGGACACGTGTACATCTAAAGAACTCAGAATCGACGGCCTGATGTCTGGCAAATAACAAAATAAATAAAACATAGCTCCAGAGCGCGCGTGGCAAGTATGACAGGAAAGTAAAACTTACAGTGAAAGTACCCGCTTGAACAATACCCAAACTAGTAAAACCCAGATTACCTTTTTATACATTACATATATATCATTCTTGATGTAAAATACAGTCCCCGCGAATACCTAAAAATCAATTTATGGACATTCTGAAATTAGTTCTCTAAAAAGGATCGATGGACGCCCTCTCAAAGAAAAAAAAATATCTGTATCTTGCGTTAAAATATAAAAAATACAAATCCTATGTTTAGACAGAGCTTTTTGGTAATTAAAAACTTATTTGTTTGAATTTAGTGTAAATGACATTATTTTCCGGTACACCTAATAGCAATATTACGAATACAGCGGATATAGTACGTCTTTATTAAATCTCTACTATTTACTTTAACGTCAATTTCAAGTCTCTAAAATATGTGTAATTTTTATATTAATGAAAACAAGATTATATTAACGATAATTATAATTATTTGCCTAATATTTCCAATAACATTACCGCGTGTGCATTTTTAGATTTCATTATAGTATCTCAGTTGGTTAATAGACGTCTTATTTTTTGTTTATATTTTAAATTACTGAACAGTTAATTTGTTGACGACTATCCGTTTGTACTTTTCCATAATAATTTTTAGCGAGAGTACTACAGTCGTTATGGTCGCCCTGTTTACAGAAAAATTAAACCATAATCCCCCTAATGTATATCCAGTGTGGATTTTTTAAAAAAATGAAAAGACATCTAACAGGCCAAGATAATTTTAGAATAGGAACCCAACTGCAAGATAAAATGATGGGGAGGAAAAAAATTTATAAAAGTTTTGCAAGCCGAAGGAAGGGAAAACACGATAGTATAAACGAAAAGAGAAATAGTTTTTTTTAGAAATGCCTGCATTTCTTTCCGTCCGATCTTAATATATAAAAATAAAAAATGACATTTTAATCTCTTTAAAATAGGCCAACAATAGGGATTTAACCGCCCCTAGAAAGTTGTCACCAGGGTGGGCGCCCCCCCCCCTACGCACGCCGCAACGTGCGGAAAAGTTTGAGGATAATATCGGTACAAGGATATTCAACCATATTTCAACCTACTCAGACTAAGCATCAATTCGAATGCAAGTTGCTCTACTTCTAATCTCTCTCTGATATACCCGAAACCCGATTATCACAGGGGCAAGGGGGGGGGGGCGGTAGTCCGGTGCCCCTGAAGAAAAAGGGGGCCCATATATATCCCGATTATCTAAATTATAAATTCATATGTACTGAAATAGTAATTGTGGGGAAAAAACTGAATTTCCTCTATAATATAGGTATTACCTAATTGTCTATCACTAGATCAAGTTAGAGATATTTTTTTGGGGTGATAAATACGATTTGATTAAAGTACAAAAACTACAGTTAGCTGAAATGCAATTTTCGAGTACAACAACGATCAAAACTGGTTTAAAAGGCTTAAAAAAGGGGGGCTCAGTAAAGGGGCTTAATGCGTAAAAAGGGGGATAGTAAGGGGGGCCCCAAACTTAATGCCCCGGGCCCCCATCTAAAACTGGTCAGATTTGAACATACCGTACCGCCTTTCCTATTTACTTATTATTTTTCTTTCAACTCTTCTCTGTTTTCTTTTTTTTCCGCCTCTTCCTTTATCCTCTCCTTTGTGTGTTTTGTATATCTCTCGTCTGTTCTAATTTTAAATGTTACGTGTTTGTGCGTATTGTAGAGTGCTGATAGTATACCAGGACCGAAAACGAAGGAGACGCAAGTTAAACGGTAGAGGCTTCAGGCAAATTGTCGCTTTTCAGATCGTATTTATGCGAGACGGAAAAAAAATGCGAGAATTCTCGCGCGAGACAAGACTCTGTCTCGTCTCGCCCCGCAAAATATTTTCTTTCTCGTCTCGCAAAAAAAAATGCCTGTCTTGTCTCGCAAGAAATGCCTGTCTCGTCTCGCGAGACAATGCGAGAATTCTCGCGTCTCGCGTCCATCCCTAAAAATCTGACATTTCATATGTGTATATATATATATTGTTACGAAATAATAACTTAATTTGCTCTTGCATTGCATGCTTCGTCGTGAAACTGGTTTTCCAGGCATAATATTGACGTCCTAAGATAATGATAAACTTGTGAAAGTAACCCCGTTGTCTTGGCGACAAATGGTGGCTTCTAGAAAATTCATGTCTCGAGACCCTATGTTAGTTAGGGAAGATTTTTCCAGAATATTCTGATGACGTCATTACCTCTATAAAAGCGCTTGTTTCTCTCTGCGGAGTTCAGTTCAGTGATAGACCTGGTAGCAGCGCGGTTGACTCTGTTTAGGAAGCGAGGAGGGTTCAAAATCATATTCTATATTTGATAAAATACATATCTTGAAAGAGGATACGACTGTACCAGCGAGATCAGAATTTCTTATCCCAGGGGTTCCTGAAGACATTTCCGGTATGCCGTAACGAACTTTCCTAGCCAGTTCTCCCTGAAAGGGATCTTGGTGGCCGCCGCCCTCGTGGATTTAAGAGGGGAAGCTATACCCGTCCGAGTGTTGAATTTGGACAATAAACCTAAGACGGTAGAAAGAGTGGCCGTCATTGCGACGTGTGAATCAGTGGTGAATATTGTCGTCCGTCCTCCAGAATTTTCTGATAGTCAACATTTTCAACTAATGTTGAAGAATCTTGAAGGATAGTAAGGAACAGCGAACAGCAGTGCAAAAATTACTCCAGGAATTCCAAAACTTATTTTCTACCTGTGACGCTGATGTGGGCCACTGTAATGTGATGCTGCATAACATAAACACAGGTAATCACCCACCAATCAAGCAGTATCTAAGACGTTTGCCTCTTGCAAAGAAAGAGGAAGCTGATTAAAGAAATGGTGGACGGTGGTATAATAGAGGAATCGTCGGGACCTTGGGCCTCACCTAACGTTCTTGTTAAAAAGAAGGACAGATCGACATGTTTCTGTGTCGACTATCGGAAACTGAACGATATTAAGAGGAAAGACAGCTATTCCCTCCCGCAAATAGAGGACAATTTAGATACTTTGAATGGAAGCCACTGGTTCTCTACGTTGGACTTGAAGAGCGGGTATTGACAAGTCAAAATCCAACCTGAAGATAAAGAAAAGACAGCTTCCACCACCGGACAAGGGCTCTGGCAGTTTAAGGTAATGCCTTTCGGTCTTTGCAACGCCCCCGCTTCTTTTGAAAGACTAATGGAAACTGTATTCCGTGGACTTTCGTCTGAGGCCTGCTTAGTATATTTAGATGATATTATTATAGTGGGGAAAATGTTTGATGAACATTTAAATAATATTCGTAAAGTATTCCTTAGACTACAAAATGCTAACCTTAAACTAAACCCGAAGAAATGCAAATTTTTACGGGTTGCTTATCTTGGTCACGTTATTTCTGTAGACGGAGTTAAGACTGACCCACAAAAAGTTAAAGCAGTTGTCGATTGGCCTCGTCCGGAGACAGCACACGAACTCCGAAGTTTTCTCGGACTGTGCACCTATTATCGTCGTTTTGTAAGAAATTTCTCAAGAACAGCAAGACCTTTACATAAACTGACTCAAGCGGAATCAAGTTTTAATTGGATAGAAGAATGCGAGAGAGAAATCATTTATTAGTTTAAAGCAGACGTCGTTAACGACGTCTCCTATTTTGACCTATCCCCGGACTGACAAAGACTTTACCTTGGATACAGATGCCAGTAGTGAAGGAATAGGAGCCGTGCTTTCGCAGAGAACAGAAAACGGCGAAAGTGTCATAGCTTGCTTCAACAGCTTGGGTAAGCCAGAGAAAAATTATTGTCACTCGTAAGGAATTACTAGCTATTGTTAAATCTATTGAGCATTTCCATCACTAACTGTATGGACGGAAATTTCTTCTCCGGACTGATCATGCTTCCTTGAGATGGCTTTTGAATTTTGGAGAACCTGAGGGTCAGATAGCTCGCTGGATCCAAAGGATGCAGGAGTATGATTTCGAAATCGAGCATCGCAAAGAAACTTCGCACGGAAATGCAGACGCTCTAACCAGACGATCTTGTCTGGTTAGACCGCATTAGTCTTACAGACCACATTACTGTAAACACTGCGTGAACGACGAGAAAAAATACGGAATGGAGAAGGATACTTTCGTGAAAGCTTTAACTACTATGACTGTGGATCAGTGGTCTTCGAGTGAAGTACAGAGAGCGCAGTTGGAAAATTCCAATATTAGGCCAATTTTGGAGAAGAAACTAAATTCCGCGGATCGACCGTCTGTGCAAGAGATCGCTCCCGAGAGTTCTGCTACAATGGTAGAGTGATGACGGATGATCAAGCCGATGGCAATTAATTCTCCCAGATAGCAGAATTCCAGAAGTTCTGCGGACCTCTACCAATCTACTATATCTTAGGACCTCTACCTATAACATCGAAAGGCAATCGATACGTCTTAGTCCTGATGGATTACTTTACCAAATGGCCAGAAGCAATTGCCATCCCGAATCAGGAAGCTTCAACTGGATCTCTTATTATGGAGTGCCTATGATGTTACATTCGGATCAAGGTACAAATTTTAATTCAGCACTATTTTCGGAACTCTGCGAATATTTGGGAATCACGAAGACTCGAACAACACCGTTACATCCCGAGTCCGATGGCATGGTCGAGAGGCACAATCGAACAATTTTGAATCATCTTTCAATATTTGTATCGAAGAATCAAACCGACTGGGATACATATTTGCCACTGTTCCTCCTGGCTTACAGAAGTGCGGTTCATGAGACAACCGGATATTCTCCATCAGAGATGTTGTTCGGCCGTCCTCTTCGATTACCCAGTGATATTGTTTTCGGACGACCATGTGATACACCCTCCTCACGGAATGACTACATGAGTAATTTAGAAGCACGATTAGAAAGAGTTCATTCGTTTGCCAGAGAGCGAATCAATTTGGCGAGTGACCAAATGAAGATTCGTTACGACGCCAAAGCAACGAATCACCAATTCAAGGAAGGTGATCAAGTTTGGCTGTATAACCCAAAACGAAGGAGAGGTCTGAGTCCTAAGTTGCAACAGAACTGGGAAGGACCTTATACAGTTGTCAAGAAATTGAACGATGTTATCTACAGAGTGCAGAAGTCGCCCAATTCCAAACCGAAAGTCATCCACACTAATCGTTTACTACATATTGGGCTACTGATCATAATGGCGTGTGATTAGACTGCCGGGTCATCAGTTTTTAAAGAGGGGAGCAGTGTTACGAAATAATAACTTAACTTGCTCTTCTATTGCATGCTTCGTCGTGAAACTAGTTTTACAGGCATAATAGCGACGTCCTAAGATAATGGTAAACCTGTGAAAGTAGCCCGTAGTCTTGGCGACCGTGGCAACAAATGCTGGCTTCTAGAAAATTCATATCTCGAGACCCTATGTTGATAAGGGAAAATTTTTCCAGAATATTCTGATGATGTCATTACCTCTGTAAAAGCGCTTGTTTCTCTACGCGGAGTTATGTTCAGCGATAGACCTGGAAGCAGCACGGTTGACTCTGTGATATGAACAGCGTTATGCTTATTTATGATTTTCTTTAGCACATGTTACTGATTCTTGTATTATTTTGAGTTACTGGACTGCGAGCCGTAGAATAAGGTGTTATATTTGTTTATTGTGCTCATTTGGCTGCTCTAGAATACACCCACGTGGCAAATTTTGTAACAATATATATATATAAACTTGAATGATGCAATAATTGTTACTACATTTGAGCATATCTGCATTTTACTTTGGTACAAAGGCTCATCTTTAAAGAAAAATCCTGCAAAATGTCTGTAATGTTTAATAAATATAGTATTTTGTGTAATATTGTTCTTTTGCAATTCACATTTTCGGCTAGTCGAATGGTTTTTGAAGCGTAAGTTAAAAATCACTCCTATATAACAAAAATCGACATTGAGAAAAATATTTCAATAATGCACTTGAAAATTTGTCTAGTACTCGAAAGATTTTTCATTATTTCATTTAATTTTCAGTTAATAGTAAGCATTAATGATTATTTTATGACTACAAAAGCTTAATGAAGTTAGTATTCGATTAAATTCACTGCAATTTCAAAAAAACTGAAAGTATTTTAAACAGCTGTAAAATAAAATTTTTAAAAGCTAGGGAGAAAATATCTCAATGAGAAATAGTTATGTGCATATGAATGCAATATATTCAGTTTCAAAAAAATACTTCATATATTTAAACACGAAAATGAATGTTGAAATTTAAAAAAATCCGCATCGTTAACATTGAAAACCAATTTCAAGTGGGCTTAATTCAGAATTTGTCACCAATGGGGGAAGGAGACAGCCGATAACCCGGTGAACTAATGCATTTTCTACCGGCGCTTGGCGACGTTATTTACCCTTTGTTTAGATCAGTTAGTCTTCCTCAATTTTTGAGGACAATCCCCGATTTCTGTGTTTTTTGGCGATTTGGTCTCAAAATGTAAAGAAGCAATTAAGGGCAATTTTTAAATAATATATTGCTTTTTAATTAGATTATTGTTAAATATTTCATAAATTATAAAAATGTCCCCAATTTTGTTTCAGAATTGCGGACATGTCCTCAATTCTACGTTCGAAAATATGGCCACCTTAAATTAGTCACAGTTGGCGTTTACGAAAGGCTTAGGTTTGCTTAGTTTTGTTGCCTGGGTGATGTAAACAAACAAGACTTCTGCAACTGTGTTTAAAAAAATGTAAACTATGCCATAAATAAATGTTTTATTAAAAACTGAACAAATGTTTCTAAATTTTAGTGCTGCTTTTTATTTCATTCTTTCATTATACAACCTCGATCTATCGTTTCTCAGGGGGTGCGTAGACAAAAACGATGCATGCGGGAAAACGACGAATGCGGGTTAAAGTCAAACTACGAATAAAACAATGTTCATAATGCACACAATGTATATAGTATACCAAAAATACTAATTTGTTACCAAACTGTAAAAGAAATAAATTGGAGTTCAAGAAAATTAATTGATATTCATTTCTAAAAAATCAGTAATTTTACATTGGGTTTTTCCTTAATTTTTTTAATTAAACGAAAATTATAAAGATTTACAATATTTTTCTTGCCTTTTCTATGTTTTCATGTACCTTTAGGAATATACAGAAAGGATATGAAGTTACAACAATGAATATAATTTTCCTTTCTCAGAAAAAGCTTTAAAATACACGGTACACACATAATGTTTTTCTCAATTTTCACCTCATAGGTTATAAAATATTTTTTGAAAGAAAACTTTGATACATATGTCACATATTAAATGTCAAAACATAAGGTTTTCTCCGGTGTGCACACGTAGATGTTTATTCAAGTGTCTTTTATACGAGAATTTTTTCTGACATATATCACACACATAAGGTTTCTCTCCTGTGTGGCAACGAAGATGTCTATTCAAGTTTCCTTTCTCAGAGAAGCCTTTTTTACATATGTCACACACATAAGGTTTTTCTCCTTTATGAACAGCAGAAATATGCAAATTCAAAGCTGATTTCTGAGAAAATCCTTTCTGACATAAATCACACACATAAGGTTTCTCTCCTGTGTGATAACGAAGATGTGTATTCAAGCTTCCTTTCGCAGAGAAGCCTTTCTTACATATTTCACACACAAAAGGTTTCTCTCCTGTGTGGTAACGAAGATGTGTATCCAAGTGTCCTTTCTCAGAGAAGCCTTTCTTACATATGCCACACACAAAAGGTTTCTGTCCTGTGTGGTAACGAAGATGTGTATTCAAGTGTCCTTTCGCAGAGAAGCCTTTATTACATATGTCACACACATGTGGTTTCTCTCCAGTGTGCACACGAAGATGTTCCTTCAACGTTCCTTTATCAGAGAATCCTTTCTGACATATGTCACACACAAAAGGTTTCTCTCCTGTGTGAGTACAAAGATGCAAATTCACAGATCCTTTCTGGGAGAAACTTTTCGGAGATATGTCACACGCATGTGGTTTTTCTCCTGTGTGGATACGAAGATGTGCATTCAAGTTTCCTTTCTTAGAGAACCTTTTCTGACAGCACAAATATGTAAATTCAAATATTCTTTCTGGCAAAATCCTTTCTGACATATTTCACACACAAAAGGTTTCCCTCCTGTGTGAACACGAACATGTTTATTCAACTTTCTTTTCTCAGAGAATACTTTCTGACATAAATCACACCCATATGGTTTCTCTCCTGTGTGCACCCGAAGATGTGTATTCAAGTTTCTTTTCTCAGAGAAGCCTTTCTTACATATGTCACACACATACGGTTTCTCTCCTGTGTGCACACGAAGATGTGTATTCAAGTTTCCTTTCTCAGAGAAGCCTTTCTTACATATGTCACACACATACGGTTTCTCTCCTGTGTGCACACGAAGATGTGTATTCAAGTTTCCTTTCTCAGAGAAGCCTTTCTTACATATGTCACACACATACGGTTTCTCTCCTGTGTGCACACGAAGATGTGTATTCAAGTTTCCTTTCTCAGAGAAGGCTTTATTACATATGTCACACACATGTGGTTTCTCTCCAGTGTGCACACGAAGATGTTCCTTCAACGTTCCTTTCTCAGAGAATCCTTTCTGACATATGTCACACACAAAAGGTTTCTCTCCTGTGTGAGTACAAAGATGCAAATTCACAGATCCTTTCTGGGAGAAACTTTTCGGAGATATGTCACACGCATGTGGTTTTTCTCCTGTGTGGATACGAAGATGTGCTTTCAAGTTTCCTTTCTTAGAGAACCTTTTCTGACATATGTCACACACATAAAGTTTTTCTCCTTTATGGACAGCACAAATATGTAAATTCAAATATTCTTTCTGGCAAAATCCTTTCTGACATATTTCACACACAAAAGGTTTCCCTCCTGTGTGAACACGAACATGTTTATTCAACTTTCTTTTCTCAGAGAATACTTTCTGACATAAATCACACCCATATGGTTTCTCTCCTGTGTGCACCCGAAGATGTGTATTCAAGTTTCTTTTCTTAGAGAAGCCTTTCTTACATATGTCACACACATACGGTTTCTCTCCTGTGTGCACACGAAGATGTGTATTCAAGTTTCCTTTCTCAGAGAAGCCTTTCTTACATATGTCACACACATACGGTTTCTCTCCTGTATGCACACGAAGATGCAAATTCACAGATCCTTTCTGGGAGAATCCTTTCTGACATATGTCACAAGCATACGGTTTTTCTCCTGTGTGGATACGAAGGTGTGTATTCAAGTTTCCTTTATGAAAGAATCCTTTCTGACATATGTCACACACATGGGGTTTCTCTCCCGTGCTCATGCTAAGGTGTCTCTTGACAGTGAGGTGTGTAGAAAAGTTCTTCTCACAACCCAGTGCACTCAAACATTAGCTCACCTGCATAGTCTCAAAAGTGGATGGCAGGTGAATGCTTTTCTGGAAGCATCACTGTCACACGTTTTCACATCCGTAGGACAATTAATAAAAATGACTTACTGCTGATGATCTTACGATGAATGACTACACGCCAAATGTACAACTTCTCAGGCCAAGAAGAAATTATAAAGTAACTGGCAATCTGTAATAAAATTAATGAAAAAATTTTAAGGGAAAGCAATTATAAGAAAATAAAATAATTGTGCAAGTATAAATCTGTTTAAAATTATGTAAAAAAAAAAAAACTAATATTAAAGTTATGAAATGAACTTCACATTAAAGAAACCTAGAGTGCTTTAAATTAAAAGTTGGGAATCATAAAATATAGTTGTCCAAGATATTTCACGGTCCTTTTATTTTCTATATTATAAAATGTGTGCTTTAAAACATACAAGAATTTAAAAAAAAAAAAAAAAAAACAAGGAAGTTTTACTCTCCCTGAAATTACATAATTATTTGATTTTTCTTTTCAAGCACTGGTGTTCCATTTAAAATCAATCACGTTTTTTAGCATCAACATAACTTGTCTAGATTGATCTGTCGTGGCGAGGCATTTTTAAAAAAGGTAGAGCGAGCAGATGGTAAAATGCTGAAAGTTACCAAGGGCTGTAGTCTTTGATGATTTATTGCCAAGTTTGGCACCAAAAAATTAGTCTTCACAACCGAACCAAATTTGGCGATATCTTCCGAATTAGGCCAGAAGCTGGCAGACATGACAGGTTATTATTTAGGAGATGTCTATATATAGTCTATATCTAGTATATATACTAGGGTGTATCGGAAAGAAACTTTTTTTCGAAATTCGCTTGCCCGTAGCACTATTTTTTGGCCAAATTCACTGAATAAAAAGTGTGCCAAATTTCAACTCTATTGGTAAGGTCTTTATTCAGTTGCCGCTTTGGACTTAAAATTTGAAAAATTAAAAAAAGGCAACCTTTTAAAAAATTTCTAAAAAATATAATTGTTTTGAAAATTTCTTGTCCCTACCAATGAATTTTACCTTAGCTGACTCAATAATGAGTGTGTATATTTTTAGCTTGATAGATTAATATGTTCATTTGCCGCAATGAGTCTTAAAATTTGAGAAAAAGTGAAAAAAAGTAAATTTCACTGACACTCTTTAGAGACATTTCATTCCTCTAGTATTATTATTCTGTTTGTACATAAAGTGTCAATAACATAAGAAATGTGCTTACAATAACCATTAATAAATGGCGCTATAGTCGCAAGCCTCCATATTCTGCTGATCTGACTCCTTGTGACTGTATTCTAAGGGCACACTTAAGGACTTTGTCTACCAAAAGAATGATTATATACTTATAAATAACGATCGTCGATCGATTTTGTGTTACAGCCCACTCGTTTCTCACATGAGGTGAGAGGGTGTTGGGGATTCCAGCCCCACTTGTCGAACATTTTACAGCATGAATCCATACATTTATAATTCTTAACGTAAAAATTTCAACTTTTAACATTAAGATTACGTGTATGAGCTCCCTATCCTTAAAGAAACCCCAGGAATGATCTTGTCTCTGGATTAAAAGGCACTGTCTACCTGAACTCTCCCAATAAGCTAATTCACTTGAATTGTTGCTAAGAGCTTGAATTGTTGATTAGTGTGGTATATGAATCTGTTCAAACTCAGGCATTACAGGATGTGATGACTAATTTCATTTTTCATTTGCCTGTGACATCTCTGTATACCGAACGGTAGACATTTTGAAAAATTTGCTTGACACTAGGGTATATTGAAAAAACAGGATGCGCCTAGCAAATTAAAACCTTGATTTTAAAATTAAAAATTTCAAAAACGAAGTTCAATAGAAGAATGCAGCAAACGATAGGCTTATTATGCTACACAAGCTTTAAGAAAATGACACAGAATTTTGTAAATAGTAGCAGCGGCGTCGCTAAGCATGGTGTCACCCAGTGCGGGCTCATCTGGTGTCACCCCCCCCCCCTCGTAACACCTCCGTACAATTATGAGTCATCTTTGAGATTGGCTTTTTTTTCACTTCGCCCTAAATTAAGTCGAAATTTTACCTAATCTCCGTAGATTATCTGACCGGATAAAGCAGCACTAACTACCGAAGTAAGCGTCAGAAAACTAGTGCAATTTGGCCATTTCGTTCTTTCGCCCTGCCGATTTTCACCGACTTAAGAGACTCACTGACCGAAATAAGTGGCAACCACTATAGTAAGGTTCTTTCAAACGTTATTAGGATATTATGCAACTTTCCATACCACGTATGCAAGGTAATGTACGAGACGCGGAAATGACTTTTTTTTTTTCACATGGAGTGTTTTTTCCAAGAGGCCTATGTAACCATGAGCCGTAGAAAAGCCTGTTTATAATACCATTACCAGACTAATAAAAAATACACTGTCAGACTAATAAAAATACACTGTCAGCTAATACAAATACACTGTCAGCTAATAAAAATCTGGCATTTAATTCAACTAAACGTTAAATTATCTACACACTTGAAATTTCCGTTTCATTGAAACCAGTTGTTTCATTCAACACTCACTACAAAACTGCTTTACTTAAGAACTCTATTAATGTTTCTATTAATTCTATTAATGTTTTATATTCAAGATATAGTTGTAAGAAAGAAATCATTAAGAAAGCGTTTGTAACTGTGCAATAAATCATTAAATTTTGGATTGTGGAAATTTTCTGATTTCTTTGTTATTATTTAAAAAAAAAAAAAAAAAACAGTAAATCTAGAGGATTTAAATTTCGCGATTACGACGGGGTTCCCGGAAATTTATGACTCGCGAAAATACATAATTTTACTGTATTATTTTCCATATGTCGTTCATTGCGCGGAGCCGTACACGCATAAAAATCTTTTAACAAACTCTAATATTTTATGCCTATACTTAAGACAAAATTAAAGTGACTTATTGTTAAGTAGAAAATACATACCTATTTTATACACTTAAAATTATTATTATTATTATTATTTTATTTAAGCTTTTAACTTATAAAATCTTTTGCAAATTAAAATTTTATACAATACAGAAAATAAAATAATTGAGTTTGTAAAATGATTTTTATGTTCATAATCTGTGCGCAGCGAACTCCATGTGAAAAACAATACCTTTTAATAATTACAATTTTTGAAGTTAGTAATACAAATAAAATAAGATATTATGTAAATATATAAAATTGCTTACTTGTAAACCAATTATTTATGTAAATAGGTGAACATTTATACACATGCAAGCACTCTTCTCAATTTTCATTGCTTTTAAAAGGTATAAGACCTTTAATGAAACGCAAAAATTAAAAATAAATTGTTTCAAAATTTAAATTAATACTCTTCTAGCTTTCAAAGTTGCAAAGTTCCGAATTACTTCATCAAAATCTATGCTTCCGACAAAATGACTTTCGATGGATAATATTGCAAGGTCAGAGAGTCTTGATTGGCTCATTGTTGATCGCAGGTAATTTTTTATGAGTTTGAGCTTTGAAAAGCTCCTCTCACACGAACTCACTGATGTGCAAACTGTTAAATATAATTTTAAGGCTAAGGAAAGTGTTGGAAGAGATTCCATAAATTCCCGTTTAACTATAAAATTTAATATTTCTCGAGCTGTCCACTCATTAACTTCTCTCAGACTGATATTAGCAGCTTTTAAGTGTCGTCTTAGTCGTGGAATCTCGATTTGCAGTTCGGGTCCCGATATTTCGTCGTAGACATTTGCAAATTTTTCTATGCACTCAGTTAATTCCTCTTCAGTCGCAGATATGATTGTCTTAGTATTAACTATCTCAAACATGTCTGTTACTTCTTTGACAGCCGATATTCGAATATTGAGTTCTGAATAAAAGCGGTCAATGGTCAATGCATTGAAACATCGCTCTCTTAGTTTCTTCTTGTAAATTAAGTCCAGCATCTCTTGACTTTTCTTCCTCACCGGTCATTCGTTTTTTAAATCGCTGTCTTTTCTCCAGTGATATTCCATATTCTTCTGATTTTAAAATAGCGTGCTGAAGTGCACTGTCCACTATATTGTTTCGCTCCTCATGCAAAAAAGATTTCAGTGCTTCTAGTTTAATCAGAGCCTTATCAAGACTCAAGCCCTTACTTTACTAATATTGCTGAGTAATATTTACTTCTCGAAGAACAGCATTCCAAAAATATAAAAAACATATAAAACTAAAGTTGCAGACAGAAGGCAGAAGATTTTGCGCTGTACCTCTTGTATCCAAATTTTCGTCTGGCTGACATAAAGCTTCAATGGCTACTACAAGTTCATCAAACTTTTCTTTCACTACTCTAACTGCATTATGGTGAGCACTCCAGCGGGTTACCGATAGTTTCTTAACTGATATTCCAGTGTGGTCAATTAATATATCCCACCGGTGAGTAGATGCTGCAAAAAATGAAAACAGTGTTTCAATAGTTCCAAAAAATGTCACGCACGATGAGGTTTCAGCAAAAGAGTGTTGGCCACACAAATTAAGGGAATGGTCCATGCAACCATTAAAAATGGCCTTTTTGTTGATTTTCTTAATTATGGCTTGTACACCTCCATGGATCCCAGCCATGTTCGCAGCGTTGTCGTATCCTTGAGCCCGGCGCATCATTATGTCGAGTCCATCATCTTCTAATTTTTTTAAAATGTCGGAGCTGAGGTCTTGAGCTTTTTTCCCTTTTAAAGGAAAAAATCCTAAGAAAACTTCTTTTACCTGCACCGTTCTATCTTCAATTTTGACATATCTGATCACTTCAGACATCTGATCCGTATGTGACAGATCAGGTGTGGAATCAAACATCATTCCATAGCACATCCATATGGAAGACCCACCGGATAGACTGTCCAACGCTCAAAAAGTACAGCCGACGGGCACCCCCCAGTTTAGTCAAGCGCCTCATTCGCACCCCTTGTCCAAGATCCCCCCCCCCAAATAGCAAGAGAAAGTGTTCATAGTTAGCCCCTGGTTAAAAGCGAAACATACAGATGAAATGGCTACACATAAGTTGAGAACAACCTGCCGTATTCTTGTTTTATGGGGGAAATATGGAAAATTTTTAAACGTAAAAAAAAAGTTGAGATGAAGGAACACATTTTATTTCTACAGGTACACAGAATATGTTTCTTTCATATATTTGTTCTTAATTTTTCTCTCGGATATTTTTTACATCACCAAATCAGGTCTTTTTTCAAATTAATTAAAAAAATAAATAAATAAACCAGCATTTTCTTTCATTTTTTTTTTTGGTGTCACCCCCCCTCTGTTGGTGTCACCCGGTGCGGCCCGCACCCCCCCCACGCGACGCCACTGAATAGTAGTTACAAAAGGTGCTGACAGTGCTGCAGTGCACATCGTAAAGGTCGATTACCACGTATCAGTATATTCGTTTACTTCAAGCAGCCACAGCACAAAATTTTCAAAATGTCGATCGTTCGTCATTAGGGAATGCAATCCCGATCCCGTGGGAGTGGGATCCTGCACAAATGTTTGTGGGGCCAGTCCCATGGGATTACGGATCTTAATCCTACGGGACTGACACTGAGATATAAATCATTTTTTAAAACAATTTTAAGTTGCTTTGCCAATCAATAGACCAAAAATTTTTGCATATTTATGTCTCTTGATTTCCTAGATTGTTCACCGACTGTATATAGCAAACACTGTCTTTGTTCTTCTTCCTTCGTAATTTTCTGAGAAAAATCCTGCACCAGCTTGACTCCACGTTCCGCTATATCGTTGACGACTTTTAAGTTTTTTACAAATAATTTTATTTCATCATAGTCAGCATCCTCTTCCCATATTAATGGACCTTTTTTACAGCCAGGATCCATTCTGCTTAAATATTTCAAAAAGTAGGCATGAACTGGACCTCACTAGCTGAAATAATTTTGTTTGTAATTTAAATTTGGGAAAACAGGAACGCCCATTTGTAACGTTATCAATTCATTCTTGAATTTTAACAACGAAGAGGCGATTTTTTTCTCCTTGGTTCCAGAAATCTTTTTTGGAACGAGAGAAAATGGTATTGTCTCCTCTGCCAAATACCACAAGTGTCGATTAAAGGCTGCCAGAACAACCTCAGAATCGATAGCTTTGCAGCTGTTCAAACTATGCCAAAGCATAAAGTCATTCACGGGGACATATGTAGCTTTTGGGGCATTCAACCGGCATCTATTATATAAATGTGAAAGTTTGTCTGTTTGTTTGTTTGTCCGGGAACTCCTCCCACACCGTCCGACCGATCGGCTTGAAATTTTGCACAAATATGTAAAACGACATAGAATAGTCCATAGTCAACTTTAAAATTCTGAAAATCCACCTGTTCCCTAATTTTTAACGATTTTTCGCAATTTTCAGGGTAGAAAGCTACTCAAATGTCCGATTTGAGCACATTAGTGAGCATAGTTGACAAAGTTAGATTTATTTATTTATTACCTTCAATAATTCAAGTGAGATTGACGTCATTTTGATGTCACGAGTGTAAAAATGCATTAGAAATCCTAACTAGGTTAACAAGCTTTTACAAAAATTACACCACGAGCGAAATAATAAACTTCCACCTTATCAGATGATGTAGAAAAGTAAAACAACGTGTTTTTTTTTTCTTCTTCATTCACTAATTCATGTTAGATATCGCAACTGAGAATGATGTCATTTTGACGTCATGAGTTTAAAAATGAGTTAGAAATCTAATTAGGGCTGGGATGCAGACCTCTATTGACCGTCATTATAAACCAGTTTTATTGACGATTCCAGTTTTTAAACCAATAATAAAACTAGAATCGGTCAATAAACTGGTTTCTATGACGGTAAATAGAGTCTGAATCCAGCCTTAGTTAAAAGGCTTTGACGTAAAAATTTACTATTATAAAAACCCAAAGTATTTTGTTTAATGCGCGAGCTACCCTTGGCGATTTTTGAATACTATGATTTTTCAGCCACCGTAATAACGAAAGGAACTTGCGTTTTTAAAATCTTGGGAAATTCGAATGTCGCCTAAAGGTGGAAAATACTAATTAACATAATACATAGTATTCGCTATCGGTTTGACGACGGTCGTCGTATGTATTCCCAAAAATCGTGCAAAATGCAAGTTTTATTTTATTTATTTATTTATTTTTTTAGATTTTGTTTTCGCACAGGTACGATTATATTTTAGGAAAATATTCGTTTCCCCACACCATGGCGCAGTAGTAATCGGGTCACGCAGCTACTGTTTAATATAAATATGAAGAAAATGAAAAGGTTGCGAGGCAGAAGGGGGCTCGCAACGCGAAAACTACCCATGAGTTAAATTTCCGAACACCGACCACCCGACGAGGGAGAGATGTGCAGGACGTGGGAGTAACAGCCTTCAGAGTATCACAGGTGACAATTTTCTATTTTTGCCATGTGAACTCTCGGAACCTGCATAGTTCTACGACCAGTTTGCAGGCCCGTGATTTGTTGAGGACTTTATTTCGTCCTACATCGCTCATTTTGGATGAAGTAAAAGAATTCCCCACGTTTCCATCCTTCCGAGACCACTCCCTTGTCCCTCTGCTCGCCTGCCCAAGTTCCCATTGTGATGCAGCCGTCCTCACAAGACATCTCTGTTCTAATCACCTTCTTGCGCCATTTTGTCCCGGACGTCAAGCTCCATTTTTTTTCTTCCCCCTTAACGTTGTTTAGTATTAGTTTGACCCGTCCCCTTTAACGATTTACTGTAATTACATTTAAACTTCCTTTTAATCCTTTTTTTATTATTTTCTTTATTTTACAAAAAAGACAAAACCTTTTTTTTGCAAGAGTATTTAGCACCATCATGTATTTACTTCTGAGTGCAAATAAATTTTACATGTGTTATTATTACCATTGATATATTTTGTGGGAGGCCTCTCATGTTTCAATATCGACATTCATATCTACTATTTCTAAATCTTTAATGTAAACTTTGGCTCAAATGCTGATTAAATGCTCTGTTAAGTAGAATAAGAATTAGCAGGTAAATTAAATGTAATATTGTTCTGTAGCTTGAGCTCAACATGAAATTGTGTAGCTATACTGTTATTTGTGCTACGTGCGATCTATCTATTTTGAAAGTAAGTGTTAATGTGTTATGAAATGTTAAGGTTTCAGGTTTTAATAGCGAATTATCCAATTTTGAATAAAATGTGGATTTGTCTTGCATACATATTGATCGCCTAATTCAAGATAATTGTTTATTTATGTAGTTTGTGCCTTAAGAGTAAATTTGCAGCCTTATTTTTTGTTAATTTTGTTCACCAGTTCATAGCATTAAAAGTAAATTCTGTTCATCAGCTGAGCTAATTGTTTACAGTCAGCATTGAGATTAAATCACATATTTTCCAGATTTCAATAACAGTGTAATTATCTTGCAAAATGTCTCATTATTGTCTATACATGTTACACACACACACCTATTTCATGTTCAGCTGAGGTAATTTCGACAATATTCTAGGGATCGTTTTTGCTTGGTGCCTTGCCGTTTCATTTTAAAAAACAACGCATTTGCATTATTTATTATTTATCTTACTCCTAATATCTTACAGAATGCCGTACTTATGTGTGAAGACAAGCTTTTATTCTGGTTACTGATGGGTCATAGCATAATGATCATAGCATTAAAAGTAAATTCTGTTCATCAGCTGAGCTAATTGTTTACAGTCAGCATTAAGATTAAATCACATATTTTCCAGATTTCAATAAAAGTGTAATTATCTTGCAAAATGTCTCATTATTGTCTATATATGTTACACACAACACACCTATTTCATGTTCAGCTGAGGTTATTTCGACAATATTCTGGGGATCGTTTTTGCTTGGTACCTTGCCGTTTCATTTTAAAACACAACGCATTTGCATTGTTTATTATTTGTCTAACTTCTCATTTTTGCAACACGGCACTTTTTAATTTAATGTGAAAATGCCCTAATATCTTACAGAATGCCGTACTTATGTGTGAAGACAAGCTTTTATTCTGGTTACTGATGGGTCAAGGAGAGTATTATGGTCAAAGCGCATGGTCAAACTGCATCAGAAACGACTTCAAGAATCTGTCCCGAGCTGCCTTACTGTTTTAATATAAATAGATTATTCGAAAAACTAAACAAGTTTAATTATATGATTAGTTGAAAAAGTTGAATATAGATGGAGCAGAATGTAATATTTCTGTGTTATTAATGACTATGAAGGGGATGAGAGATAAAATGACATTGAAAACTGTCCCAAAAATGCGACATCATTTTACATATATTTAAATACTATTAGTTCACAACAGCTTTAATCTATTATTACAATATTTCGTAAGCTGTAGAGTATGCATCACATGTATTAATGACTACGTCATTTTATCTCTCACCCCCTTTATTGAAAACTGTCCCAAAAATGCGACATAATCTCTACTTATTATAAAAGATGTCTGTGTGTCGGCGACGTTACGGACAAACGGCTACACCTAGAAACACAAAATTTGCTACTCAGGAAGTTCTATACATGAAGTTGTGCACCTCGAAGCGATTTTTTCAAAATTCGACCTACAATTTTTTTCATTTCCCCTCACCTAATTCGCAATAACGGCGGAAATTACACTCGCAGTAAAACGGCATTTGTATCATCGGATAGAGGAGAAAATTTTCTTTTAAAACAGTTTGTTTTGAATACGTAACATGATTTACTGATTTTTAGGAATTTTTATGCTAAGCATCTATTTTGGGGCTTAAAAACTGTAGCATCTTGAATTCTATCCGTCATAACTTTTTGATATTTTGACAGATCGTGAAACATTCCTTTCTCACTCTTTTAAAATAAAAGCGAAAATATTTTGTAAATTAGGTGATTTTTTACGAATTTTAATGTAATCTAATGTTTATAATTTAATAACACCAACGCGGAGATCTTACGCCATTACATTGCAATCATGGCACGAGAATTTATGTTGGGTTGTTGCCACAAAAAGGATTAGGAAAAAGGTTTTTCAACCTATCCATAGAAATTTTTAATGGGGCCCCGTCCGTATTTTCAATTCGCAAGTGAGGATCGCAATTGATCGGAGTTTCAATTCGCAAGTGAGGAGTGATTTATTCCAGCTCTTTTTTCAACACAGGGAGACGATATTTTGATTAAAATTTACAGTAGAAATAAACTAAGAAATTCACGAGTTACAAAGCTCGTTTTAAAAAGCGATATGATTTTAGTAAAATATTCGCTTCTTCCCGTATGAAGAGCGGGTGCGCAGTTATTTTAAAAACATCTCTTGAAAATAGCATAAATGAATTCAGAAGACCCCAAAATGTTTAAAATAAACCAAAATCACGAAGCCGAATTTTTTCATGATTGCAATACTTTCCTTACATGGTGTAAAGGAGGTTATTTGGTTGGGCTGATTTAAATTTAAAGACTGCGTTGTGATACATGATAATCCAGGTTCGATGCACTTATGTTGCAATTAAATAAAAGACGTTAAATACTGAAAACTATTTTATTAAACATATACTATTGAAATATTATTATAACGGCGGTGGTGGCTCAGCGAAAATAAAAATACGTCCTATATGGACAGTGAAATTAAGATGGAATGATTTAAAAATTACGCCAGCACAGAATTACACATTGGCGAGAACAATAACTTGGCTGAGATTAATAGCGCCAATTCCAGAGCAACCCTAACAGTTAATCCAATAAAATTACAATGACGTAATCGCGAGCAAATAATTTTAAAGTCGTCGCAGGGGAACAACTAAATAACTTACGCCAGCAGGATGCCAAGAGGGCAAGCAGAAAGTACGTTGATTTTGCAAACGGACGCAATGAAATCTATTTTTAGCACAACGACGCAAGAATGAAGAGACAAAAACAAAAAGAATAGTGCATACGGGAAATGCGAAAATACAGATTTAAAGCCGAAATGGCAGAAGAATGAAAACGAAAGTGATTTAGAATTCTTGAATTTTGGATAGATTGCATTAAAGAAAACCAAATTAAATGATTTTTAAATTAGATATGTGATCTTCATCACATATATACTCCCCTCAACCAGGAAAAAAAATTTTTGAAGAAAATTTTTTTTTATTAGTTACAATTAATGTCTTTAAAAAATTTTAATTAAATGCTCTGTTTGGCTGGCATAAACAATTAAGAAAATCTTAAACATATTCAGACAAAATGATACAATTGCAAAATTACTGCTGACCACCACCTAATAAATGTTTAGAGAAGAAAAAAAAAATGTCATGACACAATAATAATAATAACTGCTAGCAATACAAAGTAAATGTCGACAAAATAAAAAGGGAGCATTTAGCTCACAATACAAAGGGGCATTTTAGCTCATCCTTTTTTTTTTTTTTTTTTAAATAAGGGGCATTTCAGCACACTCTTTTTTTTTTAATAAGGGGCATTTCAGCACACCCTTTTCTCTTTAATTGAGCATCTCAAGCTCATGTGCACATCAAAGATATACTGCTTAAACTTGCAGTGAGTACTCAAAATCATAATTATAAACCAGCGCTGTTGAATGGTTTGCATATATATATATCAATAAGGCCTTCAAATGTCAGAATTATGCATCAAAAATACTTCACTCAATTGACAAAATAAAACAATACATTCAAATTATAATATGATACTAAAAAAATTTTTGTTTGTTTGATGGTAATTTTTCACACAGTTCTGTACCATCAGAATTGTAATAATGTTGTAAATAGTACATGACATAACAGTATCTTGACATACATATCTGTATATCATAGGAACAATAAGCACATTCAATTGAAAAAATTATACTTGCACAAAATGACAATGAAAAAAAAAACAAGGAAATTGAATATCGATCTGTACAATACCATCAACGAACATCAATCTAAGTACAATTAAAAAAGGATCTCAGTAAAAGGTTTAAGTGTTATTGGACACTCACATATGTATTTATTTATTTTAAATTTTCAAGTTAGAGATAATACTAAATGAATCATTTAATTTTATTATTAATTATTATTTTATGACTGTGTAATTATTTACTTTAGAAGTCATCATTTATTAAGTGTTAAGTTTTAAGAACATTATTGAAGAAATGATATATTGAGAGACACATCATGAATTCCAAATACACCAGTGAAAACTGCTGGGCCAGCCAGGCAGTACACAAAAGCAATTATACCTCCAAGTCGGTGGATCCTAACCAACAAGGAAACATACATTCAACGCATGCATACGAAATATATGAACGTCAACTTAATTACTTTACTAATTATTTGAAGACAAGAAAGATTTTAGTGAGAAAAACATGAGAATAGTTGATTTTAAAGTATTAAAAATGTAGGAATAAATTTGTTTTGAAATTATGTAAGTATAATCTTAATTATAGCTTAAAAAGAATTTGAAGGCAATTGTGGTCATACTGTATAAAAAAAAATCAATTAAATTGATAATTTTTGAAGTTCAATAAAAGAAAAAAAGTTGTGTCACTAACACATTAAAATTTTCAAAAGTGAGAAAAATTGCAAAAGAATACCACACAAAAGTACAAATAAAATACACTAAAATGCAATCACAAAACGATACAATATACCCTAAAATTTCACTTATTAAATGTCTTAAGTGTTAATCTGATCAATAGATAAACATTTTATTAATAAAATATATGAAGAAACAACAGTTCACAAAAATCACTACAAATAAGCATATAACTAAGTAATCAGATAAATGTAAATACTCTGAAAATATATTTCAATTAATGTGGTAACTTTATAACACAGTGAATATTTGACAAAATAATATTGTATTAATTTACAAAAAGGCACATAAGAGTTTTAAATATATCAAATTGCAGAAAAAGAAAATAATGAGATATTTCAAAATATGATGTTATGTTTGTGTGTGTGAACAAAAGAGAGACAAGACAAATACAGTGTGTAAAAAAAGAACTGTACTACAGTACATCATAGTGAAAATGTAACAAATATTCAAAAATTTTGTGTGTAGCAAAATGTGGAAGGACAAGCACAGTGAACTCAATGAGCAGAACATCATTGTGAACATGTTTGTGTATGTGTGTAACATAAGACATAAACACAAGTGTGATGAAAAGAAAATCAAGTATGTGAAAAGGTTGAGAGTAAGTAAGTGTAAGCAATGTAAATAAAAACAACAACATGAAAAAAGAGTGTAATTGTGGACAAACACAGACTTCAAAGATCAGTGACTATTCAAGTATGAATCTTATTTGAAGTACAACAAACAATGTATGATATTGTGTATTTATGGAAAAGAAAAAAAAAGGTAATCAAATGAATACCACTATACTCTTCCAAAGAATGCATGTATTAAACAGAGGCATATCAATGGCAGGAAAGAAAACAATAAAACAGTGTATCTAAAAAAAAGTAAAAAAGTGTGAACTGTACAACCTATGATAAACATGTAAAATTTGTATTAAAAAGGCCAGAAATAGAGTGAAACACAAAAACATAAAGTACTCTTTAAAAAGTATTTAAAACAAAGAATCTGTAAAAAATCAGTCAACATGAGGACTGTAAATAATAGCATGTTCAAAGAAAAAAAGGACTATATTCCGTATACGGTGCCTTGTTTACATGTCAATGGTTTGTTTACAAATCATTGGCGAACAATCTGACGCGAGAGTGAGCGATGCACCGCCAACTGCCGGTGGTAGTTGTGACTGGCAACCATAAAGAATACGTGTTTCGTCAGGTTTGGGAATTTGAAATTGTTTGCGTTATTGATGGAAGGGAATGAAATGTGTTATGTTAATATAAGAAAAGAATTTGTGGGTGTTTGTTAGAAATATAGTACGTTATAAGCCGGTGGGTGTTGGGGACATTTCTGAGCGGTTATTTACCAAAAAAATAGAGGTAAGTGTTCTTTTTTAACGAATCTTTCGATGTTTAAGGTTTTTAATGTGAATTTTAAATTGATATTTGAAGTGTTTATGTTTTCGTAAGTGCTATTTACGTGCTATTCTAATCATACTGACTTTATAAGAGGTGTACAACTAGGTTGTTTAATCCACCGATGTTTTTTTGAGTTGAAAACGGGCCAGTGTTTGCCCAGTTTACATTAGCTGTACAACTAGGTTGCTTAGTTCACTGTTGTTGTTTTTTTTTAGTTAAAAACGGTCCACTGGTTGCGTAGTTTACATAGCTGTACAACTAGGTTGCTGAATCCACTGAGGTTTTTTTAGTTAAAAACGGGCCACTGGTTGCCTAGTTTAGATAGCTATACAGCTAGGTTGCTGAATCCACTGAGGTTTTTTTAGTTAAAAACGGGCCACTGGTTGCCTAGTTTAGATAGCTGTACAGCTAGGTTGCTGAATCCACTGAGGTTTTTTTAGTTAAAAACGGGCCACTGGTTGCCTAGTTTAGATAGCTGTACAGCTAGGTTGCTGAATCCACTGAGGTTTTTTTAGTTAAAAACGGACCACTGGTTGCCTAGTTTAGATAGCTGTACAACTAGGTTGCTGAATCCACTGAGGTTTTTTTAGTTAAAAACAGACCACTGGTTGCCTAGTTTAGATAGCTGTACAACTAGGTTGCTGAATCCACTGGGGTTTTTTTAGTTAAAAAAACGGACCACTGGTTGCCTAGAATGACTAGTAAACATGGCGACAGTCGCTGGAGCTTGGCGGTCGCCAAGCTCCAGCGACTGTCGCCATGTTTACATGGGGTGGGCACCGGCTTGTATGATTTTACCGTAATGAAAGAATGTGGAAAGACATGTAATTGAAGTCTGCCATGATTATCAAAATAAAGAGTAAAGAAAAAAATAGCGATGTATGTGTACTTCATAGAAACTGTACAACGAGCATAGTAATGTAAAATATAGCACGAGAAAAAGTTCAAACATTATAAAGATCACTAGGAGGAATATGTAAGGAAATAAAAATTAAACAAATAAAAAGATATATACACAAAACATATAAAGTAAAACTGATATTCATCTTAAAAATTAATAGGTCTTATCTTTTTGCAAAATTAATATGTAATTGAAAGTAACGCCATGTACTAAAATCTCAAATAACGCCACATTTACTCTATTTAATACTTAAGAAATAATAAGGTAATTAATTATTAGAAAACCATAAAATTATATAGAATTACTTTATACATTATACATAAATACACCACTGAAACATTCCTTTTTTTTTACATATATAAAATTATCATAATTAAAATATCACTATATCAAAAATAATTGTTGAAAAATTAAATTATTCCGTGTTCCTTTTCGGCACAGTTATTTCGATTTTGTGAAGTCCCGACAGAAACACCACTTTTACCTTCAAATAAAATGTTCTCTATACAAAAGCAAAAAAAAAACAATATTACATACTTTGTTACTTCTATTTCTGTGTCACATTTTACGCAGCTGACCAATGTCCGATCAGCAAAATTCCTTCATTTTCAAAGGGAAGTACGAGCGAGTAGAGCACAAAAACAAAACAAAACGCCAAACAGAGGTGTGGGGATGACACTGTTTTTCTCTCTCGTTCATTCCAGTGCACGGAGCTACGCACTACAGCCGAAGATAATAACATATCGTACGTCACATGCCGGGGCGAACTAGTGATTTTTTTTTTAATTTTTTTTTTTTTTTTTACGCACAGAGTTCGGCTTCCATAATCAGTCTTCTAATCTAAGAATGCCGGGCAGAAAAATATTCAGTGTCATTACGTATTAATCGCACCCCTAGGAGAAACAAAACTGATGAAGTGACGTAAAACAAAACTGCACAATTCCGTAAAAGCACAGTCGGGATTCCGGAATCCTTGAGAATATGAGTCATACGAAACACATGGTTGACACGAACACTGAATACGGCTAGAGATCAGCACAGCGGGCCGAGCACCAGATGAATAAACGGCTATCCACAAGTAGTAAGTTCCCGACCACGAAAACGGAAGTCACGCCATTCAGAAGGAGTAGTAACAGCGGGTAGTTCAGGCTGGATAATACAGCTGGATACTACGCTTCCATTTGCTAAGCCACTAAAAAATGCAGGAGCAGCAGATTCCGTTGCCTGAACGCTGACATCCGACGGTCTGAGATGATTCCATACGCTGTTTGCTAAGCCACCACCAAAAAAATGCAACTTAAGTGCCTGGTAGGCACCAATTTATGTAAAGAAGGTTATTTGGTTGGGCTGATTTAAATTTAAAGACTGCGTTGTGATACATGATAATCCAGGTTCGATGCACTTATGTTGCAATTAAATAAAAGACGTTAAATACTGAAAAACTATTTTATTAAACATATACTATTGAAATATTATTATAACGGCGGTGGTGGCTCAGCGAAAATAAAAATACGTCCTATATGGACAGTGAAATTAAGGTGGAATGATTTAAAAATTACGCCAGCACAGAATTACACATTGGCGAGAACAATAACTTGGCTGAGATTAATAGCGCCAATTCCAGAGCAACCCTAACAGTTAATCCAATAAAATTACAATGACGTAATCGCGAGCAAATAATTTTAAAGTCGTCGCAGGGGAACAACTAAATAACTTACGCCAGCAGGATGCCAAGAGGGCAAGCAGAAAGTACGTTGATTTTGCAAACGGACGCAATGATAATCTATTTTTAGCACACGACGCAGAATGAAGAGACGAAGAACAAAAAGAATAGTGCATACGGGAAATGCGAAAATACAG
>JAWZYV010015382.1:0-149383 GCA_038373885.1 Cheiracanthium punctorium | reverse complement strand
TCAAGTTATATGTTTGCATATGGGAAAGGTGGGAAGAGACAGAAATATCAAATATATATCCATGAACCTGAGTTGTACGAATAAAAAAACCTGAGTTGTACGAATAAATAACTTTAAACATCGCCAGTCTCACTATCTATTTAGCCACCCCCCCCCCACACACACACACACTTTATTTTGACGGGCATTTTTTCCGCACACCAATTTACTTGGAGAAATTGATTTGTCTACTCTTAACTCAGATTTGTTCATTTTGTATCAAGAAAATTCGAAAAAGTTGTGTTTTATTTTATTATCGCACAAAACCTATAGATTAGCTCACCGAAGGTGGAGGAAGGGCTAGGATAAACCTCTCGCGAATATAACACGTGTGACCTTTTAGTTTTGTTTACATCTAATTAGCATTAGTAATACCATTAATTAGCACTAAACATAAATTGTAATATATTTAGCACTATTTATTTTCTCATTTAATTTAGCTCTACTACTTTAATGTGAGGGTGAACTCCTGCCCCTAAATATATATATATATATATATATAGATAGATAGATAGATAGATAGATAGATAGATAGATAGATATATGGGTGCGCTACTGAGCAGGGGGCCCCTTGATAACATTTGCTACGGGCCCCGCGCTGTCTTAATCCGGCACTGAATATGAGTCAAAATTCAAAAGACAGCATGTACGTTTATGCACATTTATAAGAAACATTATAGACATAAATATGAAATTTAAATGAAAAAGCAAATTTAATTAAACTTTTATAGCTTGAAAGGAAAACATAATACTTTTATGAGATGTCAGCTTATAGTTTTTCATTTTATATTAAATTTACTTAAAATTAACATTTATGCTTCCCTTTTTGTACTACCTGAAGGAACAGAAGGTAGCAGTTTTGATACTATTAGAGATTTTTCAAAAATATATATTTCTAAAGAATGCGCAAATTTGATGCGTCGACTTACTCGTTTTAGGTACAGAACTTCGTATTCCGTTCTATTTAAGTTTATTATATACCCAATAGAGTACATTTCTTTCCGTTTAAGTTCACCTTCCTCCATTAAAACATAACCATTTAGAACGATACTATTCTTGTGTCATACATGTTATGAGAGAATAAGCTCATCATCTGCATTATTCGGATTGTCATCTTCTTCAGAGTCTGAAGAAGATAGGGAGAACGACTGATTCTTTGTCATGTGCTGTATGGAGATATCAATCTAAATATTTAATAGTGACATCTTTAATTTAAGTGAATGCATTACATACACCCGGGGTACCATGAAACATGTTTCATTGTACCCCAAATTGAGAGTAATTGACAAGGTTATAGATTGGGGGTCATTCTAATCAGTAAATTAAGAATACATTATCATCACGTGGTGCTGTCGGACCTAATTAAATTTAAGCACCCATCCCTACTAGCAATTTCGCTCCGGCCTCCGCAATCATCGGCCCAGCATGTGGCCAGTGGTAACCCGAGCAAAATTGCTAGTAGGGATGATCCTTAAATTTAGTTGTTAAAAGAGTCTATTAATTTTGTCTTTTTTTTTAATAGCGACTTTATTTATCTCTGTGAGTTAAGACACCTGGTGAAGCCAGGTCAAGGTCCACTGACAAAAATGAAATGTAGTAAAAGAACAAAATTAGTTTTAAATGTTCAGAAATATTTAGAGAAACAGCGAAAAAAGAAAGCTATACCCCAAGAAAAACTTCGTTAAAAATAGAGAATGAATTTCGCTATTTGGAGGTTCTTATTCGAAGAAATTCGTAAAACGTTCCTGTTCCCAGGAAAAATTCGCAAAATAGAGGAGTTCGCAAAATAACCGTTCGTTCAATGGAGGTCCGACTGTATTTATTTTTTTAATTCTGGCTTTGAAAGTATGAAGACCACACCATAGTGATCACGATATTTGAAAAATATGGGAAAACATGGAGGTAAATCAAAATTATTCTTTTAGTAACGAAATTTAGTTTCGACGGTGAAAATCCAATAATTTTCTACATCTCTTGTAAAAATGCGATTGTCTCCAAATCACATCAGTAACTGGAACATATATTTGAACTAGAAGTTTACTAGTTTATAATAAAGCAGAATGTTACCCTTCAGCAGTGCCTTTTGGGGGGCTGAAGCCCCCTAGCCCCTCCCCTGGATCCGCTACTGAATATATCACACTTTCAGTGAGCCTATATTATGTATATCAAATGAATTTATGTCAATAATTTAATTTATCTTTTGTGTCACACTGCCCAAAAGGACAAGCAAAATTTGTATAAATGTTTTCTTTGTAATACACTATGTATTTGAATGCATTTGGATACTGTGACGCAAAGTAAACATTTACGTAAATTTTACTTGCCCATTTGGATAGCGTGATGCAGAAGACAAATTATTGAAATAAATTCTTTTGAATCAGGTTCAGTGAAAGTGTGATACATTTGACAGTGTATTTGATAATTAAAAGCATTGCTTAAATGCGTAAATCTTCTTTAGAAAATAAAACAAGAGTAATTGTAATGGAATTTAAAAATACAAATCTTATAAAATCACACCAGGGGGTCACTCAAAATTTGATATCATTATTTTTAAGACCCATATTTAAAATTCACATCGCTATAAAGTGAATTACTGCGTCACAAATTTTTAACCCGTTAAAGGTTTTTGTATGGTTTTCTCTAAACAGGTAAATAAATCGGCCCATTTTTGAAGGCAATTTTTGAGCTTTTAAATTATTTCTGAAGGGTACATGAGACAAGCTTTACTATTAGTATTAGTCCTTAGTGCATTGGGTGAAGTAACAGTATTAATTTTTTCGAGTGTTTAACATCATTAGTTTGTTTTTAAACCTGTTCAAAAGTCCTGTGAAGCCGTTTGCTTTTCCAAAGGAATTCCCCTGGAAATTTCAGTGTAAGGAATTTTTCAGTATTACGGATTAGATCTTTGGTCCCTTGAGACCCTTTGGTCCATTATGCCACGATTTTGCTGTAAAACTAGGGTGAATCGGTGAAAGCTATAGAAATTTTAAAAATCAGCCTGCTCAAACTCTCCTGTAGCTGTTAACTAATAAAGTTCTGCAATCTGAGATCAAAGCGCTTATTAAACATCTGGCTAAAAATAAAATAAATAAATACCATGTTTATTCGAGCAATAGTCGCACATTTTTTACTAATTTTCCCTCGGTAAAGTCTAGGTGCGACTATTATGCGAGAAAATCTGTTACACAATATTGTACATCTCTATTACTATCTGTTACAATATATTGTTGATCTCTATTGCTAAAATATTACTGCTGTAAAAAGAAACATTATATAATAAAATTAGTAACTTAACCAAATGTTTTCAGAGTATGTGCTGTTTATTAAACAGTCTTTCCGGCAGTTACGCATAAAATATAGCCATTTTTCTTCTTATTGTAATATAGACATAAAATTAAAAAAATAATTGAAAAAAATTTCGACAAATAATTCTAATAACATAGCATAATACATAATACACCACTTCCTTGAAAATTAGTAGCACTGTAGTTCTGGTAAGAGCACAGCTGATAATTTTCTATTTTCTACACTGCAAAAAATATTTTCCTAGATTACAGCCTAACAAGTGGATAAACGTAACGCCAACAGGTTGTGAGGTAAAGATTGTGTCAATTTGTTGTACAAGGTTCTTCGTGATTATGGCTTATAAAGCTGCAGCTCTAATGCTGCGCTATGTTACAGCAACATGTGACGTAAAATTACAGGTATTTCTTACATTTTGACAATTTTTTCTTCTTCAAATCGGGGATGCGACTATTATGCGAAGGTGGCTACAGTCGAACCCCGCTATAACCAGTTTCAAGGGACCAAAAGTTTTGTTCGCTATACCCGGTGATTCGCTGTATCCGGAACGTTAAAAAATACAATAGTAAAATGGCTAGACCAAAATTTCCGTTCGTTATTCGTGGGTTCGTTATATACCGGGTTTGCTATGACGGGGTTCGACTGTGAACACGGTGAATTACCGGGCCTGATTTCCGGCAGAGCATTCGGAGAAAGGGCCCGGTCCCCAACAAAAGGGGGGCCCAAATTGTTCTTTATGTTTAAATATATGTAAATTTTGTCAAAGTTTTCGTAAGAGGGGATCCCCCAATGAGGCTTTTACCCTGGGGCCCCAACTCGACAAATCGGCTCCTGTGAACTGCACAAGTTCTTGAATCTTCAGATATTTCTGCAGCGTCTGCATACACTTCAAAGTTTCTGAAAATCCTCGAACAAGAAAATTTTCACTTCCCCCAGGGATGTGAAGTGGACGCTCAGAATGAAATAATCAACAAACATCGAAGTCATTCATCCCTTAAAACTAAACACAAAATAATTTATTCACGTCTTTATTTTAAAAGGATTACTACTACATAATTTAGTGACATTATCAACGTCATTTGGTGATTGCTTACACAATCAAGAACATGCGTGTGCACTTTTTCTTTTATAGTTATAAATGTGCACATGAATTATTCAAAAGGTTAAAGGACCCGATTGCTTGTTGTTAGTGGTTATCACCTGACACATCTCTGTACACTCCCCCCCCCTTTCTCCTTACACACTCACATAACGTAACTATCAGTCATGAATGGAAATCGAGGTTAATATACACAATGTAACTGCTCATTGTTTTCCGAAAACGACTCCAAAATGGCTTGTAATCGCAGGGGCACGGGAAAATGAGCGCAAGAGCTTCCTTTCTCCCCAGCCATCACACTCTTGTTTGCTTTTCCATTATTTTCTCATTAACTCGGTCCGCTGCGCCATTCATTAAAGTTAGTAATCCGATGGAAGAGGAAGCTGTGATGCGCCGCTGCGTTACGAAAAGGCTTTTCGCATGCAATTACGCAAGTGGGAGAGAAAAGAGAAAAAAAGAATACAGTAGTCGGGGAGATAAAAGAATTAAGAAAACACTCAGACGTTTTGTGTTTTCAGAATTGAATTGGGAAACCTGTGTGTATGTATATATAAATAAATGATTCAAGTTTTGCAGAGCTCGAGCTCGCCCTTGAAGATCTGAGTGCGTGGATTAAAATTAAATGTGCAAATCATTTACGACCGTATTCACCAAGTACTCGACACCCGTGTTAACCCACCAAAACGAGGATCAGATATCGAATGGGGGTCTATTGGATGTCTATTCAACGTCTGAAAGGGGTTAACACGGGTGTCAAGTACTTGGTGAATACGCCCGTTTGTATGTCGAAAAAAAAGGACTCTGATTTTAGTCTTGGTACACAGTTTGAAATAAACTAATAGCACCATGGTCTCAAAATTCCAGATGGTTCTTTATAAGCTGCTTTACACACTGCAATAAGCGAAAATGCTGTGGCGTTTATGAAATTTTCAGAAAAATTCTTAAACATGGATCTGAGCTGCAAGATTTTTCGAAGAGTGACACACTTTGCGAAAATTTCCGATTTTTAAGAATTTTTTCTAAATGTTTTGAAACGGATACAGATTGATCATTTATTGCAGTATGTAGTACAGCTTGTAAAAAGACAGTTTCAAAATTTTGAAGTGATTGGCATAATTAGTTTACTTGTAATTATGTACCAAAATCACATTTTTTCGAACAACACCGTTAAGAACGCTATTACTTGATGATTCAAAACAGATGTTACAGTGATTCACTCATAAACTGTAGGTGATGTGGGAAGCACACTTACGATTAGAAAATTTAGTCAAATAAAGAGTAGCTTTCAGATATGGCAAATTTTTTACAAAGGGCTGTCTACATATCAAAACATAAAATTTAATTTTTATAAGATTCGTCTTTTTTTTTTCTATCACTTATGAAAATATGCTCTAATCTTGCTGTAAATCTAAGAGAAAAAACAATTGTCTTTGAATAGGACAGCTTCTGGGATGCTTAAATTAAAAAATAGTGACTTATATTGCTTTACCTGCTTAGCTTCCGCTTTGTTACGAGAAAATTTTTACATGAGTGGACAAACTATGAGTTGATAATAGTTGAATAATGATCCCTTTGTTTGAAAAGGGCAATTAAAAGCATTTAAAGTAGTGAATCTGACGCGTTTAATGTTTAATTTTACTTGAACTGACTGGTGTTGAACTATGAAAATATTGATAATTTAGTCTGCCGGGGCATCCACTACGCTACTCTTTCAAAGAAGGGGGTTTTAAAGTGCAACAGAGAAAATGGTGCGGATTAGCACGTTTTGTAAACCACATCTAAAATAGGATCATTATAAATCATAATTGGCAGACATTGTTTCCAAGTAGCAAATCAAATGAATAGTGAGTAAAAGGCTTAGGGGAAAAAATTGTTCGATATGGTTGGACAATCTTTCAGTTTGTTTAATAGTGAAACACGCCATTGCTGTTATTTTCATTCCAAGTACCATCAAGCATCAATAATTGTCTTTTGAAGATGATGTTTTTGAGTCTAATTGTCACCCTCCTTCTTAGAACTGTAAATATATGTTCTTGCTAACACATTCGACGGATTTTCAATAACATTTAAATTCAGGCTCAATAGCTGCCTGTAAAATTGATTTTTTCAGTCATATTGTCAACCTCCTGGGTAAATATCACATTCTTGCCAACACACCCGACAGAGAGATCTCAGCTCCTACACTCTTAAAAATGTAGTTCAACGTTTCGCCGAAATTCCGGTGCTAATTTAGCTGCAACCGGTGTTTTGCAAAAATGTGGTGCTAAGATTCACTATTTCAGTGGTGTTTCCTCAAGCACCATTATATAGCAAAATGAATACACACTACTAGAAGAAAAGGAAAAAGAAGTTCTACCGTTGATAAGCCACGACTGACAAAACATTTAACAAAAACAAATCATACATATCATTTTTTTATCTCAATTTGCAATAAAAAAAAATTCTTGTAAAAAATAGAATATTGAGCACTTGTATTTAACAGGTGATTTTAGAAAAGGAATAGTAACTCAAAAATATTAATGAGTTATATACTTTTTTCCGATATCTCGTACCATTTTTGAGATAAGAACACTTCCAAATTACGCCGCTAGGTGGCGCTATAAACATTTTTCTTGTGTAGCGCATGACAACTTTACAAACCTAGACCCTACTTTTGTAACTTTAGGTCTTGCTGTTCAGAAACTGTTATGATGACATCGGACCTTAGCGGGCACACTGTATATATGTATATATGTGTACACACACACACACATATACACTGACGAGCCAAAACATTACGAACACCCCCACTTTTTTTCAATGAACCCGTCTGGGTAACATAGAGAGGACGTAAATGGGAATGGTATTTAACTGTTGCTGGAGAAGGTAAGGAATCATTCTTGAACCTACGTTTGTGAGCGATGGGAACGTTGTGATTTAAGTGAATTGGATAGATGACAGATTGTAATGGCTCGAAGACTTGGAACGAGTATCTCGAAATTGTACGACTGGTCGATTGTTAACGATCTGCCGTTGTTAGTATTTATAAAAAATAGATTAATGACGGTAAAACTAGCAGTAAATGCCAAGATGTTGGGCTTCCACGCATCATCCAAGAAAGAGGATATCAGAGACTATCCCGCCTACAGCAAAATCGGAGGCAGACAGTAGCTGAACTAACAGTCCAGTACGATGCAGATCCAAGTGAAAGTGTTTCGGAACACGCAGTTCAGCGGACACTGTTGGATATGGGACTACGGAGCAGACGTGCCACTGGTGTGCCTCTGTTTGCCAAGCGCCATTGTCATTTATGCCTACGTCGAAAACGATTCATTTAGAAATAAATATTATACCTACAGATCACACAAAGAATCGGTATCCGCTGATTTAGATTTCTAATAATACAGCAACAGAATGGCAATCCATAGTTTTGCGACACAATAAGACACGTGAGAGATGTCGCTCGCGAAAGACACGAGACGAGACGCAATGTCTGCTCGTCGAGATGAGACAGCCTTTGTTTCGTCTCGTCTCGAATCTATCCGTATTGTAAATTGAAACAATGTAAGTGAATTAATTAAGCATTCGATGCTGTACCAGCAATTGAACATTAGTTTAAACAAGATCTGGCATACGGCTCATTCATGATTAATGAAAAAAACTGTAGCAAATGTAAAGAATTTGTATTAAAATGGCGTTGATTAATATTCTGCTAAAATTTTATAACTATTATGCATAGTACGGTAAGTTTGGTTCTTGTTTGTGGGCGTTACTTAATGTATTTCAAATTTTCAATGTATAATTAATTAATGCAATGTAGTCTCTCTATTCTAAAAAAAAGTAAAGGCCGCTGTCGACGCTGTAGCCGCTGTCAAAGCTTGTTGCTCTAACTCCTCCTGAACCGTGGGGATTTGAGTTTCGATTAAGTTGCCCTCAAATTCGAAAAATTCCGAGGAACCTGATAAGCTGACTTAAATTTCGAAAATCGAATTATTTTAGAAGATATTAATAAAAAACTGAAAAAATAAAACATAATGGTTGCCAGATTTGGCATAAAATCATTCATTACTTTGACATAAAGCAATTCGAAGTAGAATCGCATGAAATTGACAAACATGAAGTAGAATGACACCTATTTTACGCCAAATTAAAAAGTATATGAAATAAATAACTCAAAGTGTGTTACACAAAGTTGGCAGTTTTCAAATAGTAAGTTCGCTTAGACAACAGGAGTTTAGAATGAGCGACTATTCGTTTTTCCAAAACAGAATAACTAATTGTAACTGATTTTAAAAGCGCCATCTTGGCATTAGGAATGATCAGGCAAAATGGTATCTTTCCGAGCAGGGTGAATCTTAACTTCGAATTCCAGAATGCTAGAATCCAGTATCTAGAAAATGAAAAATAATTAAAATGCAGATTATTTTAAGCCGGTTCGGTCCAGCTGGAGTATTTGTTACAAGTAGACATATTTGGTGGCATTAACTATGCCATTATAGCAGTTGTAGTACACTTTGGACATTTGCCAGCGCGGCGAGATGATATAATTCGTGGTGCTAAATAAGCCAATCTGCAAAGGATTATGTTTATGAAAATATGGATAACGGTTTTGCGGGAACCTTACATGAGCAGTAATCATAAGTTGTGAGCATGTATAAATCGCCCAATAATGAAAAGTCGCCATTGGTGGCAAGCTATCCTAGCTGTTTCGTAGTTTTTATTAAAGAAAACATAGGAAGTTCTGTTTTCTTAGAGCTAATTATTAACTATACATATACGCAAGTCGCCAAATAATGAAAAATCGCCATGGGTGGCAAATTCGCAAGGTGTCCTATAGGTTTTACATTATTAAAAATACAGCTGAAACAGATGTTCTGATTTTATTACGCTTTAGCTCCTAATTAATATAACTTTTGTAAGGCAACATTAAATATCATTGTGTTTCTGAGGAGTGCAAATAATTTCTCCAGCGATTATACGCGGAGTCCGCACTCCAGGTGGAGTATAGCTCAGGACCCGTACAACACGGATTCCTATAACAAAATATCTACTGTGTTATGCGGAGGGGGGGGGGGGGTCTACTGTACTGTGAAGTTTAAATTTTTATGTACCAATGAATGAACATGCAAAAAACAAGCAATGTGTAGCTCAGTAATATTCTATCTGGTCCAATCTTTGGGTTTTGTCTGATAAATTATGTCTTTTTACTTCCTTGTACGTAGTATAAGGAAGTAATGTGATCCCGAAAAATTTTGGGGGCCAAATTTCGACATAAAAACCGATTTTGACTACCTCTAAATTTTATTTAAAAATTTTTTTCGATGCATCTCATCGTAGGCTAGCATGCACGATCATATTAACGCGTCTGCAACTCATTTTGACCAGCGGCGAGTCTGCTGTGGCCAGTTTTTCCATGCCGTCTGTACGTACGTACGTACGTACGTACGTACGTACGTATGTATGTAACTCGCATATCTCAAAAACTATTGGTCGTAGAATGTTGAGATTTGATATTTAGGATTGTTCTATGATCTAGTTGTGCACCTCCCCTTTTGGTGGCAATCGAATGGATAGTTTATGTACAGGACCGCCCAAAAGATTCGAAATACATTACGCTCTATGGGCCGAAATTCATTAAACTTGCCTAACTCAAAAGCTATTAGGCGTAGAATGTCGAAACTTCATATTTTGGATAGTTGTAACATCTAGTTGTGCACCTCTCCTTTTGGTTCTATTCGACTGGATAGTTTATCTACAGGACTGCCCAAAACATTCGAAATACATTACGCTCAATGGGCCGAAACTCATTAAACTCGCATATCTCAAAAACTCTTAGGCGTAGAATGTTGAAACTTTATATTTAGGATTGCTGTAACATCTAGTTGTGCACCTCCCCTTTCGATTCCATTCGACTGGATAGTTTATCTACAGAACCGCCCAAAAGATTCGAAATACATTACGCTCTATGGGCCGAAATTCATCAAAGCATTTTTTAGAGGTATTGGGCTATTTCAAACGACTCAGAAGTGATGTATGCTGTAAAGAGTTAGAAAATGAATTTCTCCATTAAAAAAAGTGTCTTTATCATTTGTAGTTCTGCTACAGGAACACTCAAAAGATTTCCAATACATTACGGTCAATGGCAATTTTAGGGGCATTCATCCATTTCAAGCACAATACCGTCCTACCACATAAGTTATGTAATGGTCCGACCACGGTCACGTGCCTCCCTCAAGAACTATGCCAAAAGTCGCCAAGCTTGGCGACTTTTGGTGTACGTGTGTGCATATTTAACTCTCAAATCTCAAAAACTATTATGAAATTTCATATATAAGAATGTTGTAACATCTAGTTGTGCATCTCGATTTTTGGTTCCAATCTACTGGAGAGTTTATTTACAGGACCACCGAAAAGAATTTCAGTACCTTAATGTCTATGGGCATCTTCATTATAATACAACTGTAGACAGTCATTGTTTGGTACATGCCCAAAATCTCGCCGTCTGTCCTCGACCTTGGCGAGTTTTGGCGAAATATCGCCAAATTTGGCGATAGTCAGTCATTTGGTCCATGCCCAAAGTATCGCCATTTGTCATCGTTCTTGGCGAGTTTTGGCGAAATATCGCCAAATTTGGCGATAATCTGTGTTTGGTTTATGCTTAAAATCTCGCCAAATGTCGTCGACATTGACGAGTTTCGCCGAAATATCGCCAAATTTGGCGCCAAAAATTATTTCCTATTTTGTATAACTCTAAAACTTTAACCCGTAGATTTTTTAACTTTGTATTTAGAACTATTGTAATACCTAACTGTTTTCAATATCTTTTTTGACAGCAATCGACTGAGAATTTATATACATGGTGAGCCAAATGACTTTGAATACATTGAGGTGTATAGATGCATTCAACTCATTGAAAGTCTGTGGTCAATGACTACTTTGGCTATCCCCAAAATCTCGCTGACTATCTCAAGTTTGTCGGCTTTTGGTGAAATATCGCCAAATAAAGTGTCAGAAGGAAATCTTTCAAATTGAACTCAGCTTGGCGATATCGAAATATTTGGCTAAAATTCGCTAAACCTTACTATTATTGATATTTTATCTCTTTCAAACAAATAAATGTAGAGGAAGTGCGTCGAAAATATTTTTGATCTAATGGACGTGCAAGGAAGTCATGTGTTGGACACATCAGATTTTTTACGAATAAGCAGGGGCCGAATGCTTCCTACGAAAAGCGAGCGTCGCGAGTCTAGGGTTCTTGGCCCCTAGTATAAAACAAATCTTAAGAGGGCGAGTAACTTTTTTTTTTTTTTTGAGGACGGATAAAAAATTCTTAATAGCCGTCCTCGTGGGCGGGTTATTTCGAGGAGCCTGAAATAAGTGACACTATATGTATAGATAAAAGTAGTGAAACCTTATAACGATAATAAAAGCCTTTTCGAAAAAAGCCGGAAACAGTCCCATGTTATAAGGAAAGCAAAATCTTTGAGGTACTTGAATCGTAAAGTAAAATAAATTAAAAAGCATGACCTACATATCGTAACTTGATTATCTTGAAAAGGTTTCTACACAATAGACAGCTTCACAATCGCTTTCTTCTATGTTCTCTCTAACAGTCTTGAAAGATTGCAAAGGGAAAATATAGTAGATTTGTCAGTCCTTCTATATATACAAATGAAAATTAAGATATAAATTGAAAATAATTATCCACAGCTGTTTCTTAAGAATTATACAATTAATCAATTTTATTAACTTGATAAGTTGTTTTCGTATATGAATAAAATAAATATAATAAATGGATAAAACATAAGACTTTAATTAAACTGGATAAGAATTCGAAATAATTTGTAACATCATTCTAAAGAAATTTGCAAACTAAAACAAAATTGAAAATTTAGTAAAATCAATATACAACAGCGGGAAGGAAGGTCCACTTGCTCTTCATTCGTCATTCGTTAGCCGTACAGCAAAGTTATATGAAACCATTAATTTGCAAATAACGTTTGCGTTAATTTCCTATTCATACAATTCGCATAAGTGGCCGTTTTTATATTTAATCCTGACTCAACTTCGTACACCGTATTTTGACATTATTAAACGAAAGAAAACCTTCAAATTACCATAAATATAAGTTATCAGCAAATTTCCGCGATATTTCTTTTTTGCTCGATTTTAAGGTGTTATCTCTTAATTGAGAGCAGCAATATGGAGATTTCAAATTTTTCTCCTTAAATCAATTTCGCTACAATAAACAAGATTTTGCGCATAACTTTTAAGACAGTTTTTATTTTTGTAAGAAATTTAACATTTAAAATTATACTGTTCTGATAATTTGAGTTAGCTGTTAATTACGTTGCGAATCCGAAATATTAATTATAAAATTACAATTTCAATTTAACTGAAGAAATAGAGTAACTTACTTTTAATTTATCTATAACGAACTTTTTTATTTATAATTTACCTGAATGTGTTTTAATCAGCTGACGTTTAAGCTTGCTGTTTTGCAATATCTGTATTAAAATTTTTTATCTTTGTTATAATTGTTGTTATACTGTCCTACCATTGAAACCTACTGTTACGCTGATCCTTGACTCACTGGTTCACTGACTTTCTGACTGCCACAATGCCGGTTCAACTACTCCAAAACGAAACTTTACCGCCATTAATCCAAACAGATCAAAAAGTTATTGTCTAAATAAAATTCACACCATTCGGCGATCGGCTTGAAAATTTTAATAATTATGTTTTAAAAAAAATTGAATATGTATAGAAAACAATCTGAGGTTCTTTAGAAATCTGTAAATCCACTCGTTTCCTAATTTTTAACCGATTTTTTCACTATTTTCAGCTCTATTTTATTTCCGAGAGGGGGAAAAAAATTAACCATTCGCTTAACAAAATTGGATGTCGCAATTGATATGGGTGTCATATTGAAGTTACGGTTATCAGGTTTTGAAGGGAAAATTACGATTCCAATTCGTTTAAAGTAGTTTTTCCAGACTACCCAGCTTAATTTTTCCCCCCAAAAATGATTTTTTTCTGCACGAAGAACTGATATAAGAGTGTCTGTTTCTCACAAAACGAAATCGTTCGAAGGCGAAAAGTTTCCGCACATTTCCAGAAGCGCTTGCAATTCGATTTCCGTATATAATAAAAATTGAATATATGAAGCTATTTAAGTAGACGAAGATCAAACATACACGCTTAAACCAAACGAGCGAAATTCGATCAGTCGGAGCGAAAATTGATCCTGTTTTCAAAAGTGAGCTTCTTCTTTAGGAGCGTTTTTCATCAGAAGAGCGGAGCGGAATATAACAATAAGCGAGGACGGAAATTCTCCGAAAAAACAGGAAGGGAGGAAAGGCGTTCTCAGAAAGAAGACTACTCTTTCGCGGAAAAATCGGTAGGTTTCCATGGAAACCGATCGCTCCGCAGTGCATCTTTTTTCTCGCTCTTTGGGTTTAAGCGTGTATTGCGTGTTGACGTATTTTTGCCAAATTTTATTTCTAGCGCCCGTTTTAATTGCCTCCACAACGAGAGTTTCAGATATTTAGTGACACCTAAAAAAATAAATGAATAAAATGCACTCAAAATAAGAGCAATTTGACTATTTATTCATGTGACAAGCATAAAAAACAGAATCCAATAATCAAAAAGATGATTAAGTTAACAAACCAATGATGTTCTTCACCCAATGCGCGATAGACTAAAACTAACAGCAAAGCTGCATGTCTCCATGGAACTTTCAGAAAAAATTCATAAGCACCAGAATTGCCTTCAAAAATGAGCAGAAGTATTACCTGTTTGGGAGATTATTGCAAAATTCCGTATGTTCAGCATTTTATTCTGAATGTTTCGTATCTTCTATAGCAGGGGTTCCCAAACTTTTTACCCGCGGCACTCTTGTCAGGCTTAAAACATTTCGCGGCACCCTTGTCAGGCTAAAAACATTTCGCGGTACCCTTTTCAGACTAAAAACTTCCGCGGTAGATTTCCTTTAAAGCAATATGAATATGAAGATTAGAATGAAGCAGTTTGGATGCATTTTACGTTATTTTTTGTTTGTTTGTTTATAGGGCTAACTATCAAGAAAGTACTCTCTTGGGAAAGGGATATAGAAATTTGACAATACCCCCCTTTCAGGGAGTTCCTATAAAAGAGAGGCTACAGGACAGTCTTGAACTTGACTGAAATATTTTTGTTTGAGCCCACTTAGTGATCGGCTTGGCTCACTTTCTTGGGGATACCGGTTCAGAGGAAATTATTTGATTATACTCCACCAAAACACTTTTCTTGATTATGTCCACGGCACCCCTGACATACGCTCGCGGCACCCAGTTTGGGAACCTCTGTTCTATAGGATCATTTTTTCGGAACAGTTCACAGTACAACTTGTAGACAGGGGTGTATCGTAAGCCCCCGCAATCCTCGCAGCGAGGGGGGGGGGGGACGCTCGGCTGAAGAGGGGCCCCCACACAATGAATTGCTTAAAAAATAAAATGAAATACATGTATGAATTTTTACTTATCTTTGTTTTAAGGTTACAGTAGCGCATAAGAGATAAAAGGCTTGTTTTGATACAAGCGTTCAAGGAAAGGAACTTGCAAAAATATACAATTATTGAAGGCATGGAAAAATTTACAGTAAGATTTTTCCTGGGGCTTTTCCCATTGAAATCCCGCCAGTCTCGTTACCTTAAATGACTGGAACACCATATTCTTTGACAAATCAATGATATAATACTTTGAATACACGTGAAAGTGGGTTTCTCTATCTAGTATACAAATACAAATCCACACTGTTCGATTTATCGGCTTGAAAATTTCAATAGATTTGTTGAACGATATGAAAAAAGCAACAGGCGACTTTATACTTTCGACAGCCTATCAGTTCTCCGATTTTTATTGAATTTTCCCAATTTTCGCGTCGAGAGACGAATATGAAATTTTTCTTCTTCTGTAAAGCTTGCTATTGCAAAAGAGATGGATGTCATTCTGTTATGCTCATTTTTTATTTCAGTCTCCAAACAGACTAATTGAAATAATTTCGTAATTTCTCAACTTCTGATTAGCATGACAATATCCCCCCTAGTTTTTTTTTTTTTTTTTTTCTTTTTTTAAATCTTTGTGAGCCATGAGTTATTAAATTGAGCTTCTTTGTTTTCTGTAGAAGCTATAATTCACTTTTAAATTTCAAATGGGATTGCAAATGTCTTACATCACGATTTTAAAACAACGATTTTTTTTTTCCAACCATGCCTAATGATTTGTTTGTTTGCAAAATTTAGTGATGCACTGCTCGATATTTGACGGAAAACGACTAATGAAGAAATTTACATGCAACAAAATGTCAAGTTGGAGTATTTAAGCTTGGAACAATCTTTCTAGCTTAAATTAAAGTTTAAAAATATCTGATCTTTCCGAAACTTCACATTTCCAACTAGGACAGTATACAATCCCCATGAAGAGGTGGCATTTACAAGTACCGACTCACTAAATCTTGCACGTGCCCACTAACTCGCTTCAATTTTTTTAATGATACAGTGTTCAGCAAATTTTTCTCTCATTTAAAATATTCCTAAAAAAATTTACATGTTCGAACAAAATAAATAAAATAAAGAAAGCGATTCTAGCGGTGCGAAGAATGATCCATTTGCTTGTTCCTAGAAGGAATGTGCTCAATCATTAACAAAACACTTGATTTGTGGGGAAAAAAGTCTTTCTAATACTTATATATTTAAGTAATCAGTACAGTCAGTTTATACTGATTCCAATCTTAATCCTAAAGTACAATTTGTTGCACAAAATCGGATGGATTCTATATCTATCATATCAACAGTATACCAAGTTAGGGACAGTCACAAAAGATAAACAGTAAAAAAATGTCCGTCTCTACTTGGTGACATTTCCTTTGGCTTCTAGTACCCTTAGGCATACTTGGTCAGTTCTATATTTCTTTAATGGACTTTAGATAAACCTACAAATCTAGCATTTACTTCAGTTTTTTGTTTTGAATCTTTATAATTATTTATATTCATTCATTTTGCATCCTAAATGCAAAGGGTTGCGTAAAAAGCTGGTAATTACATCAATAATTGACAGGTAAGCCTCCAGAAAAATGTTTGCGGACATTTGCGGTAGGCCACTGCTTGTAGAAACATTCTATACTTTCCGAGTCTCTGGCGCAATTTTTTTTTAAAAAGCTGTTCAAAAGTTGCATGATTTCCATAAAGAACAGCCTTAACCCTTTAACGCTCAGTGTTCCCGCTCTGGGAACACCAAACTCTTATGTTTTGACTCTTGCCAGTCACGAAGAATAGATTTGATTAATATAAAAATTGTTGCGGGTGACACAGATCCACGAGAATCCTTTACTTTTTAGCACGTCATTTCCCGTAAAAAAAAAGTCACGATTCTTTTTAACAGCCCTGGAATCTGGTGAAAAATGCAATAATGCGAGAAGAGCTGGATAGATTGCCCAATGCTGAAAAAAGGGCAGCCGTTGCCATCGCTCGACGTAACTACCAACAAGATGGCGGACGATCGAAACGTTCATCGCGTGCCACAGATCTAGAGACCCCTTTTTTGACGACAGTTGGCTGTGCGCGGGCACAGCCAGCTGTCGTGCCCTTTTTTCAGCATTGGGAAAGGGTTGCGCCTCAAAGGGTTAAGTGTGTTCCATTAGAAAAGTGATCGGCGTCACAGGACTTTTTAACAGCTTCTTTGTAAGAGCTTACAGTACAACTTGTAAAGAGACATTCGGAAGTTCTTCGAGTGTCTAACGCAATTAAATTCTTTAAAATTTTTTCAGAAATTGCATCATTTACGAAAAGAACAGCTTTAATCAGCTATTTTGAGAAACTCGGCAAAGGAATGCAGAATTCTTTTTCGAAGAGAAATATCATACCCTATATATAACACAAATTAAAATAAACTGACTGCATCAATGGCTTGAAAATTTTCAAATGATTGTGACTCTCGACAAAGGCTGCACAGTAAAATTATGCGAAATATGAAACTTTCAAAAATTAACAAATAAAGCATAGAACTGCTGTACAAAATTTTCTTAAGAGTGTCACACATTTAGCAAAGCATTACATTTTAAATGTTTGTTTTTTCTTAAAAGTTTCACAGCTTGTGTATAGGTTTATTATTCCTTTCAGTCCCTTCAGTTACAGTTCAGTTTATACAGTTTCTTACAGTCAGTTTATACTTATTCCAATCTTAATCTTAAAGTACAATTTGTTGCACAAAATTGGAAGGATTCTATATCTATCAACGTTATACCAAGTTAGGGGCAGTCACAAAAGATAAACAGATAAAAAAAAGGATGTCCGTCTCTATTTGGGGACATTTCCTTTGGCTTCTAGAACACTTCGGCATACTTCTTAAGTTCTATATTTCTTTAGTAGAGAATTATGTCTAATCTAGAAGGACTCAGTAAGTATTAGTGCAAACTATTTTAGTATACTAAATAGCTCTTGCCATTTACATCAGATTATGATACTGCGGCCACTTTATGACTCTGCAGCTCTTTTATAAGGAAAGCACCGTTTATACGTTTCTCATTTATATGACTTTTAAATTTATACGTCGTTTTCTTGAAGTCCCGATTCATTCCTGTTCAATTTTATGTAAAAATGTTTCGTTTATAATCCGCACAATATCGGTTAAACTTCGTTTTTCAGCTTCCGAAAATTGGGAAACTTTTTTGCCTTAAATTCCATTTAGCAGGGATATCACTTAATTATCTGGTGCTAGTGCGATGATAGAGAAGTTATCCCACATACTTTTAAGGACGCAATCGACTAAATTGAAAACGATAGAAGTTATTTTGTTTCTCAGAACACGAGTGAAAAAACATTTCACGAACTTAATTCAAGCTTTAAGCTATAATTAATACCTAAAGACAATGAGCATATTAGTCGACTATGAAAGATTTTTTTTTTTTATTCAATGTCTGCATGATCATAAATCGAGGCATAATTACATTAATACTAAATGTATGTGGTACGCAAAATGTACTATAATAAATTTCCTTCAAATTTTAAGTAAATGTTTCATTTTAAAATTCAACTATTATGATAAAACTATAACTAGTACCGTAAAAAATAAATAAATAAATAAATAAATAAATTATTATATTTAAATGAATTTCCTTTCGTAGACTTAAAATCTGTGATAATCAAAGTGTTCGGTTTATTAATCTTTTCATTAATACGCCATTTTATGCCAGTTACTTGACAGACGTTAAACGATGCTTTACTGTTAATACACTGAAAAACATGAAAACAGTCCTAAAATTTTGACAACCATTTAACTCCTGCCGTACCAGACTGCGTTTTCTAGTGCACGCACAAATCCCAGATTTCTGGGGATTTACAACACACAGTGCTGTATTACTTTACAGCAATATGTGTGGTAAAATTACAGATATTTGTTACAGTGCGATTATGGGATCCTGTCCGTATCTCATTCAACAGAAATTGGACTACATCCATTCACTATAACGTTATGCGATGAAATCCTTACAAATTATACTAAACGCTAAGCAAAATGTGTAAATGACATCAAGGAAAGATACGACCCTCTAAAAGCCTCTCACGAGCTTGTGGACAAATATCGTGGAATTTTGCAGAAGAAAGTGGAATGGATGTTGGGTGTGCTCAGGGCCCGATTTATTATCCCTGGGGGCCCCGGTCCAAAACTTTATATGGGGGCCCCCATACATATTACCTTCCTCGAAAACAAGAGTGATTTTATTTTATAGGCTACTATGAGTTTACATACCTTTGACAGGTATACATAAGGAAAGCATTTTGTGAATCTAATGAAAGAAATTTTTTTTTTAAATTTTAGAATTTCACTAAACTAACTCCAAACATAAAATAATGAGAACTTTGTAAATAAACACTCATAAAATGATACTTTTTTGCAGAAAACGCGTTTTCGTACTAAAAATTTCAGTATATCCTCACTCTTGTTTCCTGCAAAAAAGGTATCATTTTATGAGTGTTTATTTACGAAGTTTTCATTGTTTTATCTTTTTAATGTTAGATGTACAAAAAATTACTGCGTATTTTTTTCATTTTGGGGCCCTCCCTAGAGTGGGGGCCCCGGGCCAGTGCCCCAATGCCCCGCCGTAAATCAGGCCCTGGGTGTGCTACAATGTTGGAGGGGGGGGGGTGTGAATACACTTATATTACGCATGTGGAAAAGCTTTTTGTTAAAAATAAACATTTCGTGCAATTTCAAAAAGATTTGTGACTTTAATTTAATTTCTCTATTTCATCAAATTTTTCAAACCCAAACATTTTGTAATTTAATACAATACTAATAAAAGAAAATCTACCTTATAATAGTTTCCGGTATGTTGGTTACACTGGTTGTACGCGTAAATAAGCTATGTATCCACAAGAGGCTCCTAATGGGATTTTGCCTTGTAGAATGCATAGCACGTATCCACTAGTGGTTACATGATACTCAAGGGTTAATATTAAAATTGTAAATTACAGTCGAGTCTCGTTAATTCGAGGTGGATGGGTCCGAACTTTCCTCGAATTATAGAAATTATAAAATTTAATAAGCAAAGAAAAGACAATTTTTGTAATTTGAGTGCATATTTAAATAAAAAGTGTACTTACATTTAATTACATTACTGATTATTAAAACAGGTTAATTACATCGGAAAATAATAATAAATTCGTTTTTGGATTAACATGCTGACCCTTTTCCGTAAGACATCCATTTTCTTTGGGAGGGGGATTTCTGATGTGGCTTCCGGGTGCACCAGGTATTTAAATTTCCTGGTGCGAAAAAATTCTTTCGCGTTTTTTGTATGGGTTGGTCATTATTTGGGAGCTAAACTGATTTTTTCACTAACTCAGATTTCACGCTTAATTCAAAACAGCGAAATTCGATCAGTCGGAGCGAATTTTCGATCCTTTCCGTACGTGAAAGTGCACTTCTCCTTTAGGAGCGTTTTTCGATCACTGAGGGGAGCGGAATATTCGGGGCGAACGTTATCAGTATTTTGGTTAAACAGGAAGCGGGGCGTGGATTTCTGGGAAAAAGAGCACTTAAAGAACATTTTCTAGTTAATACTGCGGGTTTCGATGTAAAAAGAACGAAACCCACAGTTTTTTCTTTCACTCCGTCTTTGATCGTTATTTTCGCTCCTTTGAATTAAGCGTGATGGGAAACTCGAGACTGCTGCATATGTCCCTAATAATTTGGCGACCCACTTTACAATTGATAAAAAACTTTGACATTAAAAAAAGGAAAAAAGAAAAAGAAAAACATCAAAATTTTAGGGGGGCGGGGAGAATTAATTTATGTTAAAGGTGTTCCACCTGACCTGAACAGCGATCTTCACACAGGACTTTTGAAAGCTTTAAAAACAAACCAATGATGTTAATTACTCGCTCGAGAAAATTAATCATGTTTTTTCTCCCAATACACTATGGACTAACACTAACAGCAAAGCTGTATGTCTCATTCAACTTACAGAAAAGAATTCATAAGCACAAAAATCCTCTTCAAAAATGGACCATAGTGTTCTCTGTTTAGCGAAATACTGCAAAATTACGTATGTTTCTTAATTCCTATATATAGGTTTATTGTTCAGTGTCGATCCTAGCGGGGGCCAAGATGGTGCACCGCACGTGGGCGCAGAGCCTGATTATGACCAACAGGGGCCCCTGGCAGTGGTGAATTTGGGGGCCCCCATTTATGAAATTTGTTTTATTTTTCATAAAATTTTGATATAAAAAAGAGTATTTCAGAACAACATTTGATATTGGGGGCTCTTTCTAGCCGGGGCCCTAGGCAAAGTCCCGATTTGCCCATTCGATAATAAGGCTCTGCGTGGGCGGCCAAACTTAAGGGCGGCGAAATGATTATCAACCAACATAAAAAAAAAATAATGACCTTATATAATTTTTTTCTAAGATCTAACTCTACTAATTTGACTGAATGCAAAGCTGTTCGCCACGACAGCAGTGCAAAAATACAAGCAACAGAAGAGCCAAACGACAGTTTGGATTCACCTCCCGATAACGTAATTTTTTCTTCGAATGAGAACGTGGTTTTGGAGAATGTAGACATAGCAGAATCTGACCTCGCAGAAGCTCATCCTGGAACATCCAAAGAAGACACAACCTCTGGTTTTACTGTCAGTGATGCTGGTACTGGCCTTCCAAATTAACTTTTAGAACTATTGAACTTTTAATTGAGACGGAATTTATGTCTGAAAGTGAAAATTTTAAATTTCTTACAAGTGAAATTGGTAGACGATTTAGTTATTCGTATGTTTACAACTCATTGAAAAATGGTGAAAAAGTTAGACGAACTTGGCTTTTATATTCTGTTTCATTAGACGCCGCATTTTGCTTTCCATGCAAATTATTTGGAGGGTCTGAAGGAGAAAATATTCAGCTTATTAGTCTTGGTTATAGGGATTGGCAACATTGCTCTGGCTATTTTTCTAGACACGAGAATAGTGCAAAACATATGAAATATGTTAACGGTGTTGTTTGAAAAAATCATGTGATTTTGGTACATAAATACAAATAAACTAATTATGCCATGCACTTCAAAATTTTGAAATTGTCTCTTTACAAGCTGTACTACATACTGAAATAAACGATCAATCTGTATCAGTTTCAAAACTTTTAGAAAAAATTCTTAAAAATCGGAAATTTTCACAAAACGGTCACTCATTCGAAAAATCTTGCGGCTCAGATCCATGTTTAAGAATTTTTTCTGAAAATTTCACAAACGCCACAGCGTTTTCGCTTATTGCAGTGCGTAAAGCAGCTTATGAAGAACCGTCTGGAATTTTTTGGACACCATGGTGCTATTAGTTTATTTCAATTTGTGTACCAAGACTAAAAACAGAGTTCTTTTTTTTCGACATACACCCTTAAGACTTTTTGGGAGCTCAAAACACGGCTAAGCAACAATAGCACAATTGATAGAGAACAACAAAACTTCTTTTCTTTGGAAAAGAAACGATGGAGAGCAATTATCGAACGAATGATTGATATTGTGCAATATTTGGCTAGCCAGAACTTAGCTTTTAGAGGTAGTAGTTCAAACCTATACGAAAAAAAACAATGAAGCTTTTTAAAAGCGGTGGAAATAATAGCGGCGAAAATTCGATCCTGTTTTACTTGAACCTATAACGTCCAAAACTCTAAGGATAAAAATACCCGCATGCACTATTATTTAGGTCAACATTTTCAAAATGATATTATTGCACTTTTAGATGATTCTACTAAAAAACAGATTATAAAAATAATACAGAAGTCCAGATATTTTTCTGTTATATTGGACAGCACACCGGACATTAGCCACACTGAACAAATTACTTTTATAATTCGATGCGTGAACATGTCAGATAGCAAATCTGTCATTTCCGAATATTTTGTTCGATTTTACCCAATTAAGGATACTACAGGGGAAGGTTTGTTCAATGATGTGCTAGATGATGTACTTCCTAGTTTAAATCTAGATGTTCAAAACATTCGGGGACAAGGATAAGATAATGGCGCCAACTTGCGCGGAAAAATATAGGTCTGCAAAAAAGACTATTAGATACTAATCCTAGGGCATTTTTTACACATGCGCGGCACATTGTCTGAACTTAGTAATTAACGACGCTGCTAAATCAAGTGGAGAGATTGCAATTTTTTTATGTTATTCAAGAATTATGCAACTATTTTTCAGCTTCGATATACAGATGTGATATTTTAAAGAATACAATTACAAACTTTTATTTAAAGCCGCTAAACTATACTCGCTGGGAGAGTCGAATACTTGCATTACGACCATTGCAAACAGATCTTAAAAATATCCTCGTTGCGTTGAATCAACTTTCACATGAAGCAAAAGATCGTGTAGCAAAGCTAAAAGCTAAATCTCTAACGGAAACAATTTGTTCATTCAAATTTATATGTTCAGTAATGATTTGCTAGAAAGAATAAATATTGTTTCAAAAATGTTGCAGCAATCAAACATACATTTAACAGAATGTTCGAAGCATTAAGAAATTTAAAAACATATTTAATTTTGAAAAGAAATGACGAAAGCGTTGTCACATTTATCAATCAATCGTCTATTATTGCACAGGAAATTAATGTAGAGCCCGAATTTCCTGAAATTCGTGAAAGAAAAAAAACCTCGTATGTTTCCCTACGAATCACATGATGAAGATGTTACAGACTCTGAAAAAAAGTTTAAGATTAATTTTTATTTTCAAATTTTGGATATTTCTATCAATTCAGTAGGTGAACGTCTCGATTTGGTGGAAAGTTGCTTCTCAATATTCAGTTTCTTACTAACGTTTAACTCTGAAGATAGTGACAATTTGAAAAAAAGTTGTATGGATTTGGACATTAAAGATGGAAAAATAGAAAGGGACTTAGACGGTATAGAATTGCACAGTAAAATGCAGTTGCAATTCTATGTTTTCGAGATCTGTTTCCAAATATTTGCCGGTTAAAGCCATTAGAAATTTTGGAATCATTATATATTTCCATACATCTTCACTTCCATACATTTAAAAAAAAAGTGTTTGATAGTAATTCATTTAAACATTTTGTTGGTTTGTAAGAAATGGGGCGGCCAATTTTAATTTGCACGAAGGTCGAAGGTCTAGGATCGGCACTGTTATTGTTTGTTAACAGTTCACCGTACAATTTATAAAGAGACATTATAAATTTTTCCGAATCTCTAGTGCAATCAAATCTACTTGTATAATACGCTAACGTATGCGGTTCCAAAATCGACGATATTTCCACTCTGCGAACGGCAGCAGCTAGATGTAAATATTAGAACAATAACAATAACGCATGTGTGAAAATCTAAATTAACAGTTCAGTGACATCAAATGGAGCAAGCACATTTCAGGCAGTATCTAGATTTCAAAATAACCATAATGGATAGTACACAAAAATGCAAGATCTTTCGGACTTTTTCACAGATTTAAAATATCGAATTGACAATACTTGGCGCATTCATCGCCCATCTAAAAAATGTCCCCATGGTCACAGGGCTAAAGCACATTTTAACCATTTGCTGTTTCAACATCGGTTTTTATGATGACACCCAACATGTGTTGCAACGCTAACCTAAATAAATTTAATGACAAATACTGTTAAAACCAACGACATATAATAGAATAAGAAGTCGTAGGTTAAAACAAAGAAACATGATTTTTATTGAAATGAGTGCAGAAATTGAGTGAACACTGCACGGAGCTAAAGGAACAAAAAGGTATGGGGCGGCGAAGTTGCAAGATTTCCAAAAAGAACAGCGTGCTAGCCACCCAGGGTGCGAACTGAACATTTTCTCCAGGGGGGGACATTTTAAAGAAAACATTCTCCAGGGGGGACACTTGAAAAGGAAAAGGAGAGAAGGAGCAAATGCTTTATTCAGATGATATTACTTGACAAATGCAGTCGCCGACACGCGTGTGGGAACTGACTTATATTCAAACTAAAGTCATAGATTGTTTGTTCTATGGAATCACAGATACACAAGCTACATACAATGTACCTGTATTGGAAGCCACCCTTGAGGGGTTTTAGCTTAGAAAAGAGACGAAATTTTAAGGCAGTCGCCTTAGAGTATGGTAACAAACGATAACATACAACCTTCATTTTGAGTTCTTAACTTCAATCCCAAATCTTCACTCACCAGTTTAACATTTCTTCAGCAGGGGATAAATAGTATCCCTGGCAGGGACCAATTAATATTTCTCTAGCCAGGGATATTGCATTCTTCAGCCGGGGACGATCCCCGGCATCCCCCCCGTCAATTCGCACCCTGTAGCCACCTTCCCCTTTAATTGAAGCTCGGTAATTAATTAATTAATGATCTCAGCATCCCAAAAAAATTCAGTAAGGTACAATAATGTTGTCGGCAATGAATGAAAGAAAAAAAAAATATTTAAATACTTCTTAGAACGTCGAATGCTGTTATATCTATGAAAAATAAGAAGTTTGAAAACTAATTTATGAATCCAAATCAGTGATTCGTCACATATTTTCCTTGATTACTCATAGGTCTAAATACGTGTAGATAAAATGAAAATGTAAGTTGATACTATTGTAAAGCTGTTGTAAGTCATATTCAATTGAATGATTATTGAAATATTTATAACACCTTTTGAAAGGTTATGCATTAAATAATATAAAATACGAAATAACCCCCCGCAGAATCATATGCTTCTGCGGGGGGTTATTGTACCTCATTGAGGTAGCTATTGTACCTCAATAGCTCTGAGTATTCCGATCTTAGATTAGTTATAAAAAGCATGTCCATGAAAATTTCTTTAAAGGTTATTGGAATTAAATGGAATGAGTTCTTGAATATTTGGTATCTTATTCGATACAAACATTTATTTCAATTCCGATACTGATTTCTAACTTCGCTAACAGCAATATGTACCAAGTCGCCAGAATTTAAAATTCGCGCGCGCGCGCGTTTTAACAAATCGAAATTTTATTCAACTTTGTCATAATTTTTTTAAACAAAAAGGATACTCATTTTAGATTAATGAAAAAAGATACAGAAATATAGAATTCAGAATTCTTTTTTCAAATTGAGTTGAGCATTGGTCATTACCGAATACAAGATTAATATGTATTAATTTTCAGATATTTCTCAAGCAAAAATACAAGACTGCCAATAGTAATTTAAACTGCATTTAAACTTTTTATCCTGTGCTATATACAATTGAACGGAAAATTATTTACTGAGTTAAGCACTGTAATTTATGCTGATACAAGGGATTAAATTCAGATCTGTTATATAATATATATATATATATATATATGCGGTCTTTCATACTTTAGCACTTATGTGCTATGAAAAATAAGTTTCCCATATAATACGTAAATATTCGTATGTATACTTTTCCTATATATATTCCTGTATAATATTCCTATATATTACAACATATATAGGAAAGTGTTTTCAACCTTTTATAACGGTATATTATGCTTTAATTCACATCACATTATAACAACAAATTTTCTCAGAAAGGTTTCTTATATTTAAATCTTACATGGTTCAGCAAAAGAAAAAGGATTATTTATCTTGCAAAATAATGTCAAACTTGTACTTGTATAATCTCGAGGAGCTACTTAGAATAGCACGAATTGGGAATATGACGTACATTTTGTGGCACACTTTATCAATCTCGCGAATTTTAATTCCGTTCAGTTAACCTGATTATTTCTCCAACTAGTTTTCAAAAGGAGTAATTGAAACCTATCGACGTTGAAATATATGAAAAAATCTTTAGATACCGTTACGGAGGAACGGATTGATTATTTTGTGTTAAATAGAAAAAATTCCAATCGAAAAATAAAAGCGCGTAACTATCAGGCAAACGGAAAATTATCTACTTGGAACTATAAATCACTCGGATATTCTAGTGCTATTTTACATTTCATTTTCCTTCACATTCATGGCATTCAAATGGTTCAAACTACCGGAAGCCGTAAATGGGGTGATGCAATTTTATTGCCTAAGTCAAAGCCTTAATAACAATGCACGACCTAAAAGTGACGTCAATCGCACTTGAAATTGGAAAAACAGTTTGGTCGGAATATAGGACCACAGAAATACTCAATATGTGAATCATTGTGGACTATATTCCCAATTTTCATACAACGCGTAAAATTTTTTATTAAATTCTCATTCAGGTTTTTGTTCCTATGTTACTCCCGTGTGTAGTACGAAGTGAACTGACCATAAAACAAATCCAACAAGTGAATGTATCAAAAAACACTTCGATTAGCCAGCATCTCAGACGTTGGTTAATCTCTAACGAAATTACCCTATTTTCATTTGTTTTATTTGTTTTAATGATTCCCATTTCCCTGCTAAAAACAGGTACTGTCATTCAACTAATAATAAATATATAATAACAGAAAGACGCATATTGTTCCTGTTAGTTGTATCAAGTCAAACATAGATACGCGCGCTTTCAAATTTCTGAAATTTTAGGTATTACTCATTTGTTTTATTTCTCTCGCTGTCTCTTTACCTTAGTAAACAAAACATGATAAATTAATCTCAAATTTTTATTGTTTTCAGAAAGCAAACTCAGATGATCGATTTTTCTAGCGAAGCAGTATTTAGCATTTGTCATGGGGGAAGGGAAAAGGGAAAAAACATTAAAATATCCGAATGGAGTTACTCTAAGTAAAATGGATTACAGCTTTTAAAGCCACTTATTTGCTTATCTTTTTAATCGGGAATGAGCATTCTTAATAACGAAATGGATTTTATTCGTAGTTAAATATTTCTTTTCTTTTTTGGAATGCAAGGATCTGTTTTAGTTGCATTTTGAAGGAATATCAGGAACTATGGCAGCTCGCCAAATCTATACAGAGAAACAGTAAAATAACATATTGCTGAAACAGGATGCGCGTAGAATTAAAGTAAAGCATTAAATTAATGCGATTTTTCTTTTTAAGTTTCTCAACATAATACAATAGCACAGAAGGAAAAAAAAAATTAAATAACCTGCATTTTTCTGCATTTTCCCCTTTCCTTTTTATTTACATATCCGCTATGAGTCTCCCCCTTTTACTTAAAACCCCTATTATTAAAAATCAATTTTCAGTATGATATTGAAAATAAGCACTTGAAGTCACCAATCGAAAAAGAAAATTAGTTGAGTTTAATTTCCTTTCATCGACCCATTTTTAACGGTTCTGCTGGTAAATTCTACATGGTAGTCGCAATTATTTACAAGTGTTCTAATTAATTACTTATCCGTAACTATAAATTGCTTTACGCATCCTTGGATTGCTGTAAAAGCTATAATATATGTAGCAGAAATATTGCTACATACACAAAAACTTAAGTTCAGTTGTACTCACATCAATATTGCTAAAATCTTAATACACCTCTTGTATAAAGTATTCTCAGACATTTAATTCGTTGTTGGAAACGATCCTTAAAATTATATAACCTTTACCTTATTAATTTTGAATTCACGTTTACGTAACCGTGAGTAGCTTGAAAATATAAAATTAAGAAAAATATATATCTCTAAAGTAGGTAAAGTTAATTATTTTTGGTTTATGTACAAGACTTTTTTTCTTTTGTTGTTTAACAGTTGTCTAATAAGATGATAAACGTTTGACAAGCAAGAGACACAATTTTCTTTCAAAAAGGAAATAAAAATATTAATATTACATTTTTAGACAAACCTTATTAATTTTATGTTTTCATCCCTATAATCTTTCACGAAGTCTATGTATTTAAATTTACGGAATATTATTAAAAAACAATTTCATTTGTTACATTTTTTTACCGACTTTTCAATCAATATAGCTTAATGGAAATGTTTGAGCATCATCACGTTCCAAGGTATGGGCTAAAGGGGGCTTCAATCCCCCACCCCTCAAAACGACATTTCTCAAGGGAAATCTTTTGCGGTAGAATGTATTATTATTATATTTATTGTTGAATTATTCACTGAAATTATTTTGGTGGCCCCCATAATGAAGTTTGTAGCCCAAAAATTTTTCCCTAAACAAATTTTTTTTTTAACTTGACGGCCGTCAAAGCGAAAAATAAATTGACTACCGTTTATTCATAAAATTACGGTTATTCGGGAATGAAAATAGTAATGAAGTTTCGATTGAAAATAAGAATTGGAAATTGCATCTTCAAGTTCGGGTATGCAAATAAAGTTTTTTCTTGGTTGAACAAATTTCGACCCTTGATTGTGCACTTTGTTAGAATGATCTTTTTCTTTTTTTATAAATTACCCCCCCCCCACACACACACACACACAAAAAAAAAAAAAAAGGTTTAAGGTAACATTTTGCTTGATTTTGCATTCTCTTTAGGTCAAATAAGCTTCTTTTAAAAAATTAACCTCGTGTTGATTTATATTTATCATTCATGTAATACTATGAATATTAGTATTTAATTTACAATTATTCATTATTTCAGATCAATAAAATACGTGGAGACGTAACGTGAGTACGCTATAGAGCCCCTTAAAATGTCCTGCAACCAAGCCACGCCCCGCATGCATATGTTCCTCGTGTAGGCTTGCCTAACACAAACAAATTAATACATTAGTAATTATTTGTTTTAAAAATAAGTACAGTGGGACCTCCCAAGTTGGTCACAGCCATAACTTGGACAACCTAAGTTGGATGCATTTTCTAGGGAACCGAACGTGTCCATAATATAGAAACGTACCTCTATAAGTTGGATACTTTTTGAGGGAACCAACTTACGGAGGTTTCACTGTATAATCACGTTTACTGTACTGTCGTTAGTTTTTCGGTCGATATAGCGCATGCTATTGATATCGTTATTAAAAATCTGTGCGTCACCAAATAATGCCGCAACACTTGGGCGAAAACCTTCAGGATTCCCAGCTTTGTTTCTCTCAAACATTTTGCTTTCTCTCCCTTCTAATGTACACGCTTAAATATAACGAAATAAATTGTAAAATAGCTCTTTCGGAGTGAATTTAACTTGATATTTTTAAGCATGTATTTTACCAATTACTCTTGTAAGTGCATGCTAAACCGCTTTTTGACATTCATGAGATCATTTCAAAAGACACATTCAAACCAATTAATTCTTAGATTGTGGACTGATTTTTAGATAAATATTGACGAATAAACTACATTAGGATTTTCCATATTCCGAATTTTCTAAACAAATAATCAACAACAATTTATTTACTACTAAATTTACTACGAAAAAGAATAATCTTCTTTTGAAATTCTTAACATAAATCATTTTCCCAAATTTATAAGCCTTTATTTTTTTTTCAAATTTCCTATTGAGTAAATAAGCCCAAAATATTGTACTTCAAATTAATAAAATAAACAAACACACAGATGGGCAATACTGAATTAACCAGATTTTTCTTCATGTGTTTAACAAATAATGAAGTTGGAAAAATAGATGTGAGATTGCGATAACTTTTTTTTTTTTTTCCCCAGAATGTTTTGGTGTATTTTAGAAGACTAGAAACACGCAATCAACTTAAAGAATCTGATCGAATAATTTGTATATAATTCCGAATTTCCGTAGGCACAAGCAGGCATTAGTAGCACAAATATATGCATTATCAACATTTCTTTATATTTTATAATGACAGCTATGAATATTAGTATTTGCTATTATTCATTATTTCAGATCAATAAAATGGCAGCGCGTAATTGCACTAAACGTGGAGTCGTAACGTGAGTACGCTATAGAGCCCCTTAAAAAGTCCTGCAACCAAGCCACGCCCCTGTAGGCAATGTTCCTCGTGTAGGCTTGCCTAACACAAACAAATAAATACATTAGTAATTACTTGTTTTAAAAATAAGTACAGTGGGACCTCCCAAGTTGGTCACAGCCATAACTTGGACAACCTAAGTTGGATGCATTTTCTAGGGAACCGAACGTGTCCATAATATAGAACCGTACCTCTATAAGTTGGATACTTTTTGAGGGAACCAACTTACGGAGGTTTCACTGTATAATCACGTTTACTTTACTGTCGTTAGTTTTTCGGTCGATATAGCGCATGCTATTGATATCGTTTGTAAAAAATCTGTGCGTCACCAAATAATGCCGCAACACTTGGGCGAAAACCTTCAGGATTCCCAGCTTTGTTTCTCTCAAACATTTTGCTTTCTCTCCCTTCTAATGTACACGCTTAAATATAACGAAATAAATTGTAAAATAGCTCTTTCGGAGTGAATTTAACTTGATATTTTTAAGCATGTATTTTACCAATTACTCTTGTAAGTGCATGCTAAACCGCTTTTTGACATTCATGAGATCATTTCAAAAGACACATTCAAACCAATTAATTCTTAGATTGTGGACTGATTTTTAGATAAATATTGACGAATGAACTACATTAGGATTTTCCATATTCCGAATTTTCTAAACAAATAATCAACAACAATTTATTTACTACTAAATTTACTACGAAAAAGAATAATCTTCTTTTCAAATTCTTAACATAAATTATTTTCCCACGTTTATAAGCCTTTATTTTTTTCAAATTTCTTATTGGGTAAATAAGCCCAATACATTGTACTTCAAATTACTAAAAAAAACACACAGATGGGCAATACAGAATTAACCAGATTTTTCTTAATGTGTTTAACAAATAATGAAGTTGGAAAAATAGATGTGAGATTGCGATAACCTTTTTTTTTTTTTTTTTTTTTTTTTTTTGAAGTTGAAAGTACGTGTTATACGCAGAGACATACGGTAATAAAAATCATTAGGTTATACAACAAAAGAAGGTTTGTTCTTCTTCATTTTTTTTTTTTTTTTTTACTTCACGTTTTTGTTCAAAGAGAATTTTATTCTATAGATCGGCATATATAGATCGACATTTCTTTGAGAAAGTCTCCTAATTAAAGAAAAAAAGTTATTCAGAAATTTATGAATAAACATCTGAAAATTAATATTTTTGAACTAATTCGTGAGTATACTTAACATGTTTACTAACCACAGGAGCTGTTGTTTCTAAATTAACACGAGCTATTTTCACAATATCCCTTTTAAAATAATAAGAATTGCAATTTCTAAGTTTGATTATTGGCAATATAAACGAAACTTTATTTCTAACCAGAGTTGGGCAATATCGGCAAATACATGTATTTGAAATACATTTGTATTTTTTATTTTCACTCGCAAAAATAAAGTATTCTGATGATGTATTTTCAAATACATTTTTAATGTATGTTTTATATTTTTAAAATACAAAAGTACTTTTTGTATTCTGGCATTAAATTAATCGTAACACCACAGATTGCTCAGATAGCACGTGCAAATAAAATCATAAAATTGCTGATACTCACTATTCTCCATCTGTTGATGTAATTTATGAGCTGCACCAGAATTAGACGTGGTATTGTAACTGAAGAAATGTTAGGATCTTTTGGGATCTTTAAATTTAACTAATCAGGAAAGGGAAAGAAAAGATTTCCATACTCCTGTTTAAAACAATATGTGTGGACTAATATTTCTAGATTTACACTGTAAATGAAGCCAAAAGCTGTAAAAACATGTTTGAATAGTATTTATTGGACTCTTTAAGGTAAATTATAAAGAATTTGAAATGTGCTGATTAGTCCTAGAAAAATAACTCTTTCTCTTCTGTAGTATTATTGAGGTTGTGTTATTGGGTTATTGGTTGCAGTAGTATTATTCGGTTAATTCGTTATTGTGGTTAAGAGACGAAGCTACACGACGGCTGCCTGCCTAAGAGGAGAGATGCCTTGGGATGTAGGATTTTTTAAGGGGTTTTAAGGCGCATTCGCGTTACATAGGGAGTAAAACACCCCAAACTCCAGACCATTAGAGCGACAGCTTCCCGTAAAGATGCGATGAATCAAACTTCCAACTTTAAAACCTTTTTTGCAATTCTTAATGGGAAATGTTTCGAAATTTTGTCTGTGGATGGAGATAAAAAAGTTGAGGCGCAATATCAATTATGGAAGCTGAAAACTTAAATAATATGCAAAACATCTAAATCTACGATAAATTTTAAAACTCACTTAAAGTCAAAACTTGAATTTTTAATAGGTTGTGATTTAGTTCATTTTCGATATATTTTGCACAATTCTGTTTCTAATACTTTTATTTATTTTTTTTCCTTATTCATTCATTTTATTCGTTTGTTTTTAAATAATCGAGCGTCTGCAAACTATTATTTAACGCAAGTAAAATTATGCAGAGTAGCAGATAAAAACTTATCCGAATTCTAATAAAACATTAAATCTAAAATTGAAACAAATGCAGTTTTCTTTTTTCGGAAATGTAATTTGATTTATAATAAAATCCCTCAAGAATTCCACAATAAACATATAGTATTCTTCAGTACGCAGCATTTAAAAACTTATTTTTATTTTTCGAAATCTAATGTTTTTAAATGTTACGATATGAGGATAAAACGGTTTTGGATAAGGAAATATTATTAGCGAAATGATGATCGATAATTTGAATACTTCTTAAACAGAGAAGTAGTGTAAATTAACAAAAAAACCTTTATTTCCTATATTTAATATCCGGATATTAAAGTTTCGATTTTAAGATCCGTAGCATCCGTTCACACAGCTCTTTTCTATATTACTATTTTTTCCTTATTTGCTGTATAAAATCTAATTACTAAACGAAGAAAAATAATTGTTACTGATTCTTTAACAGCTTATGCACTGTATGAGTAATAATTTAAATAAATGTTTGAAGAATTCGTCTGTGATATTTTCAGATAATCTTTTCGGTGCTTGAATATAATAATTTAGCAACCAGAAACTATTTACTTATTATTGTTATTATTATTATTATAATTTGGTAAGAGAGAAATGAGTATTGCTTTATTAACCAAAAATTAATAATTTTGTGATCAGAAATTTTATACTCAAAGGGCTAAAAATATTATAAACTATCTCATCTATATAGATTAGGAGATAATTACAATCAAGTAGTCAATTTTATAATTAAGAATGCAGTCACTTCTCAGAATTCATTTTCGGCGGAGAATTTCCGCCCGTCAGACTGCTCAACTGGGAACTTCAGAGTGTTTGGAGTGCCGAAACAGGCCTCAAGAACTCTGATCCGACATTATTTAGAGTTATTTCTCCAGACGAATACCACCACATACTCATTGTGAACCCCCCCATGCGCCGCTCATGCAACTTCATGAGCCCCGCGGTGTAGAGGAACGAGTTTCCACTCCGCGATTTTTTCTCTTATTTTTATCCCCTCTCCTGCATCGCATTTACACATGCATGATGCGGCCGACGTGGAAAAGGCAGCCACCATTTGCTGGAACGGACCAGACAAAAGCAATCCGGGCATTTCGTCACATGACCCGAGACAGCCAATCCCTGGCAAGTTTATCAACCAGACGCCGCAACCTACTCCTGCACGAAGGGCGAGCGAGGCTACCAGCTATCCAGCTAGCAGACGACCCAGAATTTACAAAAAACAAGCCTTTTTTGACCCCCACTGACCCAAACACCAGGTATGTATCAATCTTTGAACTTTCTATTATCTGTATGTATAGTCATATCTTGGTTAAAGGCCTGTTTTGGCAGCTAAAACTGCGTTTTTTCGACGCCTCTCTTCACAGCTGGTGCTGCAAAGAGATCCAACATGGCGACTTTCCCCCGCTCACTGGCAGCGAGAAATATATATTAAATGTCTGCGACGCAGTATTTATTCGTTTTATGGCTTTAGCAAGCTCTGTGCATGATCTGGGGGCCTCAGTGTGCTATTCTTATCATTTGCAGGTCGTCGGATTGTTTGTTTACATGTTTGTTTACATATTTCGCGCACTGTCCTGCGAGCGCTAAATCCGTCATCAGATATGTCGAGTTCGTTCTTGCTTTTTAAGTTAACTGTGCTTAAGCTATTGATTCCTCAGTCACAAAATCAACGCAGAAAATATCTGAAACCCTGTTCTAATGATATATCAAGGTGCATCAGCTGCAACTCAATTTTGATAGGTGTAATAAATATTTGTTTACAACCGTGACTTCGTTTTAGAAGCACAAGTTTCGGTGCATCACGGGTTGACTAATTTTGATGATATTTTTATGGTACAAAGCTTGCTGCTAATGCTTATCTGTTATTATAGACGTTTCCAGCACACTTCCAGAGATCTAAATCTATATTTTTACGGAGCTATTATTTATATTTTTCAATTGGCGAACTTAAATTCGGGACTTTGCAAAAAGCGCATCGCGCTCTCTTGCGCAGTAAGGCAGTGCGCATTTAAAGTTTGCTTTCCAAATGCATTCTTTTTACCACTGCATGGCACTTTTCCTTTTAAATAATATGTGTTCTGAAGTTTCTTTTTTTCTTTTTAAATTCGAATATGATGTGTCGGAGTTTGTTTGTGGGAGCTTGTAAAGAAAACATATTTATGGGAGTTATATTGTGCGCAAGTTGTTCTGAATTTAGCTAGGAATTACTGAATGAAATTCGACAATAATTTTTGTTAACTTAATTAAAAGAACAGTACTTGCAATAGCTTTTGGTATTTGTTGATGTCTATTAGTTCTAAATTTGGATTTTTTTTTTTTTTTTTTTTTTTTTTTTTTTTTTGTGGGGAGGTGTGTGTGTGTGTGTGTGTGTCAAAAGATAGTTTATGAGAACTGTCAAAAGGTGAAGGAGTCATTTCCCCAGGTCAAATTCGTTTTTTGAACTGAAAGCATGTTATTAATTTTGATTAGGATTTTTGGAACAGTGTTTGAGGTTTTCAAACACTTCATGCCTTAATACATGAGACCTTTAAGATACATTCGTAAAATTTTTTGCTGTTAAAATACGGAAAATAGCATACGAAAAACGTCCGTAACAACCTTATTGATTAATTCCTTTTGATAATTATGTTCATCAGTTATGATGAGCAATTAAAAAAAATAAATATAGTAACCTTTGTAACATTTATAGCAGGATAATATCTCTTTTATTCCTCGTCGAAAGTTTGAAAAGAAAATCGCTGATTCAAGAGTTTCATGTTTCGAAGGTTCGATTCGATGATTTTAACGAAATCGTAATCGACCCATCACCAAGATTACATGTTATTTAGTTCGATGTACAAAATTGTTAATATCTGGTTGTACAAAATATGTGTTCTGTCAGGCACGTAGCTAGAAAAAATTCCTGGTAGGGCTCCCGGAATTTCCGGGTAGTGTGGAAAAGACAGAATTTCTCACAAAAAGGCTTCATTGACTAAAAAATAAATAAATGTACATTTCGGAAAGGGCCAAGGCTTTCGTAACCCAGCCCGTCTACGTCCCTATATTCCACAGGAAAATCTGAAGAGACAATAATAGTTGAGGAAATACGGGAAAACATTAAGTTGCGAAAAGTGTCGTTACAATTTAAAGATTTAGGGGATTATTACTATTTTAATGCCTAAATGCCGCCGAAAATTTTAAAATCGATTTCTAAACTTCAATTTTTTTGTTCAGAAAATCTAACTATTACTACTCGCAATTTTTTCCCCCCGGAAAAAAAAAAAAAAAAAAAAAAAGTTAACTGCATAAGATCAAGCACGTCAGAAGAGGTTAGAAATTATAATCTTGCTTCAGAAACTCAGACCAAGAAATATAATCGTAAACTTGCGGAATTTAAAAAAAAAAAAAAAAAAAAAAAAAAAAAATTGGAAGGTGTTGCAAAGATTCAGTGGATGAACCGTCAATCTTGTAATCAAAAATGGGCCGAGGTTTTATCCCATTTTTGGAAATATCACAAAATTCTATGTGTTTAGTACTTTTTCTGACAATTTCGCAACTTTTATAGGTTTATTCTCAATGTCCATTCACAGTGCAACTTCTAAAGAGACAATCTTGGAAATGGTAAATAAAGAGTCAATCTTGTAAGCGTTTAAAGCCTTATTTTGATAGATTGCTTGTTTGAGAAGAACTTAATCCCTAAAAGTGTCCTAGTACTTGCTCCGTTCCTGGATTCCAAATGACATCAGCAATTTAATCTTCATTCAGAAGGTGTGGAATTCCTGAATTTTGGCACGCCTCAGAAACTGAAAACGATTGTCTAAGAGGGCATTTGGAACTACCATCATCCACTTACATGCCACAGGAATCTTCAGGTTCATGTCCGGAAACGTAAATGACAGCTAAAGTCATCGCATACGTCAATTTAGAGTTAACCTGCACCCTTCCTGGGGATTCCCTTCACAATTAGAGTGCTCATCCAGTGGATAGTGGACTTATGAATATTAAGAACCCCTAGAAAATGCTAACGTCTTTCGAGAAGACTTTAGGGTCTTCATTTGTATCTCGCGAACCCTCCGGCTACTAATCCGACGTCTCAAGGCTGTTCCTCTTGAAAATCATGCAACTTTTGAACAGCTTAAAAAAAATAATAATAATAGTACATAATTACACTAGACTCGGAAAAATTTAGAACGGCTCTTTATATGTTGTACTCTTAACTGTTACAAATAATGAACCTAGGAGTTACGGAACACTCAGGAAAAACTGCTAAAGATAACGGAATTTCCCGGTTATTTCTATAAGTCCATGTTTCTTCTTATTACGTCCATAGTGCTTAGGTGAAGAAGCATCATTAGTTTTTTCGAGTGTTTAAAATCATTGGTTCGTTTATAAAGCTATTCAAAAGACTTGTGACGACGATCGCGCTTTCTTCAGGTGGAACACCCGTAACCACGGTCTTTATCAGATTGCTTAGCGGAAATTAAACGCGCATTTTTTGTTTTTGCTCAGAAGCAGGGCAAATCGGGACTTTGCCCAGGCCCCCTTTTCGAACGGGCCCCAATTTCAAATGTTCTTCTGAAATAGTCTTTTTTTATATCAAAATTTTATGAAAAATAAAGCAAATTTCATTGATGGGGCCCTTCCCCCAAATCCATCAATGTCCGGGGCCCCTGTTGGTCATAATCGGGCCCTGCTCAGAAGCAAAACTATGCGGATAAGTCTAATTTTGTATGCGAGGTATATAGGAATGCATATTTTGGTAAAAGCCTCTTCATTGGAAAAGGACTTTAATTCACTTTCTTTTTGAAAGCTGAATTTACTTACTTAACTTTTTTTTTCTTTTTTGCTTGAACGACAATTCACACCTTTTTTCTTCAATGTACAATCAACGTTAAAATTATAAAAGCAACGAAAATATATTTTAAAAAAAACTACTTTATTCTGTTCCAAAACTTTTCTGTATCGAAAAAATCATTCTAAGTAAATCCATTCTGCCTTTGTATAAGTTTTTTTTTGCCTTTAAGTAAGTTATTGCTTTCTACTGAAGAAGAGATTCAAAAATAGCTTTCGCTGTACTTAAAATGATCCATAATTGCACTTTAATGGAACCGCTTTATAAATAAATCAGCTGTTCACCACGCAACTATCAGCAACGCCGCGGTGAGTGGAAGACTGCATGACGCAATCGACGACGCAAAAACGGTTGCTTTTAAAATCAGATTAGATTTCTCTCATCACAATCGAAATGTTTACATTCAAAATTGGATTTCCTCTTATCTTAAAAAATGCTGATTGTATGTCTGTGCTGTTAGAGGGTTTTTTTTTTTTTTCTTTTCTTTTCTTTTTCTGGATGTTATCCAATTCTCTGTCCTTTTCCTTCAGATATCAAAGTTCTTCAATGTATGTTATCTTTTGACCAAATGATATTTTATCTACCGCCCAGTCACGAGTTCTGTGGATGAATTTTCTCTTCTGTATTGCGTATTGTTTGCGTAGAACTTCTGTGAACCCCATTTCCTCTATCCGTGCGTTTTGTGGAAAAGTTGGTACACTGGTCGTGACCTAAATCAAACGAAGCAGGCGTGTGAAATATGAATATTAATCTTTAAATAGTGCAGTCAAAAATCAAGTCGTGATCACTTTTGGGAGCTTTGAGTATTTAAACATGCATCAGTTTGAAAAGTTAAATGACTAAGTACAAAATAGTATTTTTTAAATGTTCGTAAATGTAAAATGTTGAAGTAATTGAAACATGCCATTGGATCCTAATAGGGAATCGCTATTGTTATGCTGATTGCTTGAATTATTTTTGGTTGCAAACGCTCTCTCTTTTTTTGTGTAAGATCATATATAGAAATTACGTTTGCTTTGTGGCATTTTATTCATCGAAAAACTTACATGGGTACGACCTCGTTCATCCATATGTAAGAAAACTGGATAGACAACCCAACGCTGAAAAAGTGCAGCCGTTGTCATCGCTCGATTTAACTGCCACAACATGGCAGTCGAACGAATCGCGTATTGCTTGCCGCATGTCACACATAGTCAAAGAACTGCATGTCATGTGATCAGCGTCATGTTCAGTTTTAGTAATGGCAACGGCTGCACTTTTTCAGAGTTTGGGACATTTGGGAAGTCCATCCAATTCTTCGTATGTATCAATGGATATTTCTAAAATATTTCTCCTTTTCCTTTTTAAGACTTTCCGAGAAAGTTGAAAAGCGTTTACGAGTTCGATTTGCCTGTGTGTACGTTCTCTAACTGCCTTCGATAAGATAGATTTGCTGCGAAATTTATGTACGCCATTGATATGGACTCTGCCGCAAAATATATGTGCAGCAAGTTTTTCTCAAGGCTTTTATTAAAAAATAATGTAACTTTTAAGTTGAACAATTTTTAAACTGGCCAAATTACGTCAGACTTGGAAAAAAAAAAAACCGACTAATCTTCATAAGTGGAATTTTTGCCAACAGGAAATCTAGAGTTATAAAACATTTAAAAGAGAAATGGTGGGAGCGGAACGTATTTTGAAATATTTTTTTAAAACGGATGACACCTTGAACGATTTTGCTTCTTCTCCCTTGAAAGTTGAATACAAAAATTTTCTGTTATATAAGAATGCATGGTATACTTTGTGAAGAAGCATTTTACATTTTTATATAGATACAATTCATTTGTTTTTAAAGCTACTGGAAAGCACTATAAAAAGAGTTATCCCTTTATTATGTTACCCCTTAAAAACTGAATGTTTTATAAGAATAAAGTCTCTTACTTAAGAAAAAAAAACTCTAACAACACAGAATACACTGATTAATGATTACCTTGGTGATTTTTGTCAGTCTTCTATAAGCACTTAAAACTATAAACTATTTTCTTTTGTTTTATTAGAATGTGTGAAAATACTTCTCAAAATATTTTCCTGTTTCAAAGCAAATTAAAAATTTTATCGCCTTTTGCCTTTTCGTTTTCGAAGGAACAAAAAACTCAATCGTTCAGCTTTCGTACTCTAAAATTTTTCTTAAACGAAGTGAACAGAGGCGTAGCCAAGGGGGGGGGGGTAGGGGGGTCATAACCCCCCATGAGAAATTTTTTGCCATACAAAATGTATATACTTCACTACATTATCACACATATGTATACATATATATGAGTTGCAGTGGTCGTAACCCCCCCTCCCCCCATGAAAAATTTCTGGCTACGCCCCTGGTAGTGAATGTTAAATAAAGATTTTTCAGATCCCGCAGGAAAATAGTATTGGGCAGTATTTTCGCTAAAGACTAGTTTTCTCTTATGAAAAGTTCCTTTTATGGCAGACTTGTAAGTTAATGGCTATCGAAAAAGAAATGAACATCATGAAAACGTATGCTTATTTAATTAGTATACTGCTACAAAAAGTTGCTGTTTAAAGGTGGTACAGTCTTCATACTTCTGATTCACATACATGCAAAAATATGAAAGTCGCATTTCTAAAAAAATTTTGAAGTGCGCACGCAGTATTTTTGAGGCTTGGGGATGACTCGATATGTGGAAGAGTATATCAGGAACATGATGGTGGTATCTGAAGACAGAAAAGAATCTGGCAAAATATCACCCGAAAAAGGTGAGTGATTGTCTAATTTTTATTGTGTGCGATTTGCTTATAGTTCACAATCATCCGTCATATATAATTTTCACTTAAATATTAATGACAGAAAAGGAATCTAATTGCCAAATTTATTCTCCCTGTGGAGAAACGATCTCTACAGCAATGCTTTCCTAAGAAGAAAACAGTGTTTACAAATTTAATGCTTTAAAACCAAGTATTTAATATTTTTTTTTCCCAACCATTATCTTCCCCATTGTTCTGATAACATTCCTCTATAATGTTTTTATGATAAAAAATTTCTCTAATGCATTTAAAATCTCATTTATTCCAATAAAATTAAAGAGTTCTAATTGCATTATCAAATTTTTTAATCATAATCTAATTAATGTCTTCTAATTGCATTATAGAGATATTTTGTATCATAATAACTTTAGATGAATGTTTTCAGAATAAAGAATGGTTGAAAAATATTCAGTATTTCGTTCTAAAACCTTGGAATTTGTTGAGACGGTTTTCTCCACCGATTAGTATTGCCCTGGAAAGAGTGGTAGAAACCCCTTAAAGCTGTTCTCTGGAAATCGCATGCAACTTTTAAACAACTTTTAAAAAAATATATATATATATATTGCGCTAGACTAACTCTTCGACCCTTTTTCGAAGTCAGATTTTGTGCTTATGAGTTTTTTCTGTAAGTTACATGAAATATACAGTTTTACTGTTAGTTTTAGTCCATACTGCATTGAGTGAAGAAGCATTATTAATATTTTCGAGTGTTTAACATCATTGGTTTCTTTTTAAAGCTGTTTAAAAGTCCTGTGACGACGAGAGCTCTTCAGGTAGAACACTCTTAAGAAAAGTAATTTGACTGCCTATTATACAAGGTGCGCCAGAAAAATGTATATGTAGAGATGTTATAGAAAGTTTACTTTCCTACGTATAAGGTTCAATTTATAGTAATGTTATGTTTAGACAGTCGAGTTTTCTGCACGCTCTCCAAACTTTACGCCGCTCGATTTTTTTCGTATGGGGTGCAGTAAAAGATGAGGTGTACCATGTAAATCTCGTAACCGGGACAGCACTGTAGAGTGAGCGCTGTGCCCAAAATTTCTTCGGACACTATGGTGCGAAGTATTACGGTATCAGTCAAGACTTATACTCAAAATTGTCGAAGGCCACCATTTTAAACATTTACTGTATTAGTACATTCAGTTTGACCAGAAATTAAAAGCTTACTTTCCCAAATTAGACCATAATCTTAATTTTCCCAGAAATTTAACCTTGTAAGGGCGGAAGATTAAGTTCTCTTTGACAGTTCAAAGTGGTTACATTTCTGACTCACGCTACATAATGACCATCAAATTACTCAAACGATGTGTTCATCCTAAAACAGTAAGTGACACTCAGAGAAGGCGGGCACTTCATTTCTCCCACAAAATGTGCCCAACTAATGGAGGTATATTAAAATGTTACGGCCACATTGTATTTTCCAGAAAATTGTGCAGCTTAACGGAGGTTCTACTACGTTTATTCCAAAATTTTGTATTTTACTTCGTTATTTCATGCATGCTAGATATTCGGATAAACCTTTAGGAAATGTTCGTTTGAATTGAAAATAGTTTGTGTAGTAATAAAGGTTTAGAAACGAACGTTTTTTGTCGGAATTACATATTAGTTCTCATAGATTAGGTTCAAAGGGAAATAATTTAAAAACACTTTACTTGTCCTATTTGCTGCAAAGACCTGACAGCAGCGATTCCCTTTCTAAGCCCATCGTTGCTACTTGATAATTGCGGGTTTTTCAGTGGTCGCCACATCGAACGTTGGGTCGCATTGGGAAAAGTATGACAGGATTCATTGATGAACTTGGAAGAAAAATTGCCCGCTGTCGCATCTTTGTGACCAGACGACGAGATTGAACAAATCGTGTGCAAAGCGCAATAAAACTGATTGGAAGTGTTTTGTAACGAATGAGTTTGGCATGATTTCTTTCTTATGTATTGCCATCGATGTTTTGCTTTTCCCTTAATGGTCAATATTAGTCAAACTGTTTTTGATTTTGTCGGCAAGTTCTCTTTAGGGTGTTCCATCTGAAGAGCGATCGTCGTCATAAGACTTTTGAACAGCTTTAAAAATAAACCAATGATGTTAGACACTCGAAAAAATGAATAGTGCTTTTTCACCCAATGCACTATATGGACTGTCACTAACAGTCAAGTTGTATATCTCTTGTAACTTTCAGAAAAATATTCAGAAGCACAAAAATTGCCCGAATATTTAACCGTTTTTGGAAACATCGCGAAATTCCGTATGTTCAGCAGTTTTTCCTGACAGCTTTGTAACTCTTCTAGATTCATTGTTAGTGTCAGTTCTAGAGATGAGAAGGGCTCAGCCGGAGTTCTAAAGCCCGATCCCGAACCGGGTTCGGGCTCTGTAATTCACGATTGTGTTCGGGCACGGGCGGGATCGAGCTCGTGAGAAATTTCACCTTTAATGAACATTACTCCTCTCCTTGTAAACAGATCTTAAAAAGTAATTCATGAGAGAAATAAATTAATTATTATTATTTGATAAACTTGAATAATTTAAAGAATTAGGAAGTGCATCAAGAGTTTGCTATTATATTTGTCTTTAATTTTTTGCACAAACGGCAAAATTTATGATATTTTATGAATGAAGTAATTGACTTTTCTTTATCTATAAGCTGAAATTATAGGCTTGGGCTCGAATTAAAAGCCCTCGCGCTCGGGCTTTAAAATAGGAGACCGAACTCATCTCTGGTCAGTTCACAGGGCAACTTGTAAAGAGACATTCTAAATTTTTCAGAGTCTCTAACGCTATTAAAATTTTTAAAAAGCTGTTCGAAAGTTGCATGATTTTCAAGGGGAACAGCATTATCAAGATTGCATCTCAAACTCTATTTCCATCGCTTGGGAGCCGTATCCTAAGTAGACTTGTGCAGTCATCAAACCCCAGGAGGTCGACTTACATCATAAGGAGAGCGGCCTTGACGCCGGGCTCCTCGAAGCAGCCTGTCATAATCCACTTCTCAGTCATCGGAAGCGGTTTTTAGTCACCCAAGTGACGAAACATCGACCGCTCAACCCCGTCGTCAGCCCGTCCCTTTTCGGCAAGCGTCGGTCTCCCATCCCAGCGTCTGCGAGTCTAGGGGAGTTTTTCCTTCCCTTGCTGCTGGCTCAACTTTCTTTCTGCTCGACCCTTCCTAAAATTAGCCCGCCGCGGCGTGCATGAGTGTTTGCCCGTGTGTTTTCTTGGTATGCGCCTTGTCTGCTTCTTTGAACTCCCTTTGAGTGCCTGCCAGGTCCGCCGAAAAACTCCAGAAAGGCATTCTGCCGCACGCGGTGCGCCTGTGAATAAGAAGAGGAAAATTATTCCAGGGGCTGGCTCACTGGACGCTAACGGTGTTATTCGAAAAAATCGTGTGAGTTTGGTACATAATTACAAATAAACTAATTATGCCAGGCACTTCAAAATTTTGAAACTGTCTCTCTACAAATTGTATACTACATACTGAAAAAAACGATAAACCTGTATCAGTTTCAAATTTTTTAGAAAAAATTCTTAAAAATCGGACATTTTCGCAAAGCGTGTCACTCTTCGAAAAATCTTGCAGCTCAGATCCATGTTTAAGAATTTTTTCTGAAAATTTCACAAAAGCCACAGCTTTTTCGATTATTGCAGTGTGTAAAGCAGCTTATGAAGAACCTTCTGGAATTTTTTGGAGACCAGGGTGCTATTAGTTTATTTCAATTTGTGTACAAAGACTAAAAGCAGAGCTCTTTTTTTTTTTTTTTCGAAGAACAGCTTTAAATAATCGCGATCGTTCATCAGTTGACCGCTATTCCCAGAATTGGAATTTGTATCTTAAAAATGATTGCAATTTATGTAAGAACTTATGAATTTAATATTTGATACTAATGTCTGATTATCAAATTTTCCAGTAAATTTTGAGCCATATTTTTGTGCGTAAGTCCTTTTCTTTCACACTTTTTTTTCTTGGAAAATTTTTAAGTTTTAAAAACCGAAATAGATCTTTTTTTTTCCCCTGTGAAACAGATCTCATATACAACCTTACTTTTATTCTGGAATATTTGTAAAAATTGAAATATTTGACATAGCACAAAAACATGCAAAACTTAGTAACATTTAAAAGAAAAATTGCCCATTGGGTTTCTTTTACCTGTTTTCCTTTCCAAGAGGAAGCAAGATTTTTTAACTTATTTGAAATATTTTATTCATTGAATGATGCCGATAAATTCTTAACAGTATCTTTCGAAATTTTACTCTGGTGGTAATTGTTCAATTCCTGTATGAATGATTTGAGCTACGTTAATGAGCTTCCAGTTTAAATAAATTTTCGTGCAAGGGCAAGGGGGTTCCGCAAGTATCCCAGTTTTAAGGGTGTATGTCGAAAAAAAAGAACTCTGTTTTTAGTCTTGGTACACAAATTGAAATAAACTAATAGCACCATGGTCTACAAAAAATTCCAGATGGTTCTTCATAAGCTGCTTTACACACTGCAATAAGCGAAGACGCTGTGGCGTATGTGAAATTTTCATAAAAAAAAATCTTAACGATGTAGTTCGAAAAAATCATGCGATTTTGGTACATAAGTACAAATAAACTAATTATGTAAGGCACTTCAAAATTTTGAAACTGTCTCTTTACAAACTGTACTACATACTGAAATAAATGATCAACCTGTATCCGTTTCAAAACTTTTAGAAAAAATTCTTAAAAATTGGAAATTTTTTTCGAAAAATCCTGCAGCTCAGATCCGTGTTTAAGAATTTTTTCTGAAAATTTCAGAAAAGGCACAGCTTTTTCGCGTATTGCAGTGTGTAAAGCAGCTTATGAAGAACCCTCTGGAATTTTTTGGAGACTATGGTGCTATTAGTTTATTTCAATTTGTGTACCAAGACTAAAAACAGAGTTTTTTTTCTTCGAAGAACAGCCTTAAACATGGATGAGCTGCAAGATTTTTCGAAGCGTGACACGTTTTACGAAAATTTCCGATTTTTAAGAATTTTTTCTAAAAGTTCTGAAACCGATACAGATGGATCGTTTATTTCAGTATGTAGTACAGCTTGTAAAGAGACAGTTTCAAAATTTGGAAGTGCCTGGCATAATTAGTACATTTGTACTTATGTACCAAAATCATATGTTTTTTTCGAACTACACCGTTAAGCACCCACTGCGTGTAAAACTGATTCCGACATTGCCTTCCTGTACCTTTCTTCTTTCCTACGTGGTATTCAAAAAGACAAGTTGGGAAGCAACGACGAGCACAGAAAGGATATCTCTTCCGCTACGTTTTCCGATGAACGCGGTAGCAAACCTATTAAAACAAATAAAACTCTCTCTGTATTTATTTTTTTTTAAATGATCGTTTATATATTTAGAAAATAATGAGGGGAGACTCATTCCCGAATCTCTAAAGATGGTGACGCCCATGCAAGACGCGCATTACAGGCATCCTTACTTTCCCATTAGCAGTAGCTTAGAGAGCGAATTTCCGACTGGCACTACCAGCTTTTTGCCTCTCACCACCCTGATAAGAATGCGATCCCAGCGTTCCTTCGCCCAGTTTTCCTTGGCATACAGAGAGGTTTTCTTTTTTTCTGTGCGACCTACCTCACTTTGGAGGTCGGATGGCTCACCTCGGGCTCCTGCGGAATGCGTCCCAGATACTCAGGGGACACATTTTGTTAGAACGAATAACTGTGATCCACTGGTAGGTGCAAGCAAAGTTCCTTCTTTCCCCCCTTTGACTGTAAATATTCGCAGAATTTCCCTTGGCTATTACACTCGACACCTTTCCAGGTTAGTCGTTATGGCCGAAATGTCATTTCGTTAACCCTTTAACGCGCAGTGTTCCCACCACAGGGAACACCCAACTCTGACGTTTTGACTGTTGCCAGTCACGAAGAATAGATTGGATTTCTATAAGAATAGCTGCGGGTGACAGAGCTCCACGAGAATCCTTTAATTTTTATTTAGCACGTCATTCCCGTAAAAAAAAAAAAAAAAAAATGGTCACGATTATTTTTAATAGCACTGACATCTGCTGAAAAATGAAAGAATGCGAGAACAGCTTGGATAGATTGACCAATGCTGAAAAAGGGGCTGCCGTTGCCATCGCTCGACTTAACTACCAGCTAGATGGCGGACGATTCGAAACGTTCATCGCGTGCCACAGATCGAGAGACCCTTTTTTGACGACAGCTGGCTGTGCGTGGGCACAGCCAGCTGCGTCAAAAAAAGATTCTCTCTCGATCTGTGGCACGCGATGAACGTTTCGATCGTTCGCCATTTTGCTGGTAGTTAAGTCGAGCGATGGCAACGGCAGCCCCTTTTTCAGCATTGGGAAAGGGTTGCGCCTCAAAGGGTTAAAGGAGAACGAGCACCATTCGCCCCGAAAGAAAGAGTGTCGATGAGTGGTGTCATCGCGCGTCCGCAGCTGCTGTCTTTCGGTGGTGTGCGGAGGAGTGCGTGGTGTGAATGCATCCACTTCCCCTTGCTTATATAGAAGCGAAAGAGCAGGATGCAGCATAATCGTCCGTCTGCCCCTCTTTGCAGTAGTCGGGTTTTCGCGGAACTTGCTCCCGTTGAGTCGCGGGGCCGATATTGGGACGTCCGCCTGCAGATGGCCCGACGGCCCTGTTTATTTTTGGGACTGCAACTCACGGAAGATCCCTCATTGCAGTTGCTGTCACTATCAATGAGCACTTTCGCAGCAGTGACAGATTTCCGGCTTCACGAAGTTTTTAAATGCTTTACGAGGGTGTGGCTCTAATGAACTTAGATTAGAATGCTTTTGCATGATGTGCAAATGAATAAATATAAACCACCAACTGTGAAGGGAGAGAAAATGCACTTCAGGTTTAGGCGTTTTCAGTGTATCGTTATTATTTTAATTCCTAAGTTTAAAGGCTCTACATGGTTTGATTTCCCCCTCGGCTTGGTATGTGTGACTGGAAAATATCTAGTGTTTTTAATGAAAGTTTTTAAAAAATATAAAGGTAGGCAGATTAGATTGCACAGCTTGTCTGCAATTTAATACTTCCCAGAGGTGCTTTTTACTTAAGGGGGGGGGGGACTGAAATTTTCCTTTTTGAGCACCTTTTTAAGAATACATATAGTTTACTAATATAGACTTTTCCATTAAAAAAAATGTAAAGGAAATTAGAAACGATGTTTAATCATAGTAAATTCATCTTGCATAAGCTTTTTCAAAAGCATTTTTTTTTTTCTCCCTGCTCTGTTACGAGAAAAAACTCTCAGAATTTACTAGGGATGGATGTGAGACGACTTTTTGCGAGATGAGACAGATATTTACAGCTTTTTTGCGAGGCGAGACAAACATTTTTAACATTACAATATAGGGGTTTTGCGAGACGAGACAAACATTTTTAACATTACGATACAGGGATTTTACGAGACGAGACAAATATTTTTAACATTACGATATAGGGATTTTGCGAGACGAGACAAAGCTTTTCGGCTGTTTTGCGAGACGCTTATTTTTCGTCTCGCGTCCATCCCTAGCAATTTACTTTTCTTGTTCAGCTGAGCTCAAGTTTTTATTTTATTTTATACCCACTTTTAAAAGCATTTTCAGAGCAAAATAAATTTTAATTTTAAGGTGTGCTTTTAAAAAAAAGTGTTAGTATTATCATTTTAGCTTTAATACTGCAGTCATAGTATCGCATTTCCAATCATTCACCAAAATAAACTCATGGCACTTGAAAACATTTTAAATGTATTTCCACATTTGCCGTTATAGATTCGAAATATTTCGTAAAAATCGTCAAATATTGAATAATATCCTAAATTTAATCTAATAATTAAAAACTTCAACACCCCTCATTTGGTGATGATTATTAGATGATGAGTGGCACACATTATCATCCAATATTGTATAAATTGGCACAAAGAAATAATCCATTTTGCTGGAAATATCTTTCCGGAAAAGAAGTGTTTGTTAAGCTGTCGAATTTGTGTGATTGAAAAACCATAAACAAACTTCAAAGAACTTTTACAATTGCTTTCGTCACTCATAATCGCCGATTTTGTATGACAAAACACATTTTTCACGGACTTACTCCGACCATATTCGTGCTGGTAAAAACTGAAAGAACTCAAAACATTTCTCTCTCTTCGTTTATTTACTGATGTCCTTATTGAATCTTTAGTCTAAATTGCGTGGTTGGGGGAAAAGGAAAAATCGTACGCGACATTGGCTTCTTCACGCTTTCCGAGTCCTTAATGTCTTCATTCTTTTCTCGTTCATTCACACACAGTGCTGCACGATGCGAATACGGCGAATGCAAATATACGGTTAGAAGGTTCGAGAGATTTCATCCAATTCAAAAACTGAAAAAAATTGCTCTGTAAACCTTTCCGATTGGTTGTTTAGAATGAATGCATCTTTGGCTAACTCATAGCTAGCTTTTCTATACTCGGGACAAACCTAACCTGATAGTGGAGGTTGGAGGTGAAGCTGTGGACCGCGTGTGATTCCGCCGCTCCCAAATAGTTCTTTCCGTTTGCACAGCTTATTACAAAAACTAAGATATTTTTCATCTTATTAAGTGCTAAAATAAAGTGTATGTTATACAATAATTACATATCTGTGTTACTTGAATGCAATAATTAAAAGGATTAAGAAATTAAATCAGAAATCAGATGTGACGCCTTCCTAGACGCTTGACCAATGATAGACCTCTTTTGTGCTGAATTGAGTACTGTGGATTTGCCTAGCTGTTGGGTTGCTTTGTGATGTTGACAGTCATATAATTGGAAGCAGAAATGAGTGTCGGGACGATACATTCTGAGAGTAGTGAAATGACCCCTCTAGCCTTCTCCTCCGCTATCAGGTTAGGTTTGCCCCGAGTATATAGTCAAGTCCCAGAAATCGGGTTGCCAAAAGAAAATGTTCCTATTTTTTTACTATTGACGATAAATTCTGACATTTTTGTCATTTTTACTGTCCGAAATTTAGACATTCTCGCGATTTCTCCATTCCAATAATTAAATTCTTAAAGAAATTTTCTGGACTTCAAATTCCAACTTTTGAGACATTGATCTGGGAATTTGCGACATTCCAGTACTTTTTATTTTCGAAAATCCACAAAAATTTTCTTAATTGCAACTGAGCAACTATTATCCTTGTAAAGTTCAATTGTTTTATAGAAATCCTTTACGAAAATAGTGCAAAACTAAATTATTAAATTAAAATTTAAGTTACACTGTTTTATAAAACTTCTATGAATAATATATATTAATGCTATTTATAATAAGTTATTTAGCGCTCGATCTTTGATTTTGTAATGTTCTGTACTCGTTTTTCTTCCTGTATCAGGGCATGCAGGGTCTTAGCAAAACTCTGGCCAATAGGCGACGTGTGCCATAAATGGCACGTTGAGACTTACTGTTGGCCGTGTTGTGCAATGCTAGAACTTGGTAATAGGCACATAAAATCTGTCACACAGACCCGAAAATGACACACGTGGTTCTTTCAAAAAGTGTGCAACTTTATGGAGATAAAGTAAGGTGCATAGTTTATGGGCACTGTTCGGACAGTTTTCATAAAAAACCGTCCGAATTAGAACGGCATCCAACGGGAGTGATTTCATTCTCGTAAACTAAAGCCTGTCTTAAAAATATATTTGTTCATTCCTGATTCTATTATCTGCCTATTATATCCAATTGGTACTTTAGCAGGAAAATATTTCCGTAAATTTTGACTCCATTTTTACTATATGTAATGAACAAATACCCTTGAACTTCCAATGTCTGTCCTCAGCAGTAATGTAGTATCCTTACAAACTATTGGGTTGGCAACAAAGTAATTGCGTTTTCTTGTATAAAATTCAAGCAAATAAGTTTTCAACAAGTTTTTAATTACAGGTAAGCTGTGCCTGAACATACGATTCATATTTGTTACATTTTAAAGTAAGAATTTCACTGGCAGTATTTTTTTTCGTCCATAAAAGATGGCCACCCTCCCCCTTTTTAGAGGACAATATTAAAAATGTCCTGAAATTAATTTTTAGGTATTCGTGACTGCTGCATTTTACAGAAAGAATTTCACGGATAGCTCTATTTTTATTTGAGATCACGCGGGATATGTGAAAAGAACTTTTTGGCCCCTTACCCCCCTAAGACTACGAATTTTGCAAAATGCTCTCTGATCTAGCACCTATGTTGAAGAACTCACGTACGTGCCAAATTTCGCATAATTAACTTCAGTAGTTTTGGCCAGGCGAAATATTGACATACGGAAAAACGCAATTACTTTGTTGCCAACCCAATATTTCAAACGGGATAACAGATATAACGGGCATGTAATTATTATTCCTTACAAAGATACCCCCCCCCCTCTCCCTCACGGGTCAAACAGATTGATATTTCCCCCACACCGGGACCCTAAAACAATATAAATAAAGAATCGGCTTAAAAGGCATTTCATGATCTCTGGTAATTGTGCCGGCTGGTTTGACATTCAGCCATTCTCTCCAGCTATTGATGGTTCACGCACGAAAAACTGGACTGGTAAATAGCCGGAGCGTGATTCGACGGTTTTTGCCACTTTTCGCCACGCCGATCGATATAATAACGCAGTCAAAACGATGATGCTCTTCGCTGTATCTCCCCCCTCCGTCCCCCGACGAGACGAGTTGGGTTGTTAACAAGCCAGACTTTTTTTTTTCTAATAATCTCGTGCTAATGATTTGGTAGTTATTCCTTCTTGCGTTTGCTTTTAGCGATCGCTCTCTTCTTTGTTAAGATTCGTTTCGACTTCTAGCATTTCATGCCTCGGAGTCCACCTGTTTTTCGGGTCGTGGGGAGCGGGATAATTGGCGGCAGATGATGACGGTGGAATTCATCGTAATCAGTCCGCACGCGGGATGGCGATTTAAAATGTTAATGTATCCAGTAGATTATGATTGCTTGGTGACCGGCTAACAATTCTGCATTCGTAAAAACCTAAAGATCAGATGTTTTGTGTGATTCTTTTTAATTGGCCGTTTTCATAGCTTTGAAACTTCCAAAAATGTGATGAATTATTATTATTATTTAATACTAGAAGAAATAATTTTTATAATTACGCTAGATGGCTTGATACAATAGCAGCAAATTCATTAACAAAAGCTTCATAAAAATATTGTGCAAAGTACATCAGGTTTATTTTTGTTTAAAGAAAACAAAACATTCCATTATTCTCACTATGCCTTCGCAATTTAGACGGATAGATGAGCACTGTAGATTTCCGCGTAATGTCAGCCCCATGTTATACGTTAAAAAGCACCAGAGGAATTGTAATCAATGTGATGTAAAGTCGAAACTCGTTTAGTTATACCGTGTTTACCCGCATAATAGTCGCACCCCAGTTTTGATACAGAAAGTATATAGCTTTAATTACAATATTATGTAGTAAATTTTCGTAGTAATTAATAATCGCACCTAGACATTCACCATGAAAAATTGGCAAAAAAAGTGCAACTATTACGCGAGTAAACACGGTAATTAATTTTTCTATAAAACAGTTGATTAAAATGGGTAATTCTAGCATTATAAGAGTTCAGACCAAGGCTCGAAATAAGTCGCGGCAGTCACGGAAAATGCCGTGATCGATCTTAGCCCAAATAGTCGTGATGATCAATAGTTCTCGCGGCTAATTTAGCTTGCAAGCTTTTTTACTTTATTACTTGAGTGTCTCTATCGCCGATGTTTAAGGTTACATTACATATGAAATTGAAGAAAACTTCCAAGAAAAGTGAATTTGTTTTCTTTTCTTTTTTAAGTTAAACGAAAAATATGCTCAGGGATTGCTTGTTGCCAGCTTCACAACCTTATTTCGAGTCCTGGTTGAGCCATTCATTAATTGGTCTTCTGCAGAACCCCCAATTTCAGTCAAGTAATTTTAAATGTTCTATAACAGAAAGTTCGTTTACAGTAAAATTATCCATTGAATGGATGGACGCGAGACAAGACAGAGATTTACAGCTTTTTTGCGAGACGAGACACACATTTTTAACATTACGATATAGGGATTTTTGCGAGACGAGACAAAGCTTTTAGGCTATTTTGCGAGACGCGAGACTCCTATTTTTCGTCTAGCGTCCAACCCTATCTTTTACGTTTATTTCATTTTTTGTTTTCTCCCTAGAAATTTCAGATGTTTCGAAACTTTCTGGAAGTAAAGGATTTAATTTAAATACTGGTATTGACAATATTTGGAACTGTCCAGAAACATGTCTGTTATTTCTTAAGTACTTAGATGCATGAAAAAAAAGAACAATAAAATATTTTTTTTACTAATTTTAGCTCATTTTTGATTGATTCGTTTATATTTATTGCAGTACCCAATTAGTACTGTGTTGTGGTAATTTTATGTAGAAACCATGAATATTGCAGGGTTTTTTTTTTTTTTTTTTTTTCTACTTGAATAATAAACGAACCTGAATACTCGAGAGGCTGGAATCTGAATACCTCTACTGATACTCTTAAGGGTGTATGTCGAAAAAAATGTCTCCCATGGTCTCCAAAAAATTCCAGATGGTTCTTCATAAGCTGCTTTTCACACTGCAATAAGCGAAAAAGCTGTGGCTTTTGTGAAATTTTCAGAAAAAATTCTTAAACATGGATCTGAGCTGCAAGAATTTTCGAAGAGTGACACGCTTTGCGAAAATGTCCGATTTTAAAGAATTTATTCTAAAAGTTTTGAAACTGATACAGATGGATCGTTTATTTCAGTATGTAGTACAGCTTGTAAAGAGACAGTTTTCAAAATTTTGAAGTGCCTGGCATAATTAGTTTATTTGTAATTATGTACCAAAATCACATGATTCTTTCGAATAGCACCGTTAAGATAAAATATTTGGTGTAACTGATTCAGCACTGAGAAAATTAAATAAAAATTATCAAATCCAAGATCATGAAACCATAAACAGATACATTAGGGATTTTCGAGGAATAGTATGGAGAGGGAAAAAATCATGGATAGGGATGGGCGAGGGACGTAAAATAGGCCTGCCGCGTCTCTCAAACAGCTGCAAAGCTTTTTCTCGTCTCGCAAAATCCCTTTGTAGCAGTGGCGTAGCCAAAAATTTTTCATGGGGGGGGGGGGGTTACGACTACTACAACTCACTTATATGCATACATGTGTGTGATAAGGGAGTGAAGAATATACATTTTGTATGGCAAAAAATTCCTCATGGGGGGGTTATGACCCCCATAACCCCCCCTTGGCTACGCCCCTGGTATAGGTGTGTGATAAGGGAGTGAAGAATATACATTTTGTAAGGCAAAAAATTCCTCATGGGGGGGAGGGGGTTATGCCCCCCTAACCCCCCCCCCTTGGCTACGCCCCCTACTTTGTAGTAATGATAAAAACGCCTGCCGCGGCTCGCATGCATTTTTATCATGGGAGGAGTTGAGAGCCTCAGCTTAGTGAAATTTAAGTAACCTCAAAAACCCCTTCTATTTCATTAGTTTAAAATAAACAGAGTTCGCTTAACCGAGATCGGGTCTGTTTGTAGTAAAGAAATATTATTCCAAAGACCATCATTACGGAGTACTGTAATTGTCCGCCACTCAAAGGTGGTTCCGCATGGCTAACCATCGCACATACAAACACAGCTGAAAACACATCCTTTTATTTTTTTTCTCCCTCTCGCTTCTTCCACAATATAGCATCTCACTCAACTGTCCTTTTCCACTCCTGCGTAACTTTCAGCCTTTTGTCTTTTTTCTTTTTCTCTCTTTGGAAGGAGAGATGTGTTGTTTTTATTATCCTCTCCCCCCCTAGTCCCTCACCTCGTACGTAATGCTTACGCAATAGGCGTGTTGATTTGTTAAGAAAATGGTGTGTGGTGTGAAACGAAAACTCGTAATTTACCGCTAAAAGCAGGAACTGACAAAAAAAGAGGCAAGAAGAAAATAAAGCGAATGCTCTCTGCTCAGTGGAATAAAACCAAATAAGTGCCGGGGAGTGTTTGTTGGAGATTTAGCTGCGGGCGTCAGTTCGCTTATTCAAGAGAGAATAATACATAAGCAGTTTTTAAAGTTATTTATTTATTTATTCGTTTATTTTCATTTATTAAAACGCTGGTGGAAAAAATATTTTGTTGAATTTCAAGAAAGATTTGTTTGCACTATTTTAAACCATTTGTGCCGAGACTCTTTGCATCTCACCTCAGTCTCTCTCCAATTTTTGACGATGCCTGCAGTAATAGACAAATTTCTAACATTAGCTGCAAGACCAAAGCTTCTGAAAAGTATTTGCATAAAACGTGAAAATTTTACGACTTACTCGGCCATTTTGGTATTTAGTGGAATTGAGATTTAATACTCATGAATTAAGAATAAGGAAATTGAATAACGTTTTCTAATTTTTTGTGACTTACAGTGAAAATACTAGGATACCGAGAAAGGAATGCTAGGTAGACATGGATAAGTAGGTACACGTACTTTCGGAAGCGGGCTCTTCCGATTCTCTCAAAAAGTGTTCCAACTTTCAGAAGTGTCCAACTTTTAGAGGTGTATTTCAATATTATAGCCTCGTCCCATTCCTAGAAAAGTATTCAACTTAGGGAGGTGTTCAACATTTTTTAAAAAAGGATTTAATAAATCATTTGTTTTGATTAAAGCAAAACATTTTATTAAAAGAAAAGTATTTTAGGTGTGTACTTTTGATTGTACGGGGGGGGATTGCTTGGTTAACAACATTTTCTTAAATTTAACAAAACATTACTACCCCGAAGGAATTTATAAAAAGGAGAAACCTCTTTTAAAAGCGTGTTCAGTTTAACTTTATTTAATATGACCAAACTAAGAAAGCACTAAACAAATTATTTTAATAACTCGGAAATTTTTCGAATGACTTTTCAAAATCCTTACAAATGATAGAAAGTTATAAATTAAAAAAAAAAAAAAATCTTAACTATGATAAAGCAAATTTTGTAATGAGATGATTTTACATATTACTAATTGTTTCGAGTGTTTAAAATCGTTAGTGTGTTTACGAAGCCCTTCCAAAGTTCTGTGACGCCCATCGTTTTTCAAAAGGAACACCCAAATGTACCTCATTTGGCGTAAGAGCTTTGCTAGAAGGATATTGATTCTTATGCCGGTTGCTTGTATTTTCAATAGAGGATGGCCTCAGCCTCTTATTTTTTGTGGGAGGGGTTCACTAATCCGAAGGGAAGTGACTACTCAAGTTTGTCAGATGGGGAGAGCTAACGCAACCTCCTGAACATTCTTTTCAGCACAGCTTTTCTTTTTCAGGAGAGAGGGGGTGTTCTCTCTGGAGGTTAGACATGACCTGCCCCGTGACCCCTTGGGGGAACGCCTTTTTCTCTCTCAGTAATCTTTTAATCCGATAGCCTGAATCTTTTTTGAATCAAAAACTAGGACTGTAGGCGTAGACATTTATATTTCAAAATGCATTTTTTAGAGCTTTTTAAGTCAAAGCAAAACTGATGCATTCAAAATCAGCTCTTTAAACATACGTCATTAAGGGCCACTGTATGTTCTATTAATAATTAATTCGAGCCTAATCATCTACGTTCACACTGCTGTGCTTATGATGCAAGCAACCTGTAATCCACGAATAAGTTTTTACATGGTTAGTAATTTTATTTGAGTGCCTCAACTCAAATTTTCTCGTTAATTTTCGAAAATTTGTCTAAAAAATGAAGAAAACAGTATACATTGAACTATTGAAACACTCCGTGCTTGCTCGCGTAATAGAACGCAGAAAAAAAATCGTTAAAATGTATTCCTCGCATAAAAGTCGCGGTCAGGTATTTGACTTTCATTTATGCCTATAAAAATATTACTGGAAAAAGAAAAATGCTTCTTTTTGTGTACAATTGAAGAAAAGATTATTTAATGTACGGCATTAAAAATGGAAAAATTGAGTAAGTTTAGTTATTTTACTATAATAGCAGTAATGTTTTAGCTTTAGAGTATACAATATTGTGTAGTAGTAGCCGTGCTGTACGGTTTCTGTTACCCCAGGATTTAGGGTAGCATAGGTTCTAATATAAATGAAATTATATAATGTAAAAATATACAGAATTTTAAATAGTAGGCAAAATGTGACGCAGGTTAATCATTAAAGTATGACTGAAACATACTTTGATGATTAACCTGCTTTATGAAAAATGCTACTTTTTGTAAATGCAAAATCTCAAGTAACCATATACTATTTCAAATGAAAACGGATCTTTTAAACGGAAAAAAAGAAGAAGGAAAAAGGAAAATTTTGCGTATACCATATCTATGCAACCCTCGTTAAGGAAAAAAAAAAGTACATTAAATATTTTTAAATATCTGGAATATTTTATTGGCGAATAGTAATTAAGGAAATAATTGTCTCTCAAAGGTCTGTTTTTCAGAATTGATAGTGGAAATGAATTTTTATTTAGAGGAAGGTCCCAGCAAAACCAGACCCAAAATTATTTTTTATCTAAGCAGTTAAATAACTATTTTTTTACGTTAAAGAACTACTGTGTTTACTCGCCTAATAATCGTACTTCCCCCCCCCCCCCAATATTTCATGGTGAAAGTCTAGGTGCGACTATTAGCGGGGAAATCCACTCCATACTATTGTAACTCTAATTCTAAAACATTACTGGTATTATAATACAATTACTATATTAACAAATGTATCCAGATCTGCCGTATATTAAATAATATTTTCGTCAGTTGCACGCCTAAAAGAGGTATTTTTCTTTTTATAGCAATATTTTTATCGACATAAATGAAGGTCAAATACGCGACTGCGACTTTTATGCGGGGAAAACATTTTGAGGATTTTTTCTGCTTCAAAATGTGGGTGCGACTATTATGCGAGGGCGACTATTACGGGAGTAAACAAGGTATATTTAGAGGCTATCTAATTAGTTTTTGGAACTATCCAAGTTTTCAACCGGACATGTGGGGAGAATAGTGGAAAAACGATTCTTGTTTTACTACTGAAGTAGTTATTTAAAGCAATTGAATCGGTACACTGGCCCTCCTAAATTGAGGAACATAAGTGGGTTTCAAATTCATGGAACATTAATAGTTTTGAATTTAGTATTGGTTATTTATATTAATTTAAGTCATCCGCTTTGAATAAGTTTTAACATAAGAAATGATTATTGAAATGCTGTCCATTCTCCTCAGCATGCTACAGACACACTTAATCCAGCCTTTCTGGGTTTTGACCTGGTGTACATGTACATCTTACATAACAAAGACGCAGCTTTCTGTTTTTCTCCGAGAGTCAAGAGAGCGGACTACAATATCAGAATACAACATTTAATAAAAAAAAGTCATAATTTATTTTAGGCGTGATGCAAAACATGGCTAAATTATTTAAAATGATGACTACAACAGGTGTTATAACATGCTGAAAGAGTAAAATAAATGAAATAAAAAAGAAAACTTTTACAATCGAATTTTTCAAAACATCAGACTCGGCAAATAGCCTACGCTGTTTCTCATTCGATTGTAGCGAGGACGCTGCTTGCAAATAGCAGGTCCCTAGCTTTTTGCAACGGTATACTCTAGTACAAAATACCGATTTCCTGTTTTATCGGCCGAACCTGTTCCAACTAACTTTCAACTATACATTTTTTGGTGTTTTATAATAGTATCGATTTTGAAAGACGTTCATTTTTTGAGAAACTTGCATGTCACTTTCTGGCTCTTTCAACCCTGTTACATTAATATCACCACATAATTGCAGCTTTTTAAAATGACACTTATTAAAGTACTGTGTTGAATACAAGTTTTTAAAATTGCGAGATTTGTATTGTTTTTCTTAGACTTTTCCGAATGTCGAATCTGCCGGATAAGTTGTGCCAGAAATGTTAAAAATACAGAACTCAGGACCTGATTTTTCTCACGGGCACTTTTTGCATGTGCCCTGGCCACACAGCTGTATATAGGGGCAGAAAATTCAAAAAGTGCTCTGGGAACAAAAATTTTATAGTCAGGGCTATATGGAACTCAATTTCATGATAATTGACAGTCGCAGTTTTTAGTTTCTCTTCGAATTTTCGGCTATTGCGAATCAGTTATTTTACTTTGCCATTTTATAATTTCATGCTATTGCGTGTTTCTGATATGAATTGCGACCTAACTGCTTGATATTATTTAAATAACAAGTTTACAAGAAGGATTCTGTCAAATTCGATTATGCTATTCTGTTGCTAACTGCATTATCAATTTTCATTTGTACAAAATGTAAGTGATAGCGATTATAAGATAGTCCTGCGGTTTTCATGATTACACTTTTCTAAAAGTTTGGGTTTAACCTTGATAAGCTTTCCCTTCATAAGCTCATTTTTTGTATGCGCTATTCTTTTACGAAAGTTGGACTTTCGATGTTTTTCCTCAAAAAATGTCATAATTTAGGTTTATTTCAATGTAACGATCAAGTTTCATTCCTTAGAAAATTGTTTAATTAAGGGAAGTGGTCAGTATGAAAGGTTTCATTAGCTTTGCCATCTGGCTCTATAGTACCGATATCACACTACCCAAACGGCGGTCTTGATTTGTGTTGCGATTCCTTAGAAGATTAAAAGCGGATTTCGTTGTTAAATTCGGTCGACCGCTGACGATGCAAATGAACAAGAAGACTGCCTAGCACTTGAAAGTACTATAAGATTTAACTTGTCAGATTCATCCAAACGCATTTTTAAGTTACGCATTGGTTAAAATTGCGTCTAAAGTATAGTTTTTCACTATGAGCCTTATGAGTATGCTATTTTTGCTTTCAAGAGCAACAGATCAGGACCCGATTTAGAAAATTCTTGACTTTTCGGCATAACTCGGTATTGAGGCCCTTCTAATACAGTCGGAGTGCAATTTCCAAAGTTCACACACACACAGGGGCGTAGCCAGGGGGGGGATATCGGGACATATCCCCCCCCCCGAAATTTTTGGATTAGTGATGAAATTCCATCTATTTATACACACATAAGTTCATATCCCCCCGAAAAATTTTCCAGGCGCATATCCCCCCCCGAAAAAAAAAATTTCCTGGCTACGCGCCTGCACACACAAATCGTGAATCATTGTGAAAGTACCATTTTAACAAGAATTGTGTACATTTGAAGCGTAGAAGCCTAAAACATTATCAAATAGAAAAAACGCAGAAAAACGTAATATGTCGTCATATTAACTTTCAGGGCCTGATGAACACTCTCTGATACAGAGGCGTAGCCAAGGGGGGGGATATCGGAATATATCCCCCCCGAAATTTTTGGATTAGTGATGAAATTCTGTCTATTTATACATATATAAGTTCATATCCCCCCGAAAATTTTCCAGGCGCATATCCCCCCCCCCGAAAAATTTTCCTGGCTACGCGCCTGCTCTGATATTATAGGCCAGCTTTCATTTCGAGGCCCGCTCCTAACTACTCTTATTCCATTCCACAAGTATAAAATACTAATATTGTAGTTTTGAGGCCCCCCAGACTTTTTTTTTACTGTAGCCCGGGCCTTATGGGCATATTGGTAATCAGGGCCTTTTAACTTCGTAGCTATTATAGAAAGTAAAATTAAAAATAAAAAGAATTGAGAACTTTTTCTTTTGAACTAAAAATATTGGAGACCCTTAGGCCCGGTTTACAGGAAAATCAAGGTCTGGAGCAGATGCCACATTTACCGCTCTCATGACCATAACTCCCGAATTCAATTAGCTCTTCCCCCACTGCAGTCTGATTTCTGCGTCCTCACATCTCACGAACCTACATTCAAGCGCAGATTTATGCTGGCATGTTCTACGAAATCGCGGCTCCTGCTTCCATTACGATTTTTTTTTCCTGGAAAAACTAGATAAATAATAATTGCCTTCCCCCCCCCCCCTTGTCCCACGGACAGCGATTCGTGAGACAGGGCCGTTTATGAAAATTTCGCTCGTAAACCGTGGAAGAGATTGCGTGCCACTCGCAGCACACAGCTCGTTCTGGAAGTATCCCCACCGAAAACGCTAATCATTGGGCCGTGGCAAGAGATCTGTTTAGGGGGGGGGGGGGGTTGCGCGCTCCACTGCCCCAATGCTTCCGCTGCTCGATTCCTTCAGCGCAGACGAAAAAGAAGCAACAAAATGCCTGCACTCACACATCCAACGCGCGCACGCATTGACTGTCATTTCATCCCCCCCCTCTCCCCTCTTCACCCCTATTGCTGCTATCCATTTATTCTTTCTATGTACTACCCTCCAATATAAAAGCAACCATAGGATGAAGGGTGGGGTGGAGGGAACCAAGCTCGAGCGTTTGCTATTAGCCGAGAATTATCATCCCGTTGGCGATAGAATTTATGAGTCCGAAATGGGGCACCTGAAGTTACTGAAATTATGATAGCGGCGCAGTGAACGTCCTGTTGGGTAAATTTTAGATAACAGAAACAACATACCAGGGGGAGCAACTCATCAAAATAATTTTATAGAAAAAGTATTACTAATTTAAACTCGGTCCATTATCATTACTACATATATCAGGTTGTAACGAAAGTTTTCCGCCAGCAAAAAGTTCCAAACAAAGTTAGAAAAAGAACCTGAAAGGAGTACCTTTAATGCGGATAGTAATCACCACCCACATCTATGATTTTCTGTCAACGTTTTGGTAGTTTTTCAAAACCTTCAGCCCAGAAACATGGGAGGCGCGAGACCAAAAACATAACTTTCAAATGCTAAAAATCGTTTGACAAAATATGGGCAAACACGCCAACGCGAACTGTTTGAAAAAAAAGAACTCTGTTATTAGTCTTGGTACACAAATTGAAATAAACTAATAGCACCATGGTCACAAAAAAAATTCCAGATGGTTCTTCATAAGCTGCTTTACACACTGCAATAAGCGAAAACGCTGTGGCGTTTGTGAAATTTTCAGAAAAAATTCTTAAACATGGATCTGATCTGCAAGATTTTTCGAATGAGTGACGTTTTGTGAAATTTTCCGATTTTTCAGAATTTTTTCTAAAAGTTTTGAAACGGATGTACGTTTATCGTTTATTTCAGCATGTACTACAGCTTGTAAAGAGACAGTTTCAAAATTTTGAAGTGCCTGGAAAAATACGCGCTTTTTAACTGCAGGTCGCTGATTTATTGCGCTGTCTTCATTTCCTACCTCCTAAAACAGTCTGTCAAATCGAACAGAGTGTGTAGCCAGCCTTATGGCCATTCTTCATTTCCCAGAGGGGTGTCCGACTGGACGTGTCCACGTTATGGAAGTGTCTGATTGGGTAATTTTCATTGTATTTCAGTTAACCCTTTAAGGCGCAGTGATCACGCTCTGGGATCACCAAACTCTGACGTTTTGACTGTTGCCTGTCACGAAGAATAGATTGGATTTCTATAAAAATAGTTGCGGGTGACATAGCTCCACCATAATCCTTTACTTTTTAGCACGTTCATTTCCCGTAAAAAAATTGGTCACGATTCTTTTTAACAGAACTGACATCTGCTGAAAAATGGAAGAACGCGAGAACAGCTGGAAAGATTGCCCAATGCTGAAAAAAGGGCAGCCGTTGCCATCGCTCGACTTAACTACCAGCAAGATGGCGGACGATCGAAACGCTCATCGCGTGCCACAGATCTAGAGACCTTTTTTGACGCCGCACAGCCAGCTGCGTCAAAAAAGGTCTCTAGATCTGTGGCACGCGATGAGCGTTTCGATCGTCCGCCATCTTGCTGGTAGTTAAGTCGAGCGATGGCAACGGCTGCCCTTTTTTCAGCATTGGGAAAGAGTTGCGCCTCAAAGGGTTAAGTCAGAAATACAAACCAGACTTCTTTATCGTCAGCAGTTTCAATGAAAAAAGAAAACTGTTTATTTGTATTACAAGAGAGCTGTTGGGAATGAGATTACTCAAACTTTAATATAGTCCAACCTCGTCAACTTTCATGGATATTCCCGACGAACAACACTTGATTCTTGTTAAAATCAGTTGGAAAAAGCTGGACTTCTGGAGCAATGCACGCGAAACAAGAAATAGAACTGTCTCGTCTCGCGTAGTATCTACAAAACTCTGTTTCGTCTCGTATTCCTCCCTTCTTATTTTTTTAAAAATAAAATGTTATTAGTCAAAGCAAAATTTCCCGTACGATATTTTAAATTGAACTGTACACACATAAAAAAAAAAAAAAAAAATAAAAATCAACCGGTCTGTCTTAAATGAGCTTTTACGATTAGGTATAATTTGGTTACGTTCAACACAAGTAAAGTTCTTTACAGAATCCTTCTTAATTTTTTTAAATCTTTATTTATTATTTAACAGGATGTATAACTGCATTTACTTTAAACTAAACGCATAATTCCAGTAAAACTTAAACAGTAATATCAGAAAAGCGGATACATTAAATTGACATATTATCCTGAAAACGATGCAAGATATCTATATGATTTGAAGACACAACCCTTTACGAAAGAAAGTACAATTACCGATACATACTAGATTAAATTTTGTTTTTATTTCATTCTTAATTAAGTAATGCCTATAATAAAATAACTATTTCTTTGAACTGGAAAAATTGTTTGTTTCTTAACTTCAGAACGAATTTATAAGGTAGAATTTTAGAATGTCAGACAAATTTGATTAAAGAAACTCAGATTACTTACGGTATTCTTTCCCTTTTTCTTCCTTTTTACACAGAAAACTTACACACACTGGAAATATTTTTAAACGCATTTCAGTAAATGCGCGTCGAAATGGATTTGCATAATACTTTTCATTTTCTATATTTAATTTTCTCTCCGCAATGCATCGAGCTTTTTTTTTTTTTTTTTCAAGATATTCACGAAAGCATTTTCTAAAGGAAAATTTCGCAAACCTTTCCCAATTCATTTGTATACACAAAATTGTGAAATTGCTTTCTCGCTTAAACTTGCTTCCGACAAAATTAGATTTTTTTGCTTCTGCATGAAATTTCAAAAAGTCAATGCAGACTTCCTTTTAAAAAAAAAAAAAAAAAAAGAAAGAAATCTGCGGCGGCAGTAAATGATAGCTCTTTTCTGTTCAAAGAATTGAAATTGTAGAAAAATTGGAATTATTATTTACTTCGGAAAATAATAATGGCCTTTTAAATTGACTGTAGTCATGTTACATGCAAGTACTGCGGCAGTGTTTTTTTTTTTTTTTTTTTTTTTTTGTGTGTGTGTGTGTGTGTAAATGCATTTGAAATTGCAAAAGAAGTTAATCTTTTATAGCAAAAACTTAGATCATCTGGAAGGGTTATGGGACACGTGATCTACCACCCTGTGCCCGCCCCCCTCTCTGGATTCGTGAATGCTGCTTTTTATGGGTTTTTTTTAAAATTGTCTGATAGAAAAATTCGCTTGTGCATTAGGGTTAGGGATAGACGCCAGACGGCAAATCGGCGTCCCGCAAAACAGCCTAAAAGCTTTGTCTCGTCTCGCAAAAACCCTATATCGTAATGTTAATGCTTGTCTCGTCTCGCAAAAATGCTGTAAATTCCTGTCTCGTCTCGCATCCACCCTTGCAACTAAGCGTTAGTGTTGCAGTTATACATTTTGCTTGGAGAGAATGATTGAGAAAAAAAAAAAGCTGGAAAATGATTGTGAAGAATTTTGGTTTGTTTGAGCATTCCATTTTAAAATTAGAAATTGTTCATAGAATGAAATCGCACTGTGTATTAATGGTTACATTGGCTTTTTCTACAAAAAGAAAACGCGAAAAATTATAATTTTAGGCTTAAAATCTGGACAGTGTGAATGTGTGACCTGGAAAATTATCGGAAGTCTGTATTTATAAATTATTCTTCATTTGCCGTTTGTCTGGAATGTTCTAAATAGGATTGAGTGCAAAGGGTGACTATGAATTACAGTGTGCGTTGTTACAACGTGGTATGGAAGTTTATGAGAATGGTCCTGAAAACCTGGAAAGTCGGGGAACAGTTTTTTTTTTCCTTTCAAAAAATGAATGGCAGACCTATCACAACTGCATATTGCTTAAAATGTCGCAAGATAGTTATGTAATTATTTTAAAAAGCTATACGTTTTTCTTCAGAAAGTGGTGTTTACTTACCTTTTAATAGAGATGACCTTTTGTATCTCTTGAAACAATCGCAGATCATTATCTTATCTTTTAGGGGTTTTAGTAATTTAAATTTTTACTGATTAAACTCTTTATGATCTACTCATAATGATTTCAACAGAATGAGAAAGATTCTAGGAAAAATATTAAGAGTTGCTTTTTAAAGCCCTGCTTCATAATACATCTCTTATACATTTAAGAAAAAATAAGATTAAATGATCAGATTTAGAATTTCTTCAGAATCAAGAACCGTTTTAATAACAGTAATAATAATCAAGAAAATATATAACGTGTATACAATGGAACCTCCCAAGTTGGGCACTACCATAACTTAGACCCCTCTCTGTTGGATACTTTTCTGGAGAACGGAACGTATTCGTAATATAAAAATATACCTCTGTAAGTTGGACACTTTTTGAGGGAACCGCTGGTGTCCGACGTACAGAGGTTTCGCTGTATTATGAACTACCGTTTAGAACTATATCCGCTTTCTCCAAGGTAAATTTTCTCGGATAAACGAGAAACTCTCGCCTGAGACCAAATTTTTCTTTCAATTCGCGGAATCATTTCCCTAATTACGTGGAAAATTTATTGAAAGGAAAATTGATTAAAATGCTTTCGCATCTTCAAAAATGTATAAAATGGACTAGTTTGTACGATTTTTCAGACCTCTTTTTATACTGAACAAATATACAGCGAAACCTCTGAATAACGGTCACTCGTGCGACTATCCAAAAATGACCGTCCTTAGGAGGTGGCTGTTGTTTAGAGATTTAATATTAAATAAATCAAAATAAACAAAGTTAACAATAGGGACAAAAAATACTTTATTTTAGCTTCACTTTACAATAACAATAATATACATTAAAAACGATTATTCGCGATTGCTTTTTAAGGTAAATATCATTTTCCAAAGACATAATAATGTTTATTGCTTTTCTATGTAAATCATTATCATTTTTCATTAAATCAAAATTTTGTATTGCACGAAAATTTGTCAGAACATTGGAATATGTTTCCATTTCAATATTAGTAACACGTGTATACCTTGTGGCTGTTCTACGCTCTCGTCTATTTCTTCATCACTTATTTCTTCTTCTGTCATATTTTCCATCAATCCCTGGATAGTCTAGCATTTAGCAAAAACTGATAAATCTCTGTTCTGGCTAATAAACTCGTTAGCTTTCAACATTAGGCATTCCTGCTATTCGAAGAATGTCATCCGATCCCAAGCAGGGATTCAGTTTTAGCCCTCTTCCCCAAGGATTTTCTTATCTCTGCCTAACTGGTTCTTGTTAGTGCCAAATCCTTTGTGCCTCATTCCCAAGGTGGTTTACAGCGATCCTTGCAATGCCATCTTGCCCCACCTTACCTTTCGTCAAATAAACGTTGTTCACACTTTGAAACAAATACTGGGTTGAAACAAATACTGATAAAAACACACTTGAGTGCCGACGGGCCTCCGTTGCTAGGAATTTGATGTTCAGATGTTAACTCTAATCCTATGGAACACGTTCGGTACCATTCATTGGTAGCCGGTCGTTGGAGGTTTCCCTTGTTCCCGTAAAGGAGGTTTCACTGTATATGCACCCATTTAACTGCTCCCGATTCATTCCAGTTACCGTAAAAGCAGTTATTTTCGAGAGCCGTAATTTTCGCGAATCTGAAGATACCGGTGATTTCGCGAGCTGAAAATTTCGCGAATTTTATATGAATAGAGCCGAAGGATCCCGAAAATACCTAAATATAGAATCCCTTTTGCCTAAGGTATTTTAAGAAACTTCCTTTTGACCGAAAAATGCGTCCCCACCACTTCCCCATTTTGAATAGCTTCAAAGAAGCTGGTATAAATACTGTAAGTCATTAAATTAAGTGAAAATTTTCTGATTTTTTTTATTATTATTTGAAGCGAGAAAAAATATTTCGCGAGACTTTAATTTTCGCGATGACGACGAGCTTGCGAAAATCGTTGAATTTAAAGTCTCTCGAAAATATGTGCTTTTACAGTACCCAAGAATCCCTTGTATTTTTAATTAAATCTTTCACGGATAAGAGAGAATGGAGGGGCTTAGAGGGAGTGGAGTGGAATGGGGGAATCTCTCATAATCATTCCCTTGGCGTTCGCGTTGGCGACGCTTGGCGCCGAGCTCCAGCATCGGTTGACCTCGCAGTGGGGAAAAGGCCAGATTCTGCCAGGATTGCCGTGCCGTGAGGACGCTTTTCGTCTTTGCGGGGGTAATTTTCGCCGGGAGTATCTGTGACAGGTGTTTCGTGTACGCGAAAGCGGGATGTAGCGAACCACCAGCTCGTCTGTTTTTTATTTTTTCTCTGTGTGTGTTCGTCTGTATATGAATCTTCTCCCAGCCTCTCTTGGCGTGATGTTTCAAAATAAACGCTGCCGGATGTGAGGGAGTGACTTGATTCTTGTGAGCCGGCTTTCACTGTGTGATCTCATATTCTGGATGTGTTTTGTTTCTTCTCTTCTTGAACGTGTGTGTGTGATTTCGACGTTTATTATTGTGATTATGATTCCGATGAAGAGCCATTGACGGACCGCTCTAACCTCACCCGTGGATATAATTGCGACAAGAAGGAGGCTCCTCTAATAGCTCAATCAAGGAGTGATATTGGTCTTTCTACGAGTGTCGTTTTGTGTGTTTTTTAAATACTGGATGGATAATTGCGATCTTTTATCATCCGTCGCTTGAGTTCTGTGTCGTCGTTATGTGTGCCAAATATTTACGTGCCATTTAAAGGATTACTGTGCTTGGATTGATATTTCCCTTTGGATTACTTTGTGGATACCTGAATTTTAAATGAAGTAAGTGCTCTTTATTATTATCATTATTTTAAGGGATTTAAAAGGAGGAAGATTTGTTTATACAGATCAGAATATATGAGAAAAATTTTGCTGAAGAGTAAAGACTGAACCAGTATATGCAGTTGAATTTATCTAAGGCGGAGTTCCCTATAAAGAATTTTTTCGGAACAACAAATATTTTTATGGCATCTTTGCGTGTGGAAGAACTACCGTACTTTCACCGCCTAAAAATTATTACCGAGAAATAAAAAATTCTTTCATTTGGCTTAAAAAGGCAAAAGGTATTATTGATAAAAAGGTGTGAAGTATTATTGAGAAAAATGAGGACTCGTTATTTTCGTATTTTTATTTCCACACGTTTTTATTCATGACAAACAAAATCCTAATTGACTATACTGATTATGGTTCATGTAAAATAACAGAAGAGTCTTTATATTGCAGCAACTTTTGCCAAGCCTCAAATTATAGCTTCATGACTGTAATTTACTGCCGTGTTTACTCGCTTAATAGTCGCACTTCCTCCCCCCCCCCCCATTTTTCAGGGTGAAAGTCTAGGTGCGACTATTAAGCGGGGAAATCTACTACACAATATTGTACACTCTTAATGCTAAAACATCACTGGTTATTATAATAAAAATACTAACTTAGCAAATGTTTCCAAATTACGTGCCGTGTATTAAAAAATCTTTTGGTCAGTTGCACGCATAAAAAAAAGAGGCATTTAAATTTTTATTGTAATATTTTTGTAGACATAAAGAAGATCAAATACATGACTGCAACTATTAGATGGGGAAAATATTTTGTCAATTTTTCTGTGCTTCTAAACAGGGGTGCGACTATTACGCTTGTAAACACGGTATATATATATATTGGTGGTTCTTCAGTGAAAAGGGAAAGTGGCATATGACAATTTCAAAGCTGGATGTATCGTGGGAAGGCTCTTACCTGAAGCAAATCTGTATTCTGTAAGCAAAGTAATAATGATCACTGCACTTAGTATTTATTTTTCTCTTTTCATTTTTCTTTTCTTTTTTTTTTTAATGTACATATCATAAAGCAACTTTATTAGGGATGGACGCGAGACGAAAAATAAGCATCTCGCGTCTCGCAAAATAGCCTAAAAGCTTGTCTCGTCTCGCAAAAAAGTCGTCTCGCGTCCATCCCTAAACTTTATTTATGATAACCATGCTCGCGCATAAAAAAGAGAACTAAATTCGCTCCGAAAGATTTAAAATCAGAACAAACTTGTCCAGATTTTAAATCCTTCAAAGGTATTAAGCGCCTTCGGAGCGAATACAGTTCTTTTTTCATGAGCGTGAATACTGAAATTATGGGCAAACAACATAAACAAAAAATACTTTATAAAGTATTGTGTCTACAAGTTTAGGAAACTACTCGGGACTTGAAATTTTCCATTGAAGAACAACCCGTATACTATGAGTAGATTATTTCTTATCAAATATATCCATTTAGTAAATATATATATATTTTTTCCGTTTCAGTTAAACTGTTTGAAGAGTCTGAGAATTTAAAAGGACATTCCATGGTTATTGAGTGTATTAAGAAATTTTTACTTTATTTTGACTAACCAACATTAGAAGAGTGAGTCCCCAAAGATGATGCTTTTAGTTAAAAATTCCCGTCTCGAAAGTTTCTGAAAGAAAATTGTGTAGATAGTTGATTTAAATTTGCACAAATGGTACTTTAAAAATACTTTGCAGGATTCGCTCCCACTTTTTTTGGATCCGTTCTTTTCCATGATTACTCGCGTAATAGTCGCTCCCCGTTTTGAAGCAGAAAAAATCATAAAAATATTTTCCCCCGCATAAAAGTCGCAGTCACGTATTTGACATTCATTTACGTCGATAAAAAGAAAATGTGTGCAACTGACGAAAAGATTATTTAATATGCAGCAGATAATCTGGAAAGATTCAGTATGTTAGTAATTTTATTATGATGCCAGTAATGTTTTAGTATTAATGTACAATATTATGTAGTAAATTTCCCCACATAATAGTCGCACCTAGACTTTCACTATGAAAAATTGGCAAAAAAGTGCGACTATTACGCGAGTAAACACGGTAATAGGAGTTTTCTGCTGTACTTCGGCCTGAAATTAAATACTAAAAACTCTTTGGGAAAAAAAAAACAGAATCTTAGCCGAGACCACGACATTTAAACGCGGTACTTAAATGCCGAAATGCAACAACGATTTCCCCATTAAAAATTACCAGGATTTTATAAGCATTGTTCATGGTCGGTTATTTCTAATTAGATTTTTTTTAGCATTTTCTTTATGTAGGATGGATAATGTAGAAAGTGGCTGCGTAAAATATTATAAATTTCCTTTAATCGGTGTTCTTGTGAATATTAATAATTGGACTTAAACATCCCAGAAGTCTGCGAAATCAGTCAAAGAAGTAAAGGGGGTCCGTTAAAAATTAAATTAGGGTTATGACATATTCTGGAGACTACAGAAAAGGGAAAGTAACTTAAATACTTAATTGCTTTATTTCTTTCCCCTTCTTGCATTCTCCAGAATATATTATAAACCTAGTTATTTATTTTTTAATTTGAAATGCAAAAATTTTATGTGCATAGTTGTGCAGAAATGTGATATTGCTGATTTGACAAATACTCGTAGTTTAGAAAAATTAATAATGTGACAAATTAATCGATTAATTATTTATAGTAATTCTATAATCATAGACACTAAATATGCAATGTAATGTAATCATCAAAAATAATTAATTTATTACGTCAGTTTCTATCACGAAGCTATACAATTCATTAAAGTAAATAAAAAACTTTGTAAAAAACACACATAAGAAGTTATAGGTAAGAAGAAGTCTTCTTACCTATAACTTCTTGTGTGTTTGTTACAAAGTTTTTTATTTACTTTATCGTTTAACACCAGTAATTTGAGTGTTTTTTACCGCTATACAATTCATTCTCTATACGCCTTTGTTTGATTTCCAAACTTAACGAAAATTAAAAAGCTGCATTTCAGTCCAACCGTGCTTGCTCAATGGAAGTAGTTAATAATGTGTAATTCTCGGGGCTTTGAACGTACGGACGCGTAGATGTAATTGAAACGCGCCGAGGCCTATCGAGCTATGCGAAATGGGATTTCATTGTGTTTGTAAACTTTTCAATGGGTCCTTTCCCCCGCCGTGCGCCGGCTGATAACAACACAACACAGCCGGAGAGAAGAGAGTCGTGACCTTCGCCAAACCTCAAGAAAAGAGGCGGGAACTCGTGACTAGCCTGTCTGTGTGTGTGTGTGTGCGGAGAGAGAAAGAAAGAGAAAAGCAAAATATACCGCAGCGCTCTGGGAGGTTTTGGGAGAAGCAGGCTTCTCTCTATCGCTCGATAGGCGTACGGCAGGGAAAGTGATTTGACAGGCGGAAACAAGGAAAAAGCACCCTTGATTATCTTTCATTTTCTACATCGCAGTTTTTTTTCCCTCGTTTTCTTTGGACTATGTAGAGAGGTGAAAAGGACGACATGTTAACTGTGTTTGGGAGTAGTTGAGGGTTGTTCCTCTTCAAAAGCAATAGGCGTCACGGGACTTTTGAACTGCTTTGAAAATAAACCAATGATTTTAAACACTGGGAAAACTTAACAATGCTTCTTTAGGTAAAATCATACAAGCCGGTGCCCACCCCATGTAAACATGGCGACAGTCGCTGGAGCTTGGCGACCGCCAAGCTCCAGCGACTGTCGCCATGTTTACTAGTCATTCTAGGCAACCAGTGGTCCGTTTTTAACTAAAAAAACCTCAGTGGATTCAGCAACCTAGCTGTACAGCTATCTAAACTAGGCAACCAGTGGCCCGTTTTTAACTAAAAAAACCTCAGTGGATTCAGCAACCTAGCTGTACAGCTATCTAAACTAGGCAACCAGTGGCCCGTTTTTAACTAAAAAAACCTCAGTGGATTCAGCAACCTAGCTGTACAGCTATCTAAACTAGGCAACCAGTGGCCCGTTTTTAACTAAAAAAACCTCAGTGGATTCAGCAACCTAGTTGTACAGCTATGTAAACTACGCAACCAGTGGACCGTTTTTAACTAAAAAAAAACAACAACAGTGAACTAAGCAACCTAGTTGTACAGCTAATGTAAACTGGGCAAACACTGGCCCGTTTTCAACTCAAAAAAACATCGGTGGATTAAACAACCTAGTTGTACACCTCTTATAAAGTCAGTATGATTAGAATAGCACGTAAATAGCACTTACGAAAACATAAACACTTCAAATATCAATTTAAAATTCACATTAAAAACCTTAAACATCGAAAGATTCGTTAAAAAAGAACACTTACCTCTATTTTTTTGGTAAATAACCGCTCAGAAATGTCCCCAACACCCACCGGCTTATAACGTACTATATTTCTAACAAACACCCACAAATTCTTTTCTTATATTAACATAACACATTTCATTCCCTTCCATCAATAACGCAAACAATTTCAAATTCCCAAACCTGACGAAACACGTATTCTTTATGGTTGCCAGTCACAACTACCACCGGCAGTTGGCGGTGCATCGCTCACTCTCGCGTCAGATTGTTCGCCAATGATTTGTAAACAAACCATTGACATGTAAACAAGGCACCGTATACGGAATATAGTCCCTTCTTTACCAAATCCACTGTGGACTAACTTATATTCTTACGGAACTTTAATAAAGTAATTCTTAAGCATGAAAATTACCCTCAAAAATGGGCTAAACGTTATATGTAACATTGCGAAATACTGTATGTTAAAAAAAAAAAAAAAAATTCCTGAATATGTCGTAGCTGTTATAGGTTCGCCGTTTATTATAAAGAGGCGGTTTAAATGTTTTCGAGCCTCTATCGCAATGGGATTCTCTAAAAAGCTGTTCAAAAGTTGCATGATTTCTTAGAAAAACAAACAATTGTGGTTTTTAAATTGGAATCCACGGAGATTGGATGTGCACAGCTGTGCTAAATGGGACATTACTGATTTGACAAATGTAATTTAGGAAACTTAATTAAGTGTAGTAAAGAATGATATAAAGATCATGATATTTAATTTGTGTTTTGCAGAACTTCTGGTTATTTTTAAATGAAAGAAAATGATTTGGATATAAATTTTTTTTAAATTTAAAGACTAACACCAATGGATTATAATTTTATTTTAGATAAAAATAGTATTTATCAACACGCAGTAAGCAATACTTATTGATACTATCTCACCATGCTATTAAATAATCTATAAAAAATAATTATGAACTAACAAAATTTCCCTTTAATCTACACAACAGTGCACATAATTTTTATCTCTGTCAGATACAGAAAAAAATCACGCACACACATAACAATAACAACAACAAAAGCGTCTTTAAAACATATGCATTTTATATTTTAGGACCACTTATGTGAATAAATACTATCGCTGTGGTGTGGGAGGTTTTGAAAGAAGCAGGCTTATCTCTCTCTATAGGCGTGCAGCAGAGAAAGTGATTTGACAGGCGAACACAAGGAGAAAGCAACCTGATTATCTTTTATTCTCTACATCCCAGTTTTTCCTTGTTTTCTTCCGGTTGTGTAGAAAGGTGAAAAGGGCAACTTGTATGTTGACTGTTGGCAGTTAAAGGTGTTCCTTTTCAAGAGCAATAGGCACAGGGCTTTTTAACAGCTGTAAAAATAAACCAATCATTTTAAACTCTCGAAAAAATCAATTAAGCTTTTCATCATCCACCGCATGCACTATGGACTAATTTATATTTCTTATACAACTTCCAGGAAAATTTTTTCAGCATGAAAATTGGCCGAAAAAATATCCATTTAGGGAAACATTCCAAAATATCGTATTTTTTAAAAATTGTTTTAAATATTTCGTAACTGCTAAGGGTCCAACATATAGTCCATACTACAGCTTGTAAAGAGGCGATGTAAATTTTTTCGAGTCTCTGTTGCAATTGGACTCTTTAAAAAGCCGTTCAGAAGTTGCCTGATTTCTTAAAAAACCACGATTGTTTGTTTTTCTAATTGGAATCTACGGATATTTTATGTGCATAGCTGTGCAAAAATGTGACATTACTGATTTAACAAAGTAGTTCGGGAAAATCAATAAAGTATATTGAAAAAAAAAAGTGATAGTAAGATTATAATGATACTTAAGTTGTGTTTTGCACAACTTCTGATTATTTTTGAATGAAGGAAAATGATTCGGATATAAAAAATTTTAATTTAAAGACATTGCACCAGTGAATTATACTTTTATTTTAGATAAAAATTGTATTTTTCAACACGCAATAAACAATTATTGATAACATCTCACCATACCATTAAATAATCAATAAAAATAATTATAAACTGACAAAATTTCTTGTTATTCTACACAAGTATATAATATGTACAGTTCACATAATCTTTATTGCAGGCAGGTACAGAAAAAAAAAAAAAAAACCAGACACACACAACAATAACAAAAGCTTTAAAAGATAATATACATTTTATGTTTTAGGACCACTTATGTCAATAACGTTTTTCTTTTTTTTTGTGTGTGTGTGTGTGTAATGTTTAATTTCTCCAATTTAATCCACTTAAATTCTGTGGACATAATCAGACTTTTACTGCAGTTTCGCTGAGAGAATGTTTAAACGGATTACTACCAAAAAGTTTGGCTTAATATCTGGCAGCCTATTAGGTGGGCAGTTTAAAGAGTTGATAATGTTATGCTAGCTGCTGTTTTGAGTTGCAATTTGTGAAAGGTTCATTCTCAACAATTATAAGATTTTTTAAAGGTATATTCTGTGTTGAAATTAAAACTAGAATTACTTTGTTTACTAAAACCAACTTGCCATTTACTGACTAAACGAATCATGTATTCGAATTAAAAACGCACGTATCTTTTTGCTACTGAAAAATGTTCTTACTATAAATTTCACATCACACTATCTTTACTCGCTCTTCGCTCCTTTTCCCGCTTTGTCTTGCAACTCTTTCTCCAGTCTGCTCAAAACTTTTCGATTTCCTTTATCAGCAGGAGGAGGGGGGGGGGGAAATTCAACTCTACTTTCCCTTCTCTCCCCCCCTCACCCCATCCGGTACCTGTCATCGAGCCTCTCGCTTTTACAAACCCGCGCCGTCCTCTCAGATTTCCGACGATCGATTTTACTACAACATAGTGGAAGTGTGAGTGCCTTTACTCCCAAACGGAAGGGATCGATCCGGTCACGGAACGCGTGACGTCACGCGCATCATCCCGCTGTTCCGCAGTGTTCAGAATAGGGTTATGGGCGCAGATCATAGCCGTAGGGAGAAATGATGGGGCGGGGAGGGAAGGGGTCCAGTTGAGAAGAGAAAGTCCGATTTCCAATCCCGGTCTGGTCCACCGGGACTTTTGCCAAAGATTGGAGAAACGATATCGCCCGGATTTCTGTAAACGAGACTGCTTGCTCCCCCCCTTTCCTCCACCGGACTTGGGATTGTATATATATGGAACGGTCCATCATTCAGCTTTTAGCAGGGAAGTGTTCTCAGGATAAAATACCCCGTGGTGATTCACTTTGCCGAAGGGTAATGGGATTGTATATTATATGAATAATGCCCCGTGAAAAATGTTCAGGAAGGAAATTTAAATCTTTTTCTTGTGATATAAACCGGTTTATCTAATACGGCACGGAACGGTGGGGGCTTGAAATGACATGATGTAGTTGCCAATGTCCGAATTTATCCACTCAGAAAAAATCATAGTTAAGGCTGTAGTTCGAAGAAAGGAAACTCATGTTTTTAGTCTTGATACACAAATTGAAGTAACCTAATAGCACCATCTCTCAAAAAATTCTAGGTGGTTCTTCATAAGCTGCTTTACACACTGCAATAAGCGAAAATGCTGTGGCTTTTGTGAAATTTTCAGAATAAATTCTTAAACATGGATCTGGGCTGCAAGATTTTTTAAAGAGTGACACGTTTTGCAAAATGTCCGATTTTTAAGAATTTTTCTAAAAGTTGTGAAATTGATACTGGTTTATCGTTATTTCGTTTCTATATGTAGCATGGCTCGCGCTAGACTTCAAAATCTGCGAGTCATCTTGACTCGCAGTCAATAAAAGTGAGAGTCAAGTTTTGAAAATTGCGAGTCAAAGTCAAAAAACTAGTTTTTTTTTTTAATCTAAGAAAGAGAAAATAAAGACGTTCCTTTTTTCTCATGTAATTATTAATTTTCACCTACATATTGATTTCTCCACAATGCTCGATTAATGTAAACTAGATTACAGACATGAGTAGCATAACTGTGCGGCTGAAATTTTGCGAGTCAAATTTGACTTGCAGTTTCAAAAAGTGAAAGTCAATTTTTCAAAAAATATCGATTTACGCGTAAAATGCGAGTACGCGCGAGCCCTGGTATGTAGTACAGCTTGTAAAGAGAGTTTCAAAATTTTAAAGTGCCTGGGATAATTAATTAGTTTATTTGCACTTATGTACCAAAATCACATGATTTTTTTCGAATTACACAGTTAAAGCAAACGGAATTAATTAGAATGCACGAAACGACAACCTAATCAATTGTGTGTACAAGCATGCAGCAAAAGAATTTTTATGGAGGGGGAGGAGGGGTATTTCACAAGTTTGGCCGGGTCGGTAAACTGTTACAGCTGACCTTGTTGAATCCACACTTTTAAGTAGCCAGCGCGACCCCTGTAATAACGTACCATTTGGCAAAGTATTACTGTGCCTCAAAATTAATTCCTGGTCCATTCATATCCAGTAAAACCCGTTTAAGAAGTTCTTATTTGCAGTTCCCAATTTTTTCCTGTTCTTGCAGTCTTAAATCAACCTATTTAAAAAGTTTCGTTCCAAGTACTTTCACGCTTAAAAAGGTTTTTTTTTTTCACTTCTAAGTTTACTTTCAGAGCGTGTTTACATGAGCCTTTGGGTTTGTTTTTTTTTTCCCCAATTTCTTATTACTATTTATGAAAATCAATCTTTAGGACTGAAAACGATTGTATTGGCCCAGTGAAATGTTAGCTGTGGATGAAATTCGTGAGGTTACAGAAAATTAAGAAATCAATGAAACTGAATAAGTGGTTGTGGAAATTCTTAGTTTTCCGGATGCTGTAATAGGACTAGAAACTTTACGTCGTCTTATTAAAAGCGTTGAATATGTGAAAGAAAATTTTTTTAAAAACGAAAGCCCAATTAAAGATTGCCAATAATAAAAAAAAAAATAAATAAATAAAAAAACTAAACGGATTTTTTTTTCTGTAAAATCGATTCCAATAATGCTTAAAGCGAATATTTTCTTAGATTTAATATGATATAGTTAATTTGTATATTGTTTTACTTTATTAATTGATTTTTTAAGTGTGTAAAACAACTTATACTATAAGTAATTATAAACTTTATATTATTTATATGATATTTTAATAATGTCAAAAGATATTTCTTCAATATTTATACCGAAATGACTTCATTTGTTTTTCAAAAAATGAGTCTCCCGTTTAAGACGTTTTCCCGCTTATGAAGTTTTTCCCCTTCATCCCCTTGGAAAACTTCTTAAGCGGGTTTTACTGCATATTGTATCACGAATTTTTGTTTAGTTACACATTTTCTTTCCACTGCAGGCGGAAATCTTCGGGAGTGGGCAACCCCCGCGCTCAATTTCTCTCATCTCCGGGTGGTTGATCGCATCGCGATGGGGGAACGATAAATCCCGTCTGTTGCCAACGCCCCTCTCTTTCCTTTTTTTGAGGAGGGGGGGAGAAATCATCTGCGGGGCAACAACATTATCCCATTAGAATCCGCCCCCCGAAGAAGCGGCTCTATTTTTCATCACCCAGTCATAATTTATCTAAGCGCAGAATAGGGTGATCTTGGTTGCATGGATGCATAGAAGAAAATAGACTCATTCGTGTTCTCTGCCTCTCTCTCGCTCTTTTTTTTTTTCCATCGCTTCCTCTTTTCGCCGAAATTTATCTGAATAGTTTTTTTTTTTTGGTAGTGCTCTTTTCTTATATATTTACGTATTCGTATTTTGCTAATGAAGGCTTTTCTTTTAGGAAATCATGAAACTTTTGAACTGTTTTTCAATGAATTCAACTACGTTAGAGATTCGAAAGAATTTAGAATGTCCTTTTAGTAAGTCCTGCTCTGGACTGTTACAATGAACCTGTAGGAGCAACGGAAACACTCGGGAAAATTGGCTAAACATGCGGAATTTTGCGATGGTTTTCAGTAGCGGCATTTCAGTCTTTCATTTGGGGGAGCGAGATTTGATGCATTGAAATCTAGAATATGGGTTAAATAAAATGTTTGTTAAATTTGGCGGTGCGACCGCAACCCCTCTCCCCCCCCCTCTTTGAGTGAAGAAGCATTATTAGTATTTCTGAGTGTTTTAACATCATTCATTTTGTTTTAATTACTTATGGCCAAAATTAGGCTTAACCTCAGAGGAAAACTACCTTGCAACGTGCGTTAATGGGCGAAAGCATGTTGAGGTTGTTCTTCTAAGAAAGCCTGCAACTTTTGAACTGTTTTGTGAAATAATCCAATAGTGACATACTCGAAAAAAACTGAGACTTTCTCTTTACAAGCTGTATTATGTTCGATTACTAGCGTTCAATCTGTAACATTTACTAAACATTCAGGGAAAAATCTTAAGCACGTCTGTGTGTTTCTATATAGCTTTTTAAATGAAGACTGCGTCCTTTTTGAAGGGGATTTTTTTGTGCCATTATATTTTGGGGAAACCTGAATGATATATAGAGGTTACCTGTTTAGTATAAGTGCTTTGGATGAAGAAGCATTATATTTTGAGAGTTGTTTTATATCATTTCTCTTCGTAAAGCTGTTGTATATAAAGTCTCATGACCCCTATAGTTCTTTAATAGGGAAGAGCCTTAAATCCATAACGCTTATTCCTACAATTTATACTAGTTATGGAATCAAAAAATGAAACAGCGTAGGGCTGGACTCGGGAGCCCCCCTTACCCTTAGAGCCGGGCCCTGGGCCTATGATTGTGGGGGCCATGATTGCCTTGTTAACCAATTTTCTCTGAAAGCTTCTTAGCCAACGTAAATTAATCTTTTGTTTATATAGCTCTAGTAGAATCATTTTGGGTATTTTTTGTCCCGAAAAAGGCTTTTGTGTTATTTTTTAATCAAAATAGCTTTCAGTGTCTGTGTCTAGGATCATGTACATAAAAAATCGATTTTTCCCTCTCTAAATTTCGTGATATGTTTATTGCGTTATGAGAGTCTGATAAATATATTAGTATTCGAAGACACAGCTGCCTCGTCAATGTCCCCAGTTTAGTGTCACAATTGTTCTAAGACATGCAATATTTCGACATCTGGCTAATTTTTCACGCTTCCAGTGCCATTAATACATGCCAGAGGCTAGGCCCTTGCGGTTACTGCTAGCACGCGTGCCCATGCTCAACGAAGTAATGAGCTTCGTTGCTCATAATGAGATTTCTAAATGTCGCCAGATGCAGTTTTACCTCTTACTAATTATGATGTTTAATCTTTTCGTTCTTTATCATGAAAATGCATCTGAAATTAATGTTTACCCTTTCATGTGTATGTCGTGTTAAATTGAGTGTCGTTAGACTCCAGCGTTATTTCCCTTGCGATCGATATGTGTTTAGCACTTTCAGGGGCGTGAATATATATGTGGAGAATCGGATATTTACGAAAGTGCGTGGACATTTCCTGGCCTATTTTTTAGGATTAATTTGTTTTTCCTATACTTTAATATATGACAAAAAAACTTTTTGAGGAAACAAGTGTTACTCAAAACATAAATTTTGCAGCAGGAGAAAAACTGTGAGACAAATTTATCGGAAAAGCTGGTTTCCGGAATCTCAGCGGGTTAGTCAGAGCAATGAGAAATGTATAATCAACTACACTGATTTACAAAACAAAATTAAACAGTTTTAATTAGTACAGAGAAGTAGCAGTGGTTGGTTCACCTCACTGACGTTCTCCACACATCATTCTGTATTTGTTACACAACCTGACACGTGGAGAATTCACATTTTGTTGTCGCAAATGGAATTAGCATTTAAGAAATTTTGTTACCATTGGAGTTTCCATAAATTTGACCAAAACAACATATAGTAAGCGAGAGGTGCTTGAAGGTGAATGGTTTTTAGAACCAACTTTAACTGAAGTCTGAAATCTAAACTATGTCTGTATTTTTTCACAAAAGCCTTTTTCCAAAATCGACACTTGAGATCTGCACCATTCTCTCTTTAGTGAAAGGGAGTTCATCCGTATGTTTTAGGGCTGTTCTTCGAAAAAAAAAAAAAAAAAAAACTCTGCTTTTAGTCTTGGTACACGAATTGAAATAAACTAATAGCACCATGGTCTCCAAAAAATTCCAGAGGGTTCTTCATAAGCTGCTTTACACACTGCAATAAGCGAAAATGCTGTGGCTTTTGTGAAATTTTCAGAAAAAAATCCTAAACGTGGATCTGAGCTGCAATATTTTTCGAAGAGTGACACGCTTTGCGAAAATGTCCGATTTTTAAGAATTTTTTGTAAAAGTTTTGAAACGGATACAGGTTTATCGTTTATTTCAGTATGTAGTACAGCTTGTAAAGAGACAGTTTCAAAATTTGGAAGTGCCTGACATAATTAGTTTATTTGTACTTATGTACAAAAATCACATGATTTTTTCGAATAACACCGTTAACAGCATGTTCGAGGAAGCATTCAATCATTCTGATGTCCTGCGGGCTATTACTTCCACTATTCATACCTGTTGCCCCGGCACCTCCATTACGTCCAGTTATATCTTTCCAAAACACGATCCGTTTCTGCCTTTTTTAATCTTAAATCCCAACCGGCGTATCAAAAGTCTCTATTAAAACCGGGCGAAGCATCCTCCTAATTTCTTTCTTTTTTTAATCTGATGTTGGGACGTGATATTTTTCTCATTTTCCCTTCTCCTCCGCCGACCACTATCTCTCTCTCTCCCCGCTTCTCGTGCAATCCCAAGTGCACCGCCTAATGACCACCTCCGCTCGGATCGTGAAAAACTAAATATTCTGCCATTAGTCTTTTCTATATCGCATGCACTTCACAAAAGGAGATTACCGTGCGCCCCCCCGTCACCCCCAGAGGCGTGTTATCATCGGCGTGCTCTTCCCCCCTAATCTCGAATCGGGAATCCTGATGCCTCATCAGGTATTCCCGCCTCGTACGTGCTTTTTTCTCTGCCGGAGGTGAAGAGACAGGTTACGGATGGATGCGCCCGTTACCTTGTTGCGCGGAGGTTCCCCCCCCCCCCCTTGGGTTACCAAATCGAATTTGCCCGGACCGCTGGTGTTCCGTGTGGTCGCCTAAATTGGACCAAAGCCGACGTGGGAATGGAATTTGATTTCCTGAGCGGGCCACTCTGATTTGTCTTTGATTCTTCATACTTTAAAAAGCCAGTGGTGGATCCAAAAAAAAAGTTTCAATGGAGAAGCGATCAGTTTGACGAAGCATTTTTTATCGGATATGGCTCATTCTTTACTGCTTTTTTTCTTCTTTCTCTGTTCATTTTTAATCTTGAACTCATGTTTAACTCTTTAACGCTCAGTGTTCCCGCTCTGGGAACACCCAACTCTGACGTTTTGACTGTTGCCAATTACGAAAAATAGATTGAATTTCTATAAAAATAGTTGCGGGTGACATAGCTCCACGAGAATCCTTTACTTTTTTTAGCACGTCATTTCCCGTAAAAAAAAGGTCACGATAATTTTTAACACCACTGACATCTGCTGAAAAATGAAGGAATGCGAGAACAGCTGGATAGATTGCCCAATGCCGAAAAAGGGCAGTCGTTGCCATCGCTCGACTGAGACTTTTGACGGCAGCTGGCAGCCAGCTGCCGTCAAAAAAGGGTCTCTAGATCTGTGGCACGCGATGAACGTTTCGATCGTCCGCCATCTTGCTGATAGTTAAGTCGAGCGATGGCAACGACTGCCCTTTTTCGGCATTGGGAAAGGGTTGCACCTCAAAGGGTTAACCTGCTCGCTGTCGTCAATAAAAAGACGCAACGAAGAAGACTCTCCATCTTTGACAGCTTGGGTCTTTGAATAATGCGCCGTCAGAACCCAGCGACTGTGCAAGCAACACTGGCCAAAGAAGGAGATTCTTCTGTGCTGCATTTTTATCAATGATGGGTACGAACAGATTTTAAACATAACTTTAATAGTGAGTTAAATCTAACAACTCAACATGTTTTAAGGTTCGATCTTTTTCAACTTCCCATCCTTTGAATCCGCTACTGATAATTAGGTTACTGCAATTTATTTCCCTCCCACCCTATTCGCCACTGCCAACAGCTGTGTCAAATTTACGAGGACAAGAGCTACCTCGTCTCTCATAGCAACTGCAAAACTTCCTGTGTAAGAAATCAGCCTGTCTTGTCTCAGATAGAAACAGCAAAATTTCTCTTCCATCTCGTCTCGTCGGCAAAATACTTGTCAAGCGCAGACTGAAATTTGGAACGCAGTTAAAAATTCTCGGCCAAAACTAGAATAGGAAACATCTGTAAGAAAAATAAACCTTTGTAAAGACATTTACTATCGTATAGAAAAGTTACGCACTGCCTGTGTTAGGTTTGGAAAGAGGAAATTGAAAACGGTCACTTTCCACAAACTGTGTTGATACAATTTCATGTAGGTCACAACAATATTGGAAGGAGCAGCTCAATTGAATAAGTGCATGCAAATGAGAGACCATAGAACAAAATATTAGAGGCAGATTGATTGGACGCAATGCTCACCAAAGTGTAGGTCCTGAAATTTTCCAAAATTTGGGTTTTGCGTGTGTTTTGAACGGTGGGCGGAAAACAGTTCACACCGGGAAAAATGCGCACATTTTTAAAAGTTTTTAATTTTTTGACCGGAAGGGGTCGTGAAATAATAAAAGTGAAAATGGAGTGGGCGCTTATAAGGAGCGCAAACTCCAGAATGAACATTTTGCATTTATCTCTATTGGGTGCAGCCATTCAAAAAACATTAGAAAACTACTAATTAGTTTGGTTTTCCCGTTTGTGTTATAGTGCAAATTAGCAATTATATTTAATTTAAAACTAAGTCACTGTAAAAGCCAACGATTGCGATTATATCAGTTTCATGTAATCACTCATGAAAAAAAAAAGTTTAAATTTTAATTTAAATAATATTTGTTTCAATTCAGTTTTTCCCAAATGTACATGAAGAAAATGTAATTTTGGTCACCTCTTGCTTACAGCCGAAAGTGATCTGAAATACATCTAATTAAACCATCAAATATTGATAAACTATTAAAGTGTGTATTAGCCAATTAAGAAATATCGCAATGTAAGTATATTCCTTGATTAGCTTGTAAGTAAATGTCTTCAAGGATAATGCGTACGGTGCGCTCGTTTCCGTAACTCATTTTTGACAGTGTATTTTGAAATGAATCTTGATTTTAATACCTACATTCAAATAAACTAATTATGTCGAATACTTCTTGTACGTTTTTTAGAATGTCGCTTTACGAGCTGTACTATATACACTAACAAACGATAAACCCGTAACAATTACGTAACTCTTCGAATAAATTCCTAAAAATCGAAAATTTAGCAGAACGTGTCTCTCTTCGAAAAGTTTTGTTGTACAGTTATATGTTTAAGAATTTTTCGTGGAAATTTCATGAAGGCACTGTATTTAGATTTATTTCAGTTGTGTATTGCAGCTTATAAAGAAACCATCTTTAAATTTTTCGAGTCCCTTGAAAGAATTCTTGCGTACACTAGTACGTATAGTTCTTGAGTTACCGTTTTCTGGAATACTTTCGGATCTACTTTAGTCATATCTTCGTTGTCAAACGAATATCTGTTATGTGCACTTTTTGGAGATTTCGGCATTTATAGCTTGCTAACCAAAATCTCTTGTAAATACTTCTCTCTAAGCATTATACGGTGAACTGTAATCGCTAAAAAGAATTCAGAATCAGAAAGAATATTGCCAAATAATAACTGGTAATAATAAATAAACTTTTTGCACATAGCAGATATTGGTTTGACAACGACAATATGCTTGTCTCCTATTAAAAAAATAGTTTATGTCGATATGGAGGGAAGAGAGGATTTTACAATTGTTGAACGAGATGAGACAGTTTATTTTTGGTCTCCTATATCCATCCTTATTCTTAGAAACTGAAATTCTTCTAAATGAATAATGTAAGAATAATAATCAGTATATTTAATGCAAAGTATTAAAACGAGCTTCGTGTGTTACGTATGCGATGATTTAAAACACACTTCCGTAGCTCTTGATTGACCGAGACAGTTGTTTTTAAAATGCCTAGATTTTTATTTTAAGAGGAGTAAATGCAAAATTTAAAAAAAAAAATGTTTTACTCAATGTTTGATTATTGAGAAAACACACTGTATAATTTTGCACTTATTAAAACGAACATACGGAATGCGCATATTAAAACGGACACACGGAATTCATGCCCTTTTCTTAGCAAGCGAAACAAGGGCACGAACTTGGAGGATATCCGAAAATACCAACGAGACTCCACTAACCCACATTAGAATTTTTTTTGTCAACTCAGTAGGTTGTTTGTCATCGCCCCAGAGCGTAATCTGGCCAATCTGCACGGCCGATGCTAATGAGGTGGGGTCATTTCTTTTATTCCCCCTTCCACTTCCATGCCATGACGTCAAGTATACACAAACACACACACACACCCGCCGGCCTTCAATAGAACATCGGGACACACACACACGGAAAAGACCGCTTACATAGAAACAAATCTGTGTGTGTATGTGCATGGAGCGAGTCAACGAACTGCGAAGGCCGTACGAGCGGAATGGGGGGGGAAGCAAAATGGAGGACAACGGCGTTTCCAAAGCTATCTTCGGAAGAATAATTAATGGGTAGAATGAGTTGGGAAAGGTGCAGACGGGTAATTAGGCCAGCCAATTAGGAAGGGAAATACTTTATCGTCTGTCCCTGATGTGGGTGGTGGAGTATAATATGTGCACGTATGGCAAAAATTATTCAGTGTCTGCCCAGTATGACAGATTTGTATCCACAATCTTAGGAAATTGATTATTTTTAATGATGGAAATTAGCTATGAGTTGACTACTCAAATGGGCACGCAAAAATTAGATTTAAGCCAGATAAATACCACACACTAAAAAAGAAACCAACGATTTAAACTTTAAAAAAAAAAAATTCCTCGGTTATTTTACGTGTTTTGGTATATTACTCTCGATTTGTTGCAAGTAATGGGCACCGAAAGTTTGTGTCGAACTGTAAAAGCGTGGAAAAGACAGGTCTTGTCACGCGAGAAGATAATTATTGAATTAAATATTAAACAGAAAAGTTACAGTCGCAGTCAGAGGAAAAAAATATCGAATTACTCCCCAATCATATAATTTTATTAGTATTGATTCGCATTCTATGGGGAAGTTTTAGTCCACGGACTAAACTGTCATGAGTGGTTTGCATGTATTATTATTCTTTCAGCTTCCAGGGATCCTGCTTTGTACACATACAAACAGTAACGGACTATCGCCTATTCGTCGACTGCTACAGGCCTATCCCCCGTCTCTCTCTCCCATGTCTTATATGTGTCTCCTTTTGTATATAGAAAGGTGAGAGAAAATCCACTGTTGTTGACCCTACAGGGTCGTGGGAACCCCCTTTCATAGGGCTCGCCCTGATTTGTGGGTAAATGCTGGGCTCCTTGTGATGTAATATCTCCCCCTGCCCCTCAATTGAAGAGGCATTTGTCTGCAAGGAACCGAACAAGCAGATTTACGATTACCCGCGCTCGAGATAACGGTGGACCAATTTATCCAGTAGCTACTTTAGGAAGAGGGTTCTTCGGTGGATGCATCGTTTACCATTATACGGTTATGTAAGATGGAAAAGATTATAATTACAAAAATAAAATAAATTGTAGGTTTTTTTCATTTATCTTAATTTCTGGAAAGAACTGTTTGACTTTGGTATACTAAACTATTTTTCTTTGAGAAAACCTTCAAAATTTTCCCAACTGATTTTTAAATCTTATGCTGTGCGTACTAGCTAGCATTCAAATAAACTATAATTTTACTATTTATTTATTTTTTTAAACTTTGAAAACGAACAAACAAACAAAAAAGCGTAAAATTAGAATTCTTGTCCTAAGTTCAACAGAAAATTTAAAACTCGATTTTCTGTACGAATATACTGAAATTCTCTATAGAGTGTGAAGTTGAATTGATGCCTTAACAGTTTTTCAGAAGTGTGCAAATTAATAAATAATTAGAAAACTTCAACCAGAAATATGAAACCATAAGAATCAAATTTATCTTCTAAGTAAGTAATAACCACACAAAGGTCTCTGAATACTAGTGAGCTGCAGAATATATACTACCATTGAATGTGACTTGCTAAAATAATGTCATTGAATTTTTAATTTTTTTAATATTTCGGCGTTTTACGCCTTGTCTTAATTGAAACCACTTTTCTAATTATAATAATACTATTTAATATTACTAAAGAGCATATCTTCCCCCCCCCCCCTTCTTCTTACTAAAGAAAATCCCATGCTGTGCGTATTAATAATTTGAATAACTGATGAGTGGAAGAGGATTTGTGTTTGAATTAGATCTAAATAAAGTGTTATTATTTCAGAGCTTTTTACCAAATTATTCTAATGTACAAAATAACAGCGATTTGATGTTATGTTTTTAGCTTGCCTCGTATTCAATATAGTTCAAAATGGAATTTTTACACTAATACCAAAATTCTCGATTTCGTATCTAGAAAATTAAGAAAATAGAAACACAGACAGTTTTAATGTATTGACTTCATCGCTGATAGTTTCTTTTTATCTACAGATGTTCCATACCATCTGGACTAGCTATGAATAAAACATAAGTTACGTATACTTCTTACGCACTTCACTTAAATACACAATAAAGCAATGTTTATACGTTTTTCATTCATTCGACTTTTAAATTTATACGTCGTTTTCGTAAGAAGTCCCGATTCATTCCTATCCATTTTAATGCAAAGATGCCTTCTTTAGAAGTACAATACCGATTATGTGTTGTTTTTCACCTTCTAAACTGGAAATTTTCTGTCTCATTCATTATCTTCCCATTTAGGGAGAATATTTTAAATAGATGGTCAAATAAAGACTGTGGTTGTATACTTTCTACCTTTACGCAATCGACATAATTGTAAAACTTAGAACTTATCTTGTTTGTCAGAGTACGAATTTAAAAAAAAAAAAAAAAAAAAAAAAAAAAAAAAATTTTCATGAACATAATTAATTCAATCCGTAATGCTGTATTTAATAATTAAACAGAATCAGCACATCAGACGAAAAATATCTATGAAAGATTTTTTAATACAATTTCTTTTCGAACATAAATCATAATTTGTATGCAGTGTACCAGAGGGTGCCCAGGTCTTCTCATGGCACCGCCGAAATTCTGGATTTTTGTTAATTGGATGTTAATAAATCAAATATTTGTGTGAGAAAGTCTACCTATTTCGGGCACCCCAAATGATTTTTTCTCGCTACTGCCCTGTAGTGTACATTACATTAATACTAAAGATATGCATTTTGGGCTGTAGAACCATAAAGGTATGATTTTTCCTTTTATGATAAATGGTTTACTTTAAAATTCAGTTACTTCATAATAATTTTACAATTTAATCAATAATTAACACAAGTTTACATAGTAGAATTTAACTTGTAATAATAAAAGTTGTTTATTAATTATACGTTATTTCAGATTGGTCCGTTGAAAGATGTATAAACGGTGCGTGTTTTTTGCAGCCGATCCGGCTCATTACGAAATGCGAGTAGTCACAGAAGCATTTGCGGCGGACAGTATGTGGGATGGTGGTACAACAGTTTAAGAATCCGTGATAAATGACTTTCTTGGACCAATGGGGTTTCCCATTTGCATCGTAAAACTACAGGCCCCCCCCCTACTTTCCCGCTTCCCCGTGATCTCTATTGGTTGAGTATCTGTGTGAACATAATAGGGATCAGATCAATAGTCGGATGCTTGACCGCTATTCTTTAGTGATGATGACAGTTGGTTTGGGAGTGTCTTGCTGATACAAAAGCTTGTGAATAATGTGCGCAGCAAATGCAAGTGTTTTTACAAGCTTTCTATACTGTAAAAGTTGAAAGACGAAATGCGTGATCGTAATAAATACATTCCTTACAATTTGTAGCTTTAAAAATACACAAATGTGGGTTAATTCGATTAGTTTACAATTGATTCTTAATCTTTCTAAAAGAAATTATGTATGGATAGATGAGAACAATAAATTTAATTGTTTTCTCATGTTATGTTACATAGTATAACGTATTAAAGTGATTATATTACTGAGAGTGCATAAGATATATATTTAAACATTAAATACAATAATAAGTACTTTTTACCATTTAATAAATAGCTAAAAGGTTAACTCGTCACCAGACAGTACTTCAAGGGTGGTCTACCTGAAGAGCGACCTTCATCACAGGGCTTTTGAACTTATTTAAAAGTAAACCAATGGTGTTTAACCACTCAAAAAAAAAAAAAAAAAAAAAAAAATAGTGCTTTTTCACCCAATGCAGTATGGACTGACACTAATAGCAAAGCTGTATATGTCTGATACAACTTTCAGAAAAAATTCATAAGTGTAAAAAAGGGTTGATTATTTAACCGTTTTTAGAAATGTCGCAATGTTTAACTTTTTTGTTTAGCTTTTTTCCCTCCGACAATTTCATAACACCTATAGATTCGGTGTCAGTTAGTTCACAGTGCAACTTGTAAAGAGACATTCTAAATTTTTCCGAGTCTCTACACTATTAAATTTTTTAAAAAGCTGTTCAAAAGTTGCGTGGTTTTCAAGTGAAACAACCTTAGTAAAAAAATAAATAAATAAATAAATAAATAATCACTGTTTTTTTTTTTTTTTTTTTTTTTTTTCACCAGCTAAAGTTTTATTGATTTCACGATAGAAAAGAGTAAAAAAATCAAAAGCATGATTTTATGTGAGATTAAATCGAAAAGAACCAGAATAAGTAAGCTGTGAACGTTTTACAATTACGATCAATTAGTTTTTAAAATCAGCAGATGAAATCACGTTTTAAGTGTTGTTAGTTTTACTTAATTTCTTATAAATAATTTTTTTTCTTTTATTTATGATCTGTAAATAAAATTAAAGTAATAAATTATTCCATAAATAAAAATAACAAATTTCACATATATCTCATTTCAAATTTACTGTTAAAATAAGAATTTCGCTTTTTTTGTAAATTTATTTTTCTTCAAAACACAAATCTCAATTAAAGGAAGAAAATAAAAGGAAGTTGGGGAGGGGGGTAGATAACAGATGACGTTTACGTTCTATTGTTATTGCAGCAAGGCCAAACGTGACCTCGGCGAAGTTTCTTGTAGCGCCCTTTTGTTGCAGGAAGTGGAAATACGAAACTAAAGAGTGGGTGACAAGCACTCCCTAGGATTTTTCTTCTATGTTTTGTTTTGTTTTATTTATTTTAATCACAAAGCCCTGAAATCTCCCTCCCTCCCTCCAGCCTGTCCACTCAGCAGTTCAAACAATTCAACACTTGAGAAATTAAATTGATTTAATAGGAAAACATCGTAAACACTGCATACGTGTTATTTAGAAATTATTTTCAAAAATTTATTTAGGAAAAGGATAAGGAACCCCAAATTCCAAATCAGTGTTTAAATATTACATTTTTATTGGTATTTAAAGTATGCGCCTTTCAAAAGATGTTTTTAAGTATTCAAGAACCACAACTGATTTTGACTTCACTCATTGCATAATAGCTCAGGAAACTGCAAGTCATACGTAATTTTGATGTATGAGTAATAAAATCTTCGAAGATTGTAGCGGTATTTTTGCATTGTCCTTGACTCTATCTTATTCACTATAGTTTTATTGTCTTTTTGTACGCGTAGTGTTTTCTTTCTTTATAGTTTCTGCGTTACAAAACTAAGTGAATAAGACGGGTGTATTTTAAAATAAAATTAAGTGAAATAAACCACCCACCTAAGAAACAGAAGCACGACTTTACTTGTTTTGGGAGAGAACTTCCCCCAAGTTCTCCAAATAAATTGGCTAGTAAACAAGATAATGAAATTCTCTATTATGTATACATTAAAAATAATAATAATGATTTTCCGTAAAAGTTTAAATATGACAAAATCACTGGCGTAGCCAGGGGGGGGCCCACCGGGCCCGTGCCCCCCCCGAAATTTTTTCAGTTGTTATAAATATATATATATATATTGCAATTTGTAAAAATGGATCGTCTCAGAATCCTTGTTGTGTTATATTTGACTAATGTTTCTAATAAACGTTTTCTAGATCCTTTCACATTGAGAACGAAGGAAAAAACAAGTCAATAAAAAGGTTAAAAAGTGCCTTTAATCACTAACCCGAAACCCGAGGTGACTTTCGACACGCCTACACACCAGAAAAATATACATCAGGGAAATATCCTACTCCCGGGATACTAAAAATTTCCCTCACCCTATAACCTCAGCTCGTTACCGTTGTACCCTGTGAAGTAAGTATCCCTAAGTGTTATCAGCTTTCATGGCCACCTGTGGTATTTTTAAACTATGGTGTATACAAAAATATTACTTTCTACTAAGGATAAAATTTCAAGGAGGGGCACAAGCTGGCCCTTTCCCAAGGTCCAGACAGTGTGCTGTTCTATCCAGTTGGTGGGTTCGAATAGAGATTATGGCCTCAAGAAAGTGCCCGTTGAGTAGGAGAAATTTTTAATAAAATTCCAAAAATTATACATAGTTTGCCTGCTAACAATGAAGACTCAAATCTACAGGAATCGGAAAAAGCCATAGATGAACAGATATTTCCAGAAGACTTCAGAAAGCACATCAGGAAAAGAAACTAAAGTAAATACTCAATGTTTGTGTGTTTTTAAATGATAATATAAACGATGACATAATACATGCGACATAATATCTTCATAAGTATGTTGAAAAATTTGTATTATCATATTTTCATTGATATGTAATTTAAAAAATGTTTCCTTTATACCCACCCTTTCAACTGACAAGAGGGTAAATCTGTAATTTGTTTTTCTGTTCTAAAGTTTTATAAAACTTTATAAATACTATTTTATATGCTCTGGTAAAGAATAAATGAATATTTGAAATATCTAGGGATGCACTTGATATCCGGCTGATTTATCAATCCGAAATATCATCGGATATCCGAATAACAATCACCGGATATCCGATTTCTCTTTCGGATATCCGGCTCACGACTAAATAAGGTCTATCAACAGTCCACTAAGTCTGTATTTTTTAAATAAAAATTACTCTCAGTAATGTTTTCTTCTTAATATTTTTACTACTTACAGTTTAAAAAAAAATTAAATATTCTTATATAACTGCTTTCCTTTGTAATTTAAAACCTCAACCAATGAGAACAGGAGTTTCGCTTTGAAATTAATCTGAAAAATCGGAGCTTAATACCTTTATTTTCTGATTCTAAAATAAGACATTAAGTTGTTCATTAAAATATAACATTCTATTAAATATATTTTTCTTCTAAGTTAAACAATTAAACAGACCTATTTTCATTTTTATTTTTTAAATTGTACGTTAAAACTTCGTACTTATGCAGGGTGCCGAAGCCCGAGCCCGAAATTTCAGCTAATAGGTACATAAAAGTCAATGACTTCATTGGTAGAATATCATAAATTTTGTCGTTTGTGCAAATAAAGGACAAATATAACAGCAAACTATTAATGCACTACCTAATTCGTTATATTAAAGTTTATCAAATAATTAGGGATGGACGCGAGACGCGAGAATTCTCGCATTGTCTCGCGTTCTCGCATTGTCTCGCGAGACGAGACTCGAGACGAGACAGGCATTATTTTTGCGAGACGAGACGCGAGACGAGAAAGAAAATATTTTGCGGGACGAGTCGCGAGACGAGACAGAGTCTTGTCTCGCGCGAGATTTCTCGCGAGAATTCTCGCATAAATACGATCTGAAAAGCGACAATTTGCCTGAAGCCTCTACCGTTTAACATGCATCTCCTTCGTTTTCGGTCCTGGTATACTATCAGCACTCTACAATACGCACAAACACGCAACATTTAAAATTAGAACAGACGAGAGATATACAAAACACACAAAGGAGAGGATAAAGAAAGAGGCGGAAAAAAAAAGAAAACAGAGAAGAGTTGAACGAAAAATAATAAGTAAATAGGAAAGGCGGTACGGAATGTTTAAATCTGACCACTTTTAGACGGGGCCCGGGGCATTAAGTTTGGGGCCCCCTTACTATCCCCTTTTTTAAGCATTAAGCCTCTTTACTGAGCCCCCTTTTTTAAGCATTTTAACCCAGTTTTGACAGCTGTTGTACTCGAAAATTGCATTTCAGTTAACTGTAGTTTTTGTACTTTAATCAAATCGTATTTATCACCCCAAAAAAATATCTCTAACTTGATCTAGTGATAGACAATTTGGTAATACCTATATTATAGAGGAAATTCAGTTTTTTCCCCACAATTACTATTTCAATACATATGTGAATTTATAATTTAGATAATCGAGATATATATGGGCCCCCTTTTTCTTCAGGGGCACCGGACTACCGCCCCCCTTGCCCCTGTGATAATCGGGTTTCGGGTATATCAGAGAGAGATTAGAAGTAGAGCAACTTGCATTCGCATTGATGCTTAGTCTGAGTAGGTTGAAATATGGTTGAATATCCTTGGTTGAAATATCCTTGTACCGATATTATCCTCAAACTTTCCCGCACGTTGCGGCGTGCGTAGGGGAGGGGGGGGCGCCCACCCTGGTAACAACTTTCTAGGGGCGGTTAAATCCCTATTGTTGGCCTCTTTTAAAGAGATTAAAATGACATTTTTTATTCTTATATATTAATATCGGACGGAAAGAAATGCAAGCAAGTTTTTAAAAAACTATTTCTCTTTTCGTTCATATTATCATGTTTTCCCTTCCTTCGGCTTGCAAAACTTTTATAAATTTTTTTCCTCCCCATCATTTTATCTTGCAGTTGGGTTCCTATTCTAAAATTATCTTTGCCTGTTAGATGTCTTTTCATTTTTTTTAAAAATCCACTCTGGATATACATTAGGGGGATTACTGTTTAATTTTTCTGTAAACAGGGTGACCATAACGACTGTAGTACTATCGCTAAAAATTATTGTGGAAAAGTACAAACGGATAGTCGTCAACAAATTAACTGTTCAGTAATTTAAAATATAAACAAAAAATAAGGCGTCTATTAACCAACTGAGATACTATAATGAAATCTAAAAATGCACACACGGTAATGTTATTGGAAATATTAGGCAAATAATTATAATTATCGTTAATATAATCTTGTTTTCATTAATATAAAAATTACACATATTTTAGAGACTTGAAAGTGACGTTAAAGTAAATAGTAGAGATTTAATAAAGACTAAAAGTGTTCTCTTTATAATTTTTCAAGGGTTATCTTACAACCAACTGAACGATAAGTAATTCTAATTTGTGTTAATATATCCCGCAGTAATTTCAACAGAGGAGATTACTTGAACTTAAAAAAAAAAGAAAATCTGTTTTGTCTCATGCACAGGGGCGTAGCCAAGGGGGGCGTTAAGGGGTCATAACCTCCCCCATGAGAAATTTTTGCCATACAAAATGTATATTCTTCACAACATTATCACACACACGTATACATATATATGAGTTGTACTAGTTGTAACCCTCCCCCATGAAAAATTTCTGGCTACGCCCCTGCTCATGAAGATATGATTTTAGTAAAATATTCGCTACTTCTCGTATGAAGAGCGGGTGCGCAGCTATTTTAAAACAAACGGTTGTCCATTTCATGTAGTGTGTAAGGTATTTAATGCTACAACTTGAACAGTACGATGTAGAACTACAGTATGATGTAGAAATAACGCATTTTGAAAGTCGGGAGTTCTCTGCAAACCGCTAAGCTTTTCACTTTTCTGATCGCGAATGACACTGACGTAGTTTTTTGAGTCATTATATTGCAATGATGCCAGGTTAATACTCATGACGCAAACTTTACATAAAGAGTCAAATAATTTTGCTTTTATTTTAGATTCCACATCACTGGAATTAATTGAAATTACTCATGTTAGGAAAATTTTCGTTTACTACAGTGCGAAGAACGGGCACGCAGCTAGTAAATAAAAACAAATACTATATTTTCGGTGTGACATTATATATACGGATTAAATCTCAATTTCTTTTACTTCAAATGCCGATATATGCTGATATAGTTATTAATATATCTACTAATGTGGCTATATGTAAGTAATTGTTATTATTAATATTAATTTTCAATAAAATCCCAATAATAAGTTAGTATAAAATAGTAACGAAATCGCAGTCCTTAATTTTGCGAGACTCGCGAGACGTCTCGCGTCTCGCGCGAGACGAGACAGAGGTTTACCACTGCGAGACGAGACGAGACAGCCCCGATTCTCGTCTCGCGTCCATCCCTACAAATAATATTAATTAGTTTATTTCTCCCATGAATCACTTTTTAAAATCTGTTTACAAGGAATACGTTTCATAAAACAGAAATTTCTCACAAGCCCGAGCCTGGTTTGGGCTCGGGCTGAGTCCATTTCATCTCTACTGCCCACCCCCTGATTTATAACTCACCAACTAGCGATAAGTGCAACCCCCCCCCCCCCATAATAATTTTAAGAACTTATCCGTCCAGGATAAGTTTTGTGCGTCTGTTTTTTTCTTTTTTTTATTAAGAAATCAAATCCGGTGTATTTTTACTATTTAATCTTCCCAATATTATGAAAGATGTTCTTAAATCTAGATGTTAATTAAATTATAAAGTACAATTCAACACTTATTCAAGTCGAAAATTTGCAATTAATTATATTTTTTAAGACTGCTTAAGTAGAAAAATTCTATATATTTTGAACCAACTTTATTCCAAAAACCAGAATTTTCGAAAATTTTCTTCTAGTGACATCTATGTTATTTTAATACGTATTTTGCTAGCAATGTGCAGAAAATTTTAATCTTGTAGTCAACCTTATTCCAAAGAGCAGAGTTTCGGAATTTTTTTTTCAAGTGATGTCTGGGTTATTTCAAAATATTCTGCATTGTATACGTATAATATTCTAATCCTGTCACCAACCTTATAGAGAAGGGCAAAGTTTTGGAAGATTCTCTTTAAGTCATATCTTTGTTATTTTAATATTGTATTTGAATTGTGTAGGGTATTTTAATCTAGTGATCAACTTTATTCCAGAAACCAGAGTTTTGGATGATTTTCTCCAAGCTATATCTTTCTCATTTTAATATTGTGTCTGCATTATTTAGAATATCTTAAATTTGTGAGCAACATTATATTAAAAACAAGCATTTTGAAAAAAAAAAGATAAATAAGAAATCTAGTCATAAGATTTTCCAAGTTAATTTTGTGTTACTGCATAAAACTGTACATTTTGACTTATTAATTGCAATAAGAAACTGAGTTAGTACAGCCTGTGCATTATAATTAAAGCTTTATTTTTTAAAATTAGCGTCGCTGTTCTGTAGCTGTTAATTATAAAAATAATGATAGGTTTGTGTTTGCGTGATCTTCATTATAAAATACAAGTTGATTCAAAAAATAACGTGATCAATTTCAGAGCATCATAAAATTTTATTGAATTAAGTTATTTACACAAAATTTTCAATGTGGTTTCCTTTAGCATAGTGCACTTTAAGTAAACGTTTAGGTCAAGACAAAAGAGCTTTTTAGACCATTTTTGGAGGTTTTTCCAACTTCCTCTTGGATTGCTTTTTAAAGCCCTTAAAGTGTTCTTACCTTACGTCTATTTAATTGTTTTTAAGTATCCCATAAAAAAATAATCGCAATTAGCACAGTCAAGGGATGATAGTAGCCATTTTTCAGGAGAAATAAAGTTAATTTTTTTTTTTTTTTTAATCTTTCAGCCATTTGACAGTTGACCTTCCAGTATGACTTGGTATAGAATCTTGGTGTAAAGCAAAGTTTTCTTGAGGTTAAAGACACTTACTTTCTTTGATCATGTGCTCCAGAACTTTATTCTGATAGTATTTAACATCAATTTTAACCTTTGGTTCTACAAAAAATGGTTTTATTAAGCCTTGAGAGGACATCCCCATCCATACCACAGTAACTAACGTCCAACTTGCCTTCTGTAACAGCTGCGTCTTTGCGACGCTGTTCGCGTGAAATATATTGAACCTCCTTTTGCCAATTGTGAATTACAGACGAAACAACGCTTCATCAGAAGTTATCCATGTTTTGTATCTACCTTTGCGTAACATTAAATACAGAGGCCAAGAACGTTTTCTTCGTTTTCCTACAGTGTTTGCAGATATTTGATGACAAACTAGTTTCTTCAATTTTTATGGGCAATTTTTTTTATCTGACGACAAATTGTCGATTGGGATACCTGTAGTTTCTTTTCTAAAGTTCTTTGAGGAAGAGGATTTTCTACAACGATAAGTCTTTTCAGCTTCTTTTTTTCTTTTTCACCAAGGACTTCCATTCGTCCATATTTTCCGCCTGGAGCTCTTGATTGCCAGCCATATTTTATTTCTTTTCAAAGTTTAGATAGTTATACATTAGAAAAATGCCTTTTCTGAATTTTAAATGCTTTATTTATAACAGAATTTGAGCAACCATCCTACAAAAGCTTAAAAATTTCGCTTCGAGTTTGAGGATCTAATTTCGGAGCCAAATGTACTCCCACTAATAAAAGTAGTTCGATTGGTAATTTAAACGTTTAATTTTTAAAATAAAACAGGTGGTAAATTAAAATTTACCATAAATAATTATATGCTTCTAAAATTGGTCACACTAATTTTGAATGAACCTGTATGTATTAGTTATATGCAGCTGCAAATGAGCTGATTGAAAATCCGGAATAGATTGATATATTTCCTGTTTATAACAAGAAAATTTTATATAGAAATTTTTTTTTTATTGGACGTTTATTGAGATTTAAAAATCATTTATTTAGTTTTCTTTTCAGTATCTTTAGATATATTTATTGTAGAATAAGACTTATTGTAGTTGCAGATACGGACCTGGATTAAAAAAAAAAAAAATCTTATCTGGTTGAGATAATCGCCAGACAAACCGGTACATAAGCATCTATCTACAGAGATAATTATATTGAAGAATTATTAATTAACTCGCGAAATTAATACTGAATAGCATCTTTAAACATATATTTAAGGATATTTTTGTGAAATTATTAATTAAGTAATATTATAATTAGAATTAACAATTAGAATCTTATTTTTAGTAATAATTAGTACTTAGAATATTATTTCTAATTATAATTAATAATTATAAAATTTTTAAATAAGATTACTTAATGATTAAATATTTCTAATTACTAATTAATAATTAGAATATTAATTAACTAGATTAATAATTAGAATATTAATTAACTAGATTAATAATTAGAAAATTAATTGGTTGGACAAAACTCTCTGTGCCCCTCCCGAAACAAAATCCTGGCTACGCCAGTGGACAAAATTGCACGCAAAGACAAAGGGAAAGAACCTTACAAATTTTTGAAAGATGCAAAACTCGTGCAAGTTACACATTTTGAAAATTTTAAATGTATAGGTTTATTCAATGGGCAATAACAAATCAAGTCTATGGAAATAAGGAACAATAATCTTTTAAAACATTCGTACTGATAATGAGAATAAGGAAAATATGGAATGTCATTTCTTGTGTGCGATATAAAGTCTTATGTGATAAGGGAAAAGAAAGATATGTATTATTAGATTTGCTATTGGGTGCTATCAGTAGCGGATTCAGGGGAGGGGCTAGGGGGCTTCAGTCCCCCCAAAAGAGATTGCTAAAGGGTAACATTCTGCTTCATTATGCACTTAAATATATAAAGTGATCTTTTTTAATCACTTAGCCCCTCCCAAAAGTTTTTACATTGGTTTAGACTAAAATTTTGCTTTATTGTACATTTTGTTTGGGTGAAATAAGCTTTTTTCAAAATTTAGCCCCTCCCAAAATAGACTTTCTGGATCCGCCACTGGGTGCTATTCATTAACTCTCTATTGTAATTTAATTGTCAGTGACAGAAATCCATTTGTGCTTTGTTGTGTACACACACAGTTATATAGAATTTTAAATACTTTATGCCGTAAAATAAATAAAAAATTAAAAAATTAAATAAATAAAAAATTAAAAAAGCACACATAAAATGTTACTTATGTGTGCATTATAAGTAACATTTTATGTGTGCTTTTTTCTCAAAAGTTTTTATTTATTTTATAATTTAGCACCGGTTTTTTGAATGTTTTTTTTCGTACTTTATGCTGTAGTATAAAAAGAAGATAAAATTGCGCCCTTTTAATCTTTTCACTGGAAACAGCTGACAACTTCATTCTCCATTCCCTTATCTTTACTTATATTTGACGTCACCGTAATCACTAAGGTGAAGCTTCAACTGCCCTTGATAAGACCAAAAAATTCGGTTTTTGTACCACTTTACTAGGAATATAAAAAAAAAGTTATAGATAAATACGGTGAAAGATAAGAGGAGATTGCCTAATGACTTACTTTTACGTCCCCCCTCCTGTTTGCGTTTTGCTTCCGTACGACTGGCAGCCTGCCAACTCATAGACTGTTGCCATATTTTTTTAATTCTTATTTGTAAGTCTTTCTTGTTTTCTCTCAACCCCTGAAGATCATTCACTTTTGTGCCATGGGATGTGAATACTAGGCGGCGGCATCTACTGCCTGTGCGTGTGCTCGTATGAATGAGGGATGGGAGAATGTTCCCCGTTCACCATCCCTGGCCTCTCTTCTGTGTCATTTCTGCGCGGGAAGTAAGGAGGGAAAAAAAAAAAAAAAAGATATTCTGTGACATAATTCCCCTGCTGTAGTAGTAGTTGTAGTGCGTAACTGAACTTCACACAGTTCTTGCGTAACAGATGCGATCCCCTGAGCTGTAAGGCGGGAATCGCTTGTCATCGCCCGTGAAAAACTTCAAAAGAGACGAGCAGAAGCTGTTTCTTACGGGGGGGCGCGGGTGTTACTTCAGTTGCTGCTGAGTGTTACTCCGCTTGTGTGAGAAGCTGTTTTCTGAAAAGTCACGAATATTGTGGATTGGGAGGGTGAGATGGGAATATAAAACTATACATTGAGGACATTTTTAGTGTCTTGATAGCGTTGAGAGAATCATTTTTCGCCAATGCAATAAGTATTTTGGTTTCTGTATAATTGTGCAAAGGGGGAATTTATTTTTCTGAAAAAAAAAAATAATAATTAAAAACAATTATGTGTTGACATACTATTTTATTAATATAATACAAATATAATAATTAGAAAATGGGACAAAATGATTTTAAACTGAATGATTTTGATAATTCCATTAAATTAAATACGGGTCATATTGCACACATTTAATTTTCCTGGGCGTGATTTATTGGTAGTGTATGAGTCATATTCAAATTCCTCTAAAACAAGGAATTTCAAAGTGTACGCCACGGCACATCAACTCTATACGTGGTGGCACCGTGAAAAGAGCGTGGACAGAGTAACGTCCGAAGCAAAGAAGACTAAAGAGGTTTGAAAGATAGTACATAAGTAAACTTCGAGAAAGTCGGCCTCAAAGTTTCGCATTAACCAAATGTCCACTATATTATCATCTCAAAGTATAAATTTCGCATATATTTTATGTGATGTAAACAAAAAATATGTTTGATTTAAGAAAAATATAGTAGGGAAATTGTTTTGCTGATGAATGAGGGATGTTGGCACACATTTCAAACAGCGAAATTTTCGTAAGTCCTTAAAAATAAATAGGGATTGGATGCGAGGCGAAAAATATGGCTGTTTCGTCTCGAATAGAAAGTGGAAAGTCTCTTCTCGCATCCGGCCCTATGAAGAAATCCATGAAACTTTAAACGTCGTCGTGCAGATTTGGATGACATGCATCTCGCAAGAACGTTTGATTTTTTGTTATTAGGCAAACTGGCGTCTTATTTATAGACTACTTAATCACGCACACTGAAGTTAGACAAGTTTAGTTAATTTAATTTTTAATTTAAGTTTAAAGATTTTCATTGTGGGTTTTCTATTTGTTGGTGATAGTATTTACTTTTTGTGTCAAAGATTTTATGTTAAGATCATAGTGCTTGCTTATTGTACATCATATCGAAGATAACGTTTGCATACATGAAATGTTGAAAATATTATTTCACGGCAATATCTTCAAAACAGAAGACAGTGTTTAAAAATGTAGTAATAGTAACATCCTATAATATTCGGTCAAGTCGAACACTCTTTTTTTCACCTCTTGTGGTAAAACTGAAATCAAACATCGTGTATGGTTTTAATAGTGGCGCATCGCATCATAAAATGTACTCTTTGTTCTGTTGTCTCTTACCTTACGTTTTCTTTCCGCTTAGGTCTCATCAGCAGTCCCCTAAAGTGGGTGTGGCCGCGAGGATGCTCCGATGTCCGGCACCCCCTCGGCTGAAGGTCGTGGACCTCAACCCGCATCTCTCCTGCATCCTCTGTGGAGGATACTTCATCGATGCTACAACCATCACGGAGTGCCTGCATTCCTGTAAGATATTATACATCATCGTTTTAAATATTCTTCTCGCAAGTCACACATTCGGATGCGGCAAGAAGCCGTTTGCTGCTTGAATCAAATCCAATTACAACCAAACATCCCAAAGATAAATGCTTTCGGTTACCCCCAATAATTGACCAACTTCAGTGGCATGTTTAATGTTTAGGCCACGTTTCGTTCTTCACAAAATCGTCCAATTTACCTAAGGTGGGCCCTACTAGCAATTTTGCTCGGGCTACCACCGGCCACGCAGCCACCCGATGACGGCCCGAGCAAAATTGCTAGTAGGGGGGTTGTCCAGATTTGAAGGTTTTCACATCAGTATTCAGCTGATTTCAACTAAACGAATAAAATTATTCTTTTTGGACCATTCAAAAAAAGTTATTTAGTTCATTCAACGAAATTTTTAATAACCCAGTCCTTTCGTATATAAATGAATCGCTTGACGGCGAAGCCTCCCACTGTTGAACTTAAAGCGTTTAGAAAAAAAAAAAAAAAATTGACCAACTTATGGAGGTACGAAGAGTAAATGTTAGCACGTTCCATTCCCTGTAGAAAATTCTCCAATATATACAGTGAGAGGATACTGTCCAGCCAGTGGCGGATCCAGAAAGTATGTTTTGGGAGGGGCTAAATTTTGAAAAAAGCTTATTTCATCCAAACAAAATGTACAATAAAGCAAAATTTTAGTCTAAACCAATGTAAAAACTTTTGGGAGGGGCTAAGTGATTAAAAAAGATCACTTTACATACTCAAAGTGCATAATGAAGCAGAATGTTACCCTTTAGCAATCTCTTTTTGAGGGGCCTGAAGCCCCCTAGCCCCTCCCCTGAATCCACTACTGTGTCCAGCCTGGGAGGATTCACTGTTATTAAATAATAACTGAATAAAACAACATTAAACAAATAATTACAACATCTGTGTTTGGATTATTTTATTTAGACCACCAGGGCGCAGTAGGCCCCCAAACTACTGTTTGATGGTTAATGCGGCCCTCGAGCTAAAAAAGTTTGGAGACCCCTGCTTCAGAAAATAATTTGTTTGTTTAGCAATGACAGCAAATTACTTGGGTTATATATATATATATATATATATATTTTTTTTTTTTTTTTTCTCAAACTAGTTCAGATTCGTTTCAATTTGAATCAGTTTTGTTTCAATCTCTTTTTTTTTTTTAAATTCCAAACTTTAATAATATAAACAACATGAGAAATGACCAGTTAATGCTAACAATTGAAATAACTTACAATATGGACAGTCGTTTGTAGCATGAATTCAACAGTAACTTCAAAATTAAAACATCACTTGCCACGTTCGTGCTTGTTAAAATTGTGCCCCTGTTGATGGTCCGATAACTGAGAGATTTGGTCTGACAGCTCATTCATCCTCAGAACAAGGACCTTCCATAAGAAAATAAGAAATTCATTTATCTCAAGGGAAAGTTATAGAGAAAGTGTGTGCGTGTGTGGTGGTGGTAAGAGGGGGGGGGGGAGGTTCTCTCTGCTGTAAAGAAATGATTTCCTCAGCACTGGTGACGTGCCTGTCTGGAAACTGCGGAAAAAATAATTACTGCCCTGCTGACGGGTGACAGAGTTCAACCCAGCGTCATTAGTTTCATTGCGTTAGGGATTTATGTCTTGACAGGTTGAAACCGCTGTTGAAAATATATAGTGATGATTTGATTGAACCACATTTTGTCAATACTATAAATCTCACTTTTTATCTTTTGAGGCTCAATTTCAAAATTTCATTAAATATTGACAGTGGTGAGCAACATGAAATGGAATCATCGTCACGTAATAAATATTTGTTTCTTCTGCCTCCCCCTTTAAAAAAAAAAAAAAAAATGTTTGCATTGATGGAAATATATCGGGGACATATTAGTTGCCCATAGACGTCTGAAACATTGATTTTCTCTCCCTGAAATAAGTTTTGATTAAAAAGAAGATTTGCTGGATTGTTGTTAGCAGTGACGTACCTGGTTGAAGTAGTGCTTATGGCAGACAACAAAATTTGCCCTTTCTCCCAGTAAGAATGACACCAGTGGCGCAGCCAGAAAGTTTTCAAGGGGGGGGGCAGGGGCGTAGCCAAGGAGAGGAGGTTATGGGGGTCATAACCCCCCACCTCCATGAGGAATTTTTTGCCATACAAAATGTATATTCTTCACTACATTATCACACACACGTATACATATATATATGAGTTGTAGTAGTCGTAACCCCCCCCCCATGAAAAATTTCTGGCTACGCCTCTGGGGGGGGGGGGTTACGACTACTGCAACTCACATATATGCATACATGTGTGCGATAAGGGAGTGAAGAATATACATTTTGTATGGCAAAAAATTCCTCATGGGGAAGGTTATGACCCGCCTAACCCCCCCCCCCTTGGCTACGCCCCTGAACGACACCGATAGTCATTCTTAAAATTTCTTTAGCATGACCATTTGTATTTGTTACAGGCCCACTGCACGCTTAATTCACGAGCGAATTTTCGATCCTTTCCGTACTTGAAAGTGCACTTCTCCTTTAGGAGTGTTTTTCGATCACTCAGCGGAGCGAAATATTCGGGGTGAGCGTTATCAGTATTTTGGTAAACATGAACCGGGGGCGTGGATTTCTGGGAAAAAGGGCTACTTCAAGAGCATTTTTGCATTAATACTGCGGGTTTCAATGTAAAAAGGGGAAACCGACAGTTTTTCCTTTCACCCCGTCTTTGATCGTTATTTTCACTCCTTCGAATGAAGCATGTGGTTATTAGGTTCACCTTAATAACTTCCGAGGCTGATGAAAATAAGTTCAGAAATGTCTAGAATCATTTATAGTCTTCATAAATAAGCAGCCATGCAATAAAATACATAATTTCACTCTTTATTCTCTGCTTTAGTAAATATTTCGCTAAAGGAGTTTTAGTGTAAACAACTTTTATTTGCTTATTGATTCTAAACGCTTCCTGATAATTTCCTGAAATGTTGTTTATCTACTAAAAATTTTATTAAGAATCGCACACACAAAATATCCTCTTGTTAAATTTTTTTCTTATAAATTAACTGGTTTATTAATTCATTTGAAACAAATTTACCAGCGTTTTTGTGCTGAATAAAGCCATATTCAAGCCTTTTTCTCTAAATCAAAATCCTTTACGCCAATTGATGCTTCGAAGGAAAAAGGCTTGCTTCGTTCTGTTGGAGTACAAGAACGTTGTAAAATTCATGCCAAGAATTTATTAATGCATTTTTTAAATATTTCTTTTCCAGTTTGCAGAGCCTGCATTGTTCGTTATTTAGAGACCAGCGAGTACTGTCCCATATGCGAGGTACAAGTGCACAAGTCCAGGCCACTTCGGTGAGTAAAAAAATGTCTTTCTACCACCTTTGAGGTTCCCTCCATTTCCCAGTGCTGAAAAAAAGGGCAGCCGTTGCCATCGCTCGATTTAACTACCAGCAACATGAGGTCGATCGAAGCGTTCATCTCGTGCCACAGATTTAGAGACCATTTTTGACACAGCTGGCTGTGCGCGTGCACCGCGATGTTGCTGGTAGTTAAATCGAGCAATGGCAACGGCTGTCCTTTTATCAGCATTGGGCAGTCTGTATTCATTTGTTCTTCTGTATCAGTGTATTTCCATCGTATTCTTCCAGTTCTCAGCAAATGCCGGTGCGGCTAAAAACAATCCTGAGTCTATTGCGTCTTTCTAATGATGAGAGAGAACAGGTTAAACATGGATTCAAGATTAAAAATGAGATTGTCACGAAATTGACAGATTTCGAACACAAGATCGCGCTGCGGTTTTTTAAGTTGGAGAAACCGTCGGAAGATATATGCCTATATGCGCCTTCGCATTTTTATAGAGAGCTGGGTGATGCAAGTGATATTTAGGCCCATATGTTACACTGTTAATAAAAGTAGTTAATATTTCACCATAAAATGGAGGTGAATTAGCTGCATAAGTGGAGAAACGTTGAACCATAATTTGGTGCTTAAATTGATCGCAATGAAACCAAACCAATGGTGAAACGTTTCTCCATAGAAAGGATGCAATTAATTTAGCTCCATTGTATGCTGAAACGGTGAACTATACCTCAATTGACAGTGTAGTCTAGTCCGTGTAGTCTACTAGTCTTACGACATCATACTCTTCTTTTTTTATATACTTATTAGAACGATAATGCTGTAGCTGTAAATATTGTGTCACAAATTGTAGAGGTAATTAAAAAGAGGACCTCGTTTTACATTTTTTGTATTTCCCAAAGATCTTGAGAACTGAAAAGAAAATGTATACAGTAGAACCCCGATCTATCGTTTTTCAAGGGGTGCGTAGTAAAAAACGATGCATGCGGGAAAACGACGAATGCGGGTTAAATTCAAAATACGAAGAAAACAGTATGTATGAATACACACAATTTATACAGTATACCAAAAATACTAAATTTGTTATCAAACTGTAAAAGAAACAAATTGAAATTGTGCAGAAATTAAGTGATACTTATATTTAAAAAACAGTAATTTTACACTGGGTTTTTCATTAATCGTTTAATTAAACAAAATTTTCAAGATTTGCAATACTTTTTTTGCCTTTTTATCTGTATTCATGTTTGTATATAAAAGTCCTACAATTCCAAATACCGTTATTGCGTAGGATAAAGTAGTTGGCTCAGTCTCATCGGCATGAATATTATTCTCAGCTTCTTCGCCATTATTTTCATTTTTTGCGTCACATTTCTTCCATTCTTAGGATATCGCACGTTGTTACATCTAAATCAATGGAAATATAATCACTACAATTCACACTATACACATCCCTGTTGGATGTAAGAACTCTTCATCTATACCATCATCAACCCAAGATATCATACCAGGAAGTAATTAGATTTGTAAGCCATATTGATCCACTTGATCTTCAATTTCATTTCGGTCAGAAGAAACATTTTACAACGATGAACGCGGGAAAGCGAATTTTTGACGAACGATACATGCGGGTTTTGTTAACGTTATTTAAATACAGTTTGTGCAGGGACCATAGAAATAAAACGATCAATACGGGAAAACGATGAATGCGGGAACGATAGATCGGGGTTCCACTGTATTCTAAGATGTATTTAAGCGACAAACGTTTTAGTTATAAACGTTTGAACCTTTTCATTTGTCATGTAGACTTTTCGAACCCCGTTAATCTGAAACTAGATGCCCAGAATTTTCAAATTACTGTGTTTACTCACGTAATAGTCGCACTTTTTTTTGCCAATTTTGCATATTGAAAGTCTAGATGCGGCTATTATGCTGGGGCAAATTTACTACATGATATTGTAACTCTAAAGCTATTTTTTCTGCTTCAAAACGGGGGTGCGACTATTACGCGAGTAAACACGGTACGCTGTTTTGTCAATATTTATTAATATTTAAATAGAAAATTGAAGGTGAATTTTTAAAGTAAATAATTTCAAATGTTATTCAATAATCAAAGGATTTGAATCTTAATTATTTAGCCTTAATAGACGTTTCATCCTTAATTGAAACACTCATTGGTCGTTTACGTTTTCAAAAATTTAGAATTCTGTGGGGTTTTCGCATTAAAAGAAACCCACTTAGGTAATACAAATTCCTGAATTGCCACATTTAAAGTATTTGTGAAGGTGGTCATTCAGTGGGAAAGCATTAGGAAAAGTTAATAAAAATGTGTACTAATGTTGACATAAAATTTTATTTCATTTTAATCATGATTTTAAGTGTATAGTTTTGTCTTGGTAATTTAAAGTTCATAATAATGATTTCTATAGTTATTACAAGTTGAAACAAGTTTTTTATTGATTCAGAAATTTAAAAAATATAAAAATGTAACTTCCATAGTAGCTTACAAAAATTGCATTTTTTTGCATTTATTGTGATTTTAACCATTAAAACTTTGTTATTTTTGAATTAAATTTTAGTTTAAAATCGTTAATAAAAATATATATGATAAAGGTGAATATTATAATTGGGTTTAAAAATATTTCTCTGGTATAACATATAATATGCAAGAATGTATATTTTAATTTCAGCTATTTTTAGCTTTTATTATTATTATTTTTTTTAAGTATTTCAAATAAAAAAGTAGTGTTTACGTTTTGATGAACGGTAAAATATTCGTAGTAGTGTTTTCAAGTAACTATGGCGCTCTATTAAACTGTATTAAAACATTGAAAGTGTCCATGATATACGTCATTTTATAAACACCGCTCGAGGACCGTCATTGACAGAAATGTTTTTAACCACAAAAAAAAAAAAAAAAAAAAAAAAAAAAAAGTGACCCATCTCTGATAATATGCTTCGTCCTACTTATCGCCCCCTCCCTCCCTTCCCTTAAACGTGAACTTTTCTGGATTCGCCACTGCCAAGTGTTGTTTTACATGAATCCCCCACCCCACCCCCCAAAAAAAAAAGAAAGAAAGAAACCTTTACAAACCTTTGTCCTGTATTTTTTTGTCAACCGATGTGTACACGCTATTTCGCGTGCAGCAATCGACGCGGAAAATGCTAGTCATTAAAGTAAATAGTCACTTAAGAGAATAAAAGGTAAATATAACCTTGGCTTTTGTGTTCCTAATGCAGACGAGCGCATTTTCCAGTAATCTTCTGTGTGATCCAAACTTTCGAAAATTGTAAAAGCAATTCAGGATTAATTTACTCGTACTTGTCTAAATATTTTTCACTAGAGGAACTACTTATAATATTTGTTTACTTTTCTATTAAACCTTTTTATTTTTTCTTTTTAAATACTATTTCTTAGACGTTTCTTCGGGGAATAACGTGTTTACTCGCGTAATAGTAGCAAATTTTTCTGTCAGTTTTTCATGGTGTAAGTCTAGGTGCGACTATTATGCAGAATCTATACTACATAATATTTTACACTCTAAAACCAAACCATTACTGATAATTATAATAAAATTATTTACTTACCAAATGTTTCCAGAAGACCTGCCATTAAGTAATCTTTCCGTTAGTTGCACACAAAAAAGAGGCATTTTTCTTTTTATAGTAATATTTTTACTGACATGAATGAAGGTCAAATACGTGACTGCGGCTTTTATGCGGGGAAAATACTTTGACGATATTTCCTGCAACAAACCGGGGTGCGACTATTTAGCTCTGTGGCTCGAAGTGGGCTATTCGATCGTGCGATGGCAACGGCTGCACTTTTTCGACATTGGCAAATAGTTGCGCTTCAAAGGTTCAAGTGACTGCCATTATATGTCTCCTGCAGGCGTTTTCTCTTGCGAATTCGCGGTCTCGTTACGAAGGGGCGTCAATAGACATGAAGCATCCATCCTTTTTCTCTATAATTTAGCGGGAGGAAGATTGGTAAGCACGCGGGGCGAGATCCATTGTCGGAGCGGCTTTTCGCCGCAACGACTCGCTGCTGGAGATTTTCAGAACAATCGTGGGAGTAGCTGGTTGTTTGCACTATAGCCACCACCCACTCCTGCCGCAGCCGTTGAATAGAAATCCAGTACTAATGACGCAAATAAAAAAAAATAAAGAAGGGGAGATTCTCGACAGTTGTTACCTCAACAGATTGTAGGAGTAATGACGTGTAGTTTTACTCGGCGATTTCAGTATTAGAAAAACAAAACTCCGGAACTTGCTCAATAGTGTTTTCTTCCCCCCACTTTTTTTTTTTTTTGCCTTTCTTCCTTACATATGTGGTCCCTCAATGAGCCCAGTAAATTATGTTTACTTCTTGAAATTGAAAAAAGAACATTCGAGGTGATATAAAAGTATCGTTTTACTTTAGAAATTCTACGAATTGATATTTGATGGACCCATTCAACCCCAAATAAAAAGCTTGCTCCTACCCTCGATCATTCTGCTCTCGTATACCCACTTTAGAATGATGAAGCACCCTATTCCAGTCGAAACTTTTGGTCCTGCTTCATGTAAACCATCCGTCATTGCTCGTGCAATAACAATTGCATCTGCCATTGTACAAACGAAATATGTGACCTGACTTATTGGATAGGCCCTTCAACAAGCGCCCTCATACTCTGAATGACTTGACTTCCTCCAGCGTCATTGCCCGCTCTAGAAGACCGGGGGGGACATGGGTTTGTTGTGTGTAGAGAGTCGACGATGACATTGACCACTGGCATTCAGGCGGAAGCTGCCGAGCGTAGCCATATGTCGGTGGGTGCAGCTTATTGATCACTTGTCACTTAGCACAAGGGGTGGAGGGAGAAATGAGAAGTCATTTTCGGATGGAGGGGGAGGAAGACACGCTTTTCAGTTTTCAGCCAGTGAAGAAACAGCTGCGGAAAATGTATTGAGGTCCAAGCAGATTAAACATTTTTATCCGCTAATCCACTGAGCTGCAAGTTTCATAAATTCACTGTCAAACTTGTCCTTTTTTCTTTTCATTGGAGGTGTATGGTGAAAGAACTTGATTCCTGTTGTAAAATTTAAACTGTAGCATAGAGAACCCTGCTTTTATAAAAGGCAACAAGATTGCTCATTCTTGTCCGAAACGCCGGAATTTTTGTGAAGGGGGGGGGGGGGGGAGTTCGATATGAAAGTTCTTCGCTTGAAGGAGGTCTTCCGACGCTTTCAATGCATTTTACTAGAACTAATAAAAATACATTTTTGGAAATATGGCGTATTATTTTATAAATCCTCCTCGCTGTATTAAACAGAAATTTTACGAAAAACACGAAGAATGTCTGTATACACTTCGCAGCATTCCTACATACTGAATAGTCTTTTTCTTTTCAATTAACGACATGGATAAATCGTTGGTATTACTTTGAAATCGTGACATTAAACAGTAAATGTATATTTCTGTCTAATTTTAATTTAAACTTGATGAGCACAGAACTCCCACTATTTTATATCAGAAAATAAGTATTTTTTGTAAATTAGCTTACACAAAATTTAGTTATGCTAAATGAGACGTCCTTCTTGTGTTACAAAATAATTAAGAATTTTTTTAAATAAACTAAACCGAGATTTTATAATAGCCTCCTCGGTATTAGTCTGGGCATCCTCTGTATTAAATTTGATATCGAATTTTCGTGTCGTTTTCAGAAAAATGTACTGTTTAAAAAAATCAGTAAATAAATAATAGAATGTCAAATGTATCAAAGGAAAGCTCAAGTTCACTTAAAAGCATTTTTGAGTAACAAATTGTTCATATTTTCAATATAAGTTTATATACGATCCAAAAGTTTTCATGTTTTGCATCTTCTGCTAATAAAAACAACTTTTATAGTTTATAGTCAATGAGCATAAAGAAGTAAAATAGAAAATGTAAGGACTTTCTAATCAATAAGATAAATTTTACTTTTTTAAAATGCACAGGCTGCATGAAAATAAAGGTGACCATACGTCCCCAATTTTCGAGGACAGTCGCCAATTTCTGTGGATTTCCCCCCCCCGATTTGTCCCCAAAATGTAAAAAAGCAACTGGGGACAATTTTTAATTATTTCATTAATTATAAAATGTCCCCAATTTTGTTTCAAATTTGGGGACATGTTCTCAACTTTACGTTAAAAATAGGGTCACCTTAGTATGAAAATCACGCCCTGATTGTGGCACGGGCTTTCTTGTGCCCATGCACTATTCACAAATGTTATAGTCGGACCCTGATGAAAATCGTTTGAATTCTACAGTTTTGATATCACTGATTAAATAGTTAGCAGCATTTCTCTTAAAACAGCGGTAAGCTGTATTCTATATCTTCGCTTTTCATGGTTTGCATATTTCTGTTTTCAAAACATACATTCACCGAAATTAAACTGCGCAAGCAATACGAAGACACCGCGGTGGTTGACTCTTTCCAAACCATTTAACAGAGGAGGGGGTAAAAACCATTAACTAAGTCCTCCTGTAATAATGAACTGTTCTTACAAAGAGGCACCTATATAATTCTTGGGTTAAGTAACGCTCAGTATCTTTTTGGAGTTCCATTCTTTTGTCTGCAACTCTTTTGTAGTACTTCGGAGTTGCTGTATCATTGAAATCCACGGTAGTATTATTTCTGATCAAATCTCACCCCTCAATCTCGCTTCTTGTGTTGCAGGTCGGACAAGATCCTGCAAGACATCGTGTACAAACTGGTTCCGGGGCTTTTTCACAGTAAGTAGTTATGCCTCTTTTCTTTATTTTATATATCCCCCCCCCCTCCCCATCCCATCACAAGCTCTTTTTTAAAGGCTTTTAGAAGTGCCGGTGTTGACGATGCGTAAAGGGATTATGCATGCTGGGGGGATTGTTTTGCTGTGACGCCTTTGTCACTGTGGTGTCATTCTAACCTTCCTCCTTTTATTCCTGTCATTGCAGATGAGATGAAAAGGCGAAGAGAACTCTATGCATCGCAGCCTCCGGAAGGTGAGTTGATTGAATGCCATCGTTATCCTAATAATGACATTTCTCAGGCTGTCACAATTTTGTTGCACGGGGTGCAGAATATGCCCGAACGCTCGAACGAGATTCGGGGGAAATTCTGAGGCGCTAGGGAAATTTTTGTGAATTAAAAGAAAAAATTGTAGATTGAGTTGTTACCCAAAGAAGCTAGTGATAGATATACGCTTATACTAGAATGAAACTATGTTCAGTTTTGGGGGAATTTTCGACACAACACATTGTGTTCTGGGAAAATATTGAGCCCTAAACATTTTCTGCACCCCTGTTTTGCTGTTCCTTTCTTCTTTTTTTTAAATCTAGTCTCCAGTCCTCCAGTGCACCAGTGTTATTCCCTTTAGTCGCAGAAAAAATATTAGCACTTTCAAAATAGTTGTAAAAGAAAAAAAGAAATCGTTTTGCATTCACAGAAATTTATTATTATTGTTAATAGTATAGGAATTTTTTTTAATTCAACTTTTTGCGAAAATGGTATCTCTAAAGATGGGAACGAAAGAAATTAAATTGTAGCTGTACCTGGTTTCGTTTGATTTAAATCTCTGCTTGTGCAGGATGCTCTCTACTTGCTCTGAAATGTTTACAAATTTTAAATGCGAGTGATTGGTGTACAAATACTTGCATTAAAACAATGTTATTTTTAAGATAAGCGTACCACTCTCTGAACCTTCAGTATTGACCAGCGGGACCCTAGTTGCTTGGCAACGAACCTAAGTAGCTTAGTAATGGATAGTGCAAATAACTGCACAGCTTTTAGCCATTGCAAGAGGGGATTTGCCGCTTGTGTGCATGCATCGCCATTCAGCTTCAGCGTGCACTGCAACCTGATTCCCCACTGCTGCCATACATTTCATAAGACCCCCCACACACGACCCCTTCATTCCGCGTTATCGGGTATCCTTCTTGTGCCCCTTCGGTTGCTAGGCAACGCTCTCTTTAGTGCCGGAAAGCAACATATCATAACATCCCTTGCGAAATGACTTTGGAAAAAAAAAATGCCCTCTTTTATATATTGACTTCCATGCGCGTGGAATTATCCCACCTCCCCACTCCCCTGTAGGCGGGAGCACTCATCCGGACTTCTCAGAGAGCTCTATTCCTTCAACAATCGCTCCCCCCCCCTCCCCCATCTTGTTGAAAAGGGTGAGATGAAAAATGCCGACATCAGCATAACAACCGTTCGGAGTAGTGCTGTCATCAGTACGGGAGCTCCCTAGCTCTCTCTGGCTCACGATCTGATTTCTTTTCCCTGTTGCCAAAACCCATGCATTCAAAATTTTCCAGGAATTCTCGATTTTTCCGGAATATATTTTGACGCCTGAAAATGCTTTCCCCCTTTCAAGAGAGCAGTTTCTTTCAGTAGCAGGGTCATTTAAATTTTAGAACAGCATTTGTTTCAGACGCGATGAATTGCATAGAATGAAACAAAAACTTATCGAGAAAGCTTGAAAAAACATCGGCAGAGGGTGAAACTACTCCCACTGACACCAGATCGAAACACATTTCCAACTCGAAAAGTTTGTCAAATGTAGAGTTCAGTGGGTTAACAGGGAAAAACCCCGTTTATTTGAAAAAAAAAAAACCCAAAAATGTTTTTTTTTTTTTTAAACCACAAACCAGGTTTAATAAAATTATTTCTAAAATGTTCAAATAACAATTAATATTCCTTCTGAAAGTAATTAAAACAAAGTAAATAAACAATTGTTGCTATACTTATGTGGATATTGAAATCATTCAATTTTAATATTTTATTTAGAGATACTATATTTTTTATATAATATAATACAATATTAATTGTTTACTACATTTTACATGGAATCTTGCACTCAGATTCACCAGTAATAATGGTGATAAGTTGTTCAAAATGATATTTTTAAGGTTTAAAAATAAGTTTTTAAAACACAAAACCTCTATTTTAGAAACAAATTAAAAATGCAGCCATAATCTAAGTTTAATTAATAATTTTTAATAATGATAAAACAGTAAGGTATCTTATAGATTGATATAAAAACTTATTGTCGATACTTATAAGGATAATTTTAAAAGATATCGGCCCTAATTTAAGCTTAATTAATAATTTTTAATAATGATAAAACAGTAAGGTATCTAATAGATTGATATAAAAACTTACTGTCGATACTTAAGGATTATTTTAAAAGATATCGGAACGTATTCTATCTGTAGTATTCGGAATTTTAAATTATCCAAAAAAAAAAAAACTTTTTTTTTTTTAAAATTGGTTTAAATCAGTCGGTTTAAACCATGACAACCCAGATTATTTATTATTATTTTTTAACTTTTAAGAATTAACTTTTAAAGTTTTCTGCTTCTCTCTCTCTCTCCGTACAGCGCTGAAGGAATCGAGAGATGCCGAAGATCGGGGCGAATGCTTGGACGAAAAGTTCATCTACGCACCCGACGAGATTTTCAGCCTCTCCATAGAGTACGGGTAAGTGTGTAATGCTAATGTAAAATGACAAACAATTAAAAGTTATTATTAGTTTTTGTTACGTATAGTTGTCTCACGATAATAATTTTAAAAAAGCAATTATGTAATGCACTTCAAAATTTCTAGAATGTACACTGTAATAAACGGCAAACCAGTGCCAGTTCCGGGTTTTTCGGAAAAAATTCTTGAAAATGAAAAATTTAGCAGTAGTGATGGACGCGAGACGACTTTTTGCGAGACGAGACAGAGATTTGCAGCTTTTTTGCGAGACGAGACAAACATTTTTAACATTATGATATAGGGATTTTTGCGAGACGAGACAAGCTTTTCGGCTGTTTTGCGAGACGCCAATTTTTCGTCTCGCGTCCATCCCTATTTAGCAGGATGTGTCACTCTTCAAAAATGTTGAAGAATTTTTTCAGAAAGTTTTATGAAAGGCACCGTTGTTTCATTTATTACGGTGGTTGGTTAATACAGCTTATAAAGAATCATCCTGAATTTTTTTTCGAGCCTTCTGGGACAGTTACTTTCTTTTAATTTGTGTGTACCTCAAGGGAGATTTTATTTCTACGAACTACGCCCTTAAAAGTTCATTTAATCCATCTGGCATCAGTTGAATGTTCTTTTTTGAAGAAGAGAAAAAAAAAAAAATTAATAGATAAATAAATAAAATTCAAGAGTTAACAGGGGGAGTTAATTATAATCTGTTGTCAGTCAAAAAAATTGGGAATTCCGAATTGCCAATCTAAACAGAAGGCATTTTTATTGGACATTCTTCTTTAAAAATAATTTTTGACTGTGATTACTTTGGTTAATAAAATTATAAAAGAGACTCCATTTTACTTCACTTTAAAATGAGTTAAGTTTAATTTATTTGAGTTCCATTACTGAAGTTTCGCTCTTTAAACTATTGGGCTTTCGTTTCAAAACGTCTGTTATGGTGAGTTTGTATGTTTTTATTCCATGGGGTTGGTTTCGTATTAGTAATGTTCTTGGGAAATATATGATCTTCAGAAATGCAGATTAGTCAGTCTACCAGATAACAAACAAGATTTCTACTCTATGCTCCAAGTTCCAAGTGATTTCTTATGTTGCAAAACTTGGAAAATCATGTAACTTGAAAAAGTTTAGAATGTCTCTTTACAAGTTGTACTTTGAACCTATAGTGTACAATGAACCTATAGGAGTTATGAAAACTCAGGAAAAAATGCCAAGCGTACTGAATTTCACAATATTTCCTATTTCCGAAAACGGGTAACTCCTCAGGCGATTTTTGTGCTTAAATTTTTCCCGAAAGTTGCGTAAGACATACAGCTTTACTATTAGTACTAGTTCATAGTGCATTGAATGAAGAAGCATTAATAATTTTTTCGAGTGTTTAACATTATTGGTTTGTTTTTAAAGCTGTTGAAAAGTCTTATGATGATGATCGCTCTTTAGGTAAAACATCCTTGAATTACTTCAAATTTTTCTGTCAAATAATTTTCAATGTGTCGATATTCAAATGCCGACCAGCTCCCATTATTAAACTACCAAGCAAAAATATCCATAATTTTTATCATTCTATATCGGATTTTTCTTTTTTTTTTTTATAATTATCATTATGGCTTGTTTTTTATAACTAGGCGGAAAGCGAAATTTAAAAATATTTTTTTTCCTTTAAATAATTGTTTTCATTAATGTTTTGGCCGTAGTAAATATATCAACGCGTTTAGTTGCTTTTAATGTGAATTTAAATGTTCACACTGGACTTAAGAACCGAGAGTTAAAATTTTGCAAATTGAGTTTTAAGAAATGTTCATTTGAATAAAGCTGTTACCAATAGTGCAAAATTACCTTAATTTGTTATTCAATTTTTAAGTATAAGAGATTATATATTACATTGAAAGATTTATGTAAACTGAAAGTTGATAAATATTTGGTTTTAACTGAAAAGCTAAAGCCTCGTGCAAAAATCAAGCCGTTTGCAGATTTTTTTAAAGTAAAATTGATAAGCCTTTCGGAAAACTCGTAATTTACGTGAAAAGTGCGTATCAAGAAACAGAAGCCGTCTTATAAACCCTATTAGAAGATAATTAAGATTAAATTATATCGCAAGTATGGAATGTTAAAAATCTATAATTATAAATTATTAGTAGTGGCACATTGGCTAATTCTGGCAGAAGCTCTTTTATCAATAGTAACTTCTTACAGACAGTTATAAGAGACGAAAAAAGCAGGAGAAAGCGGTCTGTAAAGTGTACATCGATGAATTTAAAACTTCAGATGTCATCTGCATATAAACTCAATATTAAATAAATTATTTTTAAAAAAAGTTGAAGAATCGTTGCGTTCTCTTTCAAAATTGTCTTTCCGAAACGCCATTCTCTCTTTTACGCTTCAGAATAAAAGTGGCGTGCGGAAAATCCTTTCCGGCAAACTTAATTTACACACGCTTGCAAAAATTTAATTTTCTCTTTCATACCGCGCTAAGATAAACTTCATCTTCTTTTCCCCACTCCTCCCCTCTTACCCTTTCCCTGTTATCTTTGTTACCACTTTCTCCATTCCCTTTTTAATCCTTTCACCTCTTCATAAGCGCACCCTCGAAGTCAACCAACCGCAAACTGTTTACTTTCTCCCCCTTTCAGATGAGACGATCACTTGCTCCCTCAGTAGCTTACCGCAAGTTGCTCGGGAGCACCTCATATTGATTTCACCAGCGACGACCTCGAAAGCTGCTGCTGGTGCCACTTTAGGTTTTTTTTTAAACTCACCGCCGATTCTTTGCCTTCCCCCTTTACCCTTTCTAATATGGAAGGGGGAAAGCGTGGAACATAAAAGAATTTGTTGCAATTAACCGGTGAAAATTAAAGGAGAGAACTTTCAAAGGGGGGAAAAAAGTCAGGCTCAAAAAAAGATAGAACAATGTCTTTTTTCTTTTTTTCCCTTCCCCAACCATTTTTTCTCCTTCATCATCCAATTCATTTGTTTGGCCCATTGCCAAAGCGCTGTCTCCTTGGCAACGCGTCTACGAATCGCGAAGCGTGTCGACAAAAGCCGACCGCTGTTTGTTGTGGAAAGTAGTTTTTTTTTTTTTTTTTCCCGCACAGCTGATTACTCGGCTCATGAACTGAATCCAGGATTGTCGAGGCAAAAGCGATTTTTTTTTTCTTTTCCCGTGTGTCGCGTTCGTTGTAGCGTGTAATGATTGCGACAGGAGAGTCATAAATCATTTCAAACGTGTATTTAGTCTTTAATCCGTAGTATATGTATGTTCTTGCACTGACTACCGTATTTTATGACGTACGAAATCATTTTGTTTCTTCCCGTGTTCTGATCGTAATCGGGCCCGATTTAATATAAATTCCTTGGATGTTCTGATCTCAGCCAATCGAACACAATCCCAGTATGTTATGTTTTGAGAGGATGTAAACAACTATGAAGCGAGTAACTAACGTTTCTTTTAAACAGAATGGAAACGCCATGTGCGTATTTTTATTAGTCTGAACTTCTTATATAGTTTAAAGAGGCACCACATTTGATTTTTTTTTTTAATTCCCTTCGTATACTAAAGTATTCACACGTCTACATCAGCACAGCGAGCCCTATTTATTTCTTTTCTTTTCTTTTTTCGGGGATGGATATCTATTTGAAGAATAGGAAAGGGGAAGCATTTCTCTTTATTTCGAAACAAATATTTATAAAAAAAGGTTTGGGAATATAGTTTGGGGGCACGTACCCTCCTTTCCTACATGAAGAAGCTACATGTCTATGTGTCTACATTTATAGAATCAAAGTATAATATGTAATTTAGTAAGTATGTAATAAATTTTATGGGGGGGGAAATATCGAAAAATATTTTTTATTTAAACAGTTGAATATTGTTATTGAAATAAAATTTACTAAAACATGAATATAGGTTTATTATTACTTGGATATCTACGCGTTTAAAGAATAGGTATGACTTATCAGAAGGCCTTTTTATTTTTTTGTTATTCGAAGCAGAATTGTGTGTCCTATTTAAATTGAAACTTATTTTACAATTGAAAGTGAATCAACTAGACTTTCTAATAGTAGGTTTTGGGTTGTTTCAAATTGAATAAAGAAAAAAATACCCTTTTTAAAAATTTTGCTTTTATATGTATTTGTAAATTTACGAGATAAGAATAATGCTAGAAGACATTAAAAAAAAAAAAAAAGTCCAGTTTACCATGTGAATTCATTATAATCCTTGCTGCAACCAAGTACATATCGCATTTACTGCCTTATTTAGTTTAAACATCTATTTCTTGCAGCAGAATTAATAATTTTGCGATTTCCTTTCTTATATTTATTGATTTTTTAATTTTATTCTTTTAGAAAAGAAATTGACAGTAAAGAATCTGCGGCAGAAGAAGATAATGTAAGTACAAAAAAAAATTTTTTTAATCAATAATTAAAATGCAAAATTTCACTTTTTAATGCTTAATCTTGGTGTCAAATATAGTATATTAACTCACGCAAAATATTAATATCAATAATATATTAATTTGTTATTGAAATTGCTTTACAAATGTCACATGCTTCCATTTCTATCTTTCATAGGTTCCAAAGCGCCGTTTTCTGCGTTGCCCTGCAGCAGTGACAGTATCTCATCTAAAGAAATTTGTTCGTATGAAATATGGCATTTCTAACTCCTATGAGGTAGGTTAATTAGCACTTAACTTATTTATCTTTAATATTGAGTGAGAAATTAGGAGGGGGGGGGGGTATTTGTTGTTTTATCTTCTCTGTTGCTTTACTTCCCCGCTCTCTAAAAACGGAAAAGAATACAGGTTGATCACCGACATATTGGAATAATATAGCTGTTAGCAATGGGGACACTTTTTGTGTCTTGGCATGCATTTAATTTCTTAAAAGATTTCTTTAACTTAAGAACAACTGCCATCTAATTTTTGTAATATTAAGTAATTTTTGATTGTCACTGTATCCAGTGAAATAAAATAAGTATCAATAGAAACAATTATGAAAGCTACTACAATTTTTATTTTAACAAAAAGACCTACCGTCTTTTTGTTATTTGACACCAAACAAAAGCTGAGCTCAGTTGAGCTTTAATGCAAATTCAGCTTATATTGCAGCCATTATTTTGAGTGGTTGAACGGGAATTGTGGCAGAGTCAGTGAATCAGTGATCAGCGGATTATAAACAATTACTATAACAATATATAAAAAGATATTATTTCATGCATTTTAGTTAAGTTGATGTTGTCAACAGTAAAAATTTCTTTTTTCACTTTTACAATTTATCTTCTAAAGATGAATCACTTTGTGAGCGTGACAACCTATTTGCAAGTACAAGCTGAATAGAGATGAGACGGGCTCTGTAATTCACAACTGCGTTCGGGCTCGGGCTCGTGAAAAATTTCTTCTTTATTGAACATACTCCTTGAAACAGATTTTAAAAAGTGATTCATGAGGAAAATAAAAGTACTTATAAAAAAAAAAAAATAGTGGCACAGGCGCCTAGAAGGTGCGTGAAGTTCTTTGGGTATTTCAGAACGGCGGCTTATATTACTTAGTGAGTCATGAGATCCGACATTATTTGATAAACATGGATATAAAGAATTAGAAAGCTTTAATTTGCATAAACGGCAAAATTTATTGTATTCTATCAATGAAGTAATTGAATTTTTTTTTAATCTTTAGCTGAAATTTCGGGCTCGGGCTCCGGCTTAAATAATATTGCTCGGCGACTCGGATTAAAAGTCCTCGGGTCGGCTTCAAAAAATGAGCCCGAACTCATCTCTAAAGCTGAAGTGGCACGATTGATTCTGGTCATAAGGGCAAAGCAAAAAATCAACAACAATCTCTTCCCGTATTCTTTAGTTACGCATGTGAAGGCATGTCCTATATGGGGAAACATTTCTCCATGGCATGGTCAGTTTTTAAAAAATAAAGACAATTTGACGTCATCCCCTTTCACCTGGGCCATCTGTTCATTGCTTACTTTTTTTTTTTTTTTTTTTGGTTTGTTTGTTTTCTTCTTTTTTCCTGTCTTTATTCTCGTCCCCTTTTCTTCACGTTTTACGCACTTGGTTGCATCTGTTGATCTCTGGAACTCTGTGTTCGAACCAACAGCGAGTTGGGGGGGGAGGGTAGGGGAGAGGGGATGTGAGACGGTGGTACAAAGAATACGGGTTCCAGAGTGGCACAAATCCTAAATCGGAACACCCTCCTCCTGCCAGGGGTCGAGTCACGCCTACTGAGTGAAGTAAAAAAATAAAAAAGGGGAAAGAGATGAATGAAAGTGATTTTCGGGGAGGGGTGCGCGAATCGTTCAGGCGTTACCCTCTCGGATCGGGGGTGCAGCTTCGACCACAATTAGGCCCGAGTGATTGGCGTTTCGTGGACGACCTATCGGTGACTAACGGGCCAATGGACGGTAACCGCCCACCACCTAATTGAATTCTTCCCCACTACCAGATTCTGCTAATACGATTTTTGCTCCGGCTTAGAAGGGATATTACGAGGGGCTCTGAACCTTTTTGATTTCATCCCCCCCCCTTGTTTTATCTTTGGAAATGCCTGACGGACATGAAATTCTCTAAAACTAATGCAAAGGCATATTTTAATCTTGAGATATATATTTCGAACCATTGTATAAAACTTACTCTAAGCTAAGTTCTTTGCTAGATGGTTATGAGTTATAAAGCCAATCACGTCAAAATAACCCCCTCCCCCAATCTTTAAGAACGAACTAGTTTTTAAGTGCAAGTTTCCCAAACGCCATATTTAGTATTTTATTTTATTTTATTTTTTTTTTTTTTTGTATTGCTTATTAGTAAATTGATTTTTAATTTCAAATAAAACTTATAATAGATGATTCTATGATCCTATTGAATTGTATAATAAACGAATATTTTAAAATAAAAATTTGTTGGTGTTTTTTAAAAGTGAACTTTTCTTAATTGATTTTGTTAAAAATTTAATTTAAGGTGTTTCTTGCGCATTATTTTGTTTAACTGTGACTTTTAAGTTATAAGGTTTATGTATATAACTAATAAATACAGCGATGTATATAAATGGTGCTCTCGTGATCTCAGGAATTTGCTCTAAAATATCAATTTTTTATTTCCACCGGTAACGGAAATGCTTTTTCAAAAATCCCCAGAAAATTCACTTATTAAATATTAATACTCATCATTCGATATTTCACTTCAGTGTTTAAAAAATTGTGTCTGCTAAGATTCTCGTACTTTCCCCCCCCAGTAATGACTTTTAAGTCTGATATAGGAATGCAGATTAAAGTTAGTTAACTGCTCACAAAAGATGTTTTCCCTCAGATTAGGACATACATTGAGGGAAAATTTTCATCTAGTGTTGAAGACATACTATGGCAATATTTTGATAGTTTAAAAAGAGTAAATTTAGAGACCTATTCAAAAGGTGAATGGTATTTATTCTTTTTGTTGCACTAATAAAAACATTAATATACAATGGGGTATGTTTGATTAAATGATTTTTAGTGATGTACCTTGTAAACGTACGCGTTTATCTTGTCTGTAATTGGATAAAAATTACATGGTATGATTCTCTCCTTTCGCAGGTTGACTTGAGGTATGACAAAGAATCTCTACTGGATGATTACACTCTTATGGATGTTGCATACATATTCTTATGGAAGAGGGTAAGTTTTCATGATTAATAAATGTCTGTACTGAATGTTGAGGGTTAAATTAATTATGTTTTCCCTGTACCACTTCTTATATTCTTTCTCCTGTTTTTTTAGAGAGGTCCATTAAGATTTTTCTTCAGAATTGTCGAAAAACCGCCGAAAAAGCCAAAATCCGAAGAGATATTTATAGATGATTTCATACAGACTGAAAATACGAGCAAAGAGGTCGAAAGTGATACCAAAGAGGAGTTACCCACGAACACCACAGAAGAAGTCTGCACACCACCTGTAGAGCCTCTTGTTTCTCAGCCTCAAGCTGAATGTTCAACAGAAAAGGACACTGCTGTTTCTGTTCAATCTGCGCCGTTGTCAAATGCGGACGTAGAACCCGAAGTTGTTGAACAAAATTCTGGTGATTTGCCACCAAAAAGTGATACTACTGCAAAAAATCAACCAAATGAAGAAAAGATTGAAAAAGCAGAAGAAAATGATCTAGAAATAGTTGTAGACGAAGAGCCTGTAGTTAGTCAAAACAAATCAGAACCTAAGCCTATTGCTCCTTTAAAGTTTTCTTCTTTGGGCAAAAATTCAAACTCAGAAAGCAAACCTGCAGTTATGACTGTTGCACCCTTGACGAAACCTTCTTCGTCATGTCCTACAACTAGTACTACTCCTGTAACAGGTACTATTACTCATGGGCTGTATACAGGAATCTCTATAAAGAAATCTCCACCAAATACTTTACCTCCATTTAAGATCTCTGCCCATCTCCTCCCTCCTAGAGTTCCTCCTCTAAAATTATCGCCGCCTCGATTTTCAAAGCTCGAAAACTGCCTTCGAGAATTATCCTCTTCAAAGAAATCCTCAACATCCAAGAAGTCCAAGTCATCGAAAAGTTCTCGTGACAAATTGGAGTTGAAGGTTGCTCAGTTAAAATCTGCCTCCATCAAGTATGTAGCCCCAATTGTGATTTCCGTTCCTCCTGAAGCCAAATTGGATTGTCGCAAAGACTTTCATAGTACTCCTAGTGTGGTACCGGAAAAGAAGGCAGAAGAAATACCAACTAAAAATTCCTCAGATGAATTGCCGCAAGTAAAAAAATCTCCTCCCCGCGTTAAAGAAAGTACTCCTCCTCCACCACCACCACCACCTCCTCCTCCTCCTCCTCCCCCTCCTCCGAACCCAAGGTCACTTCAGATGAGGACAAGATGGACTTAGACAGCGATCTTTTCGAAGGGCGTTTGGTGATTGCCGAACCAGACATTCCACCCAAAGACGACCAGGACAGTTCGGACAACAGCAAGTCTGCAGACGGACTGCCACCTGAAAACACCCCGTCGAAGCCACCGGAGGATTCTGAAGACGAAGAGATCGACGTGGTGGATGACGTGGATGTTGACAGTGGAAGAGGAAGTGACATCAGCTGCAGAACGGAAGCCCGATCTGTGTGCGGGGATGACGATCTGGGATCACCTGATTCAGTACCACCAAAGACTCCGGAGGCTGAAAGGCACGTACCTGTTTCGGTTACAAATCATAGCTTTCCTGAGCCAAAAACTAACGGCGTAGCTGCCGTGTCTCCTAAGAGTTCAACGGCCTTAACGAACGGCAGTGACTGCGGCGTGCTGGACTTGTCAACTTGCAGTCGTAAACGCACTCATGATGGTGACGGCCCCGTTCATCGTGCCAAACAAGTGGCTAATCCTGCTGTGCTAGACAAGACCAGGCAAACTACAACGCCTTGTATTTCCCCCAACCACTCACCTTTCAAAGTCGAAATTCCACACATTAGCATCTACAAGAGCAAACACGATTCAAGTCGTGGTAACTTTAAATTTCGTGGCAACACGCTGGCTGTCATCAATCCCGATCCAAACGGGAACAGACCAAAGATCGTCATTAGAAATCTAGGCCCACGGCCGGACCGAGGACATGAACGTTTTCATCACCATCACCATCATCACAATCATCATCATCAGAGAATGTGACTCCTGTTATAGACCATAGAGGAAAGAATTATCACTGTACATAAAACATTTTTGTTTGCAAATACTTTCTCCCATTACAGAAGAAAGATTCAATATTAGTAAGTACACTAGGACCCTCTCCACAGCAACCCCTTCGTTAAAACTGAATGTCCCTGTATAAGTTGATTGCTTTGTTAAATATTTATGGCAACTTTCATAATAAAAACTGTCTGTTAGTTGCTCTCAAACGAGCGTAGTATTAAGGATCTAATGTATCTTTTTTTTTTTTTTTTTTTTTTTTTTTTCTGTTAACTTTTCAAAAGAGTTTATTCTACAATAATTTATAAAAATTGTCATTATCTTGTACTACAACAAAAAGTGAATTCACAAGAAGTGTAATGCTTTATTTTTCGCTATTTCGGAATAAATAAATTAATGGAAAGGAAAACAAAAAAATTATTTACCTGTCATTCGATTGTTTCTGCTAATCGCATAATTTCTGTACTATAAATTATATAAGCAGACAATATATCTTAACCATCTCCGAAAATGTGTAAATACTAGGCTGATTGGGGAAAAAATTTCGAGAGGAAATATTATATACCGTGAAATCTCCCAAGTTGGACACTTTTTGAGTTAACCGCAAGTGTCCAACTTTCGGAGGTTTCACTGTATTTTAAATTAGTATTCAAAGTCTCTAACAGTCCTCCCTCCTCCCGCATTTATGATCACATCAGCAATATTAACCACTAAAGAGGACATTCCTATGCTTTGACTGTGGCAAAAAGGAACGGAGGTAATGGGCGTTGCTCAGAGCAACCAGCTGTCACAGGTTCTCGATTCCTATGTACCGGTACTTTTTCTCTTCGGAAATAGGGAACTAATGGAGTTTAACTAGCCGTGTCCTCACTGTGAGGACACAACTCTCACATTTCGGCTGTTTTGATTCACGAAGAATAAATTTGATTTCAATTAAATACTCAAGGAGGATATATAGATAGACTGCCCAATGTCGTGAAAGTGCAGCCGTTGCCATTGCACGATTTAACTACCAGCAAGATGGCAGTCGGTCGAATCGCCCAGTGCGTGCCACAAATCTCAAGAACATTTTTGGCAGAGATGGCTGTGCAAATCGTGCGATGGCACGGCTGCACTTAAAAGTACTATAATACGAAAAAAAAACAAAAAACATTTGCCTAACAGGTATAATGATTTGAAGTTTCTGTAGAAATAGCTGCCCTCTCTTTTTCTGAAATTAATGCATGTACACATATATCTATCTGTATGTTGTCAACCGATTAAACATTCAAACAACTGAGACAAAATGCTATCCTCGAAGAGCGCGATCATCGTCACAGGACTTTTGAACCGCGTTAAAAACACACCAATAATGTTGAACACTCGAAAAAATTAATACTGCTTCTTCAATAACTGCACCATAAACTAATACTTACAGTGAACCTGTATGTTTTTGCAACGTTCGGAAAAAAAAATTCATGATTTTTTTTTTCTGCAAGTTGCATAAAACATACTACCTTCTAAGCCCATAACAAAAATTGCCTTCAAACATGGGCTTAGAAGTTACCCGCTGTTGTAAATATCGCAAAATTCCGTACGTTTAGCATTTTTTTCTGAATATTTGGTAACTCCCATAGGCTCAATTTTTTTAGCAGTTCCCATTACAACTTGCAAAAAGAAATTCTAAATTTTTCCTAACTCTTTTTTTTTTTAAGTTGTTCAAAACAAGTTGCATGCATTTTCAAAGTAGCTCTGTCCAATAATAGATGGTGTGATCACAAATGCATTTTAAATGATTCTGTGTACGCCTAAATAAAATTTCTTATTTTGGTGAGGTGTTTTTATCTTTTGGTTTCCCCCTTCTTACAAATGGCGTAAATTGTAATTTGTCTTCCAAGGAAGTGGAATTTCACATCTTAACGAATTACCACAGTTCTTTAAAATTTTCTTAAACACTGCCAAGGATGTACAATCTGTGATACTCCTAATAGTATTATTAAAAATAAAGATAAATCCACAAGGTACCATACATCATTTCAATCGACGTCAATTTAGTGCAATTTTTTCGATCAAAATGAATCTGTAGAGATTTCTTGTAAAGCAAAGTGCCTCTGTTTTAAAAGAATCTCAAAAGTATATCGCTATATACTTTGAGTGAGGTCTTTTGTCAACACATATGTTAATCACTAAATATTAGTAGGTACAAAGGAATTATGCATTTTATTGTTGCATTTATTTCTCTGTGCAGTCATTTCTATATTAAGTCAACTCCGTAGTAATTGCTTATCAGCTTGTCTTATATTGTTACGTTGAGTTTCTTGGATTAGTATTACTTGGACAGTTCTGAAAATTTTCCGAAAGATTTTAGCAGAATACTTAACAATAGGGATCTATTGAAAATTCATTATTAATTCGTATTGTGTCTAAATTTCTTGATATGGAGCACTACGGTTTCAAGTGATTTTCAAATGAAAATCTCTTTGCAGGGTAATTCCGATCTAAAGAAACTCAACTTCAGATATCTAATTATAATTTTGTAAATAGATGATGCAAAAAAAAAAAAAAAAAAAAAGATATGTAAATAAATTTCCTCCATAGTACAAACTTAGTGTATAGCTTTTGAGAACGCAAAGCATGTATTATTCTGTAAAAACACTTTTTCATGAGAATAATAGCAAGTGAAAACTGCATAAAAAAGAAGTGCATTTATGTTCTCCTTTTATTGCAGTCGCATTATGTTCAGAAATTTAAGCTATAATTATGTACAAAGAAATATTTATATACTCCATATATTTGTTGAAGTGCTTTCTCCTTAAATATGAAATGTGCAGATTTTATTGAGTTTTATCGTATGTAAACATTCTATACCTTCTGTTTCAAGTAAGAAAATCCTTTTCTTGTTATTGTTTGTAAAGTCCCGAATAAAATAAATGTAAGATCAACCATTTTTGTTTATAATGAAGAGCAATTTTGAATTACTCTTAATTCATTAGTTTCCAATAAATAGAGTTTTAAACATGTATTATTGCTTTCTTTTCTGAGCTCTGATTACGTTACGTGCATACAAAAATTTTGCCATGCAAACTGTGACGCTTCGTCAGAAGCTTTTCATTGAAATATATCGATCAGTATAAAAACGATTCCGGTTATAATTTATCTTATAAACGGAATTAAGACAGTTGAGCAATGTTTATGTGAATAAATATTTATTGGCTGTTGAGATAAATGTAAATAAAGGCACGTGTATTTTTAAAATTATTCGACGGCAAGCAGTGCAATAAATTAAACTTCTTAAAATTCTTTTTTTTTTTTTTAACTGTAGCAATTATTTTTTCCCTCTCCTTTAATGTACCCATATAGTGAACTGATAACGTCATATTTTGTATGATGAAATTCATAGCGTGTAAACATTGAAAACTAAAAAGTATGATTTAAAAAAAAAAAAAAAAGAAAAAGAAAGAAAGAAAAAGAAATGTTTTAAGGTCGGAGAAAAAAAGTAAATATTCGCGAAAAATGTATTAAAAGTTCAAAATGTATTTAGAGTTTTTAAAATGTCCGAAATATTTTCTCGGAAAGTTTAAAATTGTGTATAGTTTTCTTGGCTGATTTTGAAATTATATATATATATATATATATATATATATATAAAGGATTGTTCTTTTATGCGTAGATTTCAATGTTTACTGAAACGTTCAAATAAAAAGATCGAATGACTGATAAATCTTAACAATTGTGAACTGGTGCCAGTTCGTTCGTCTCTCGTATAATACGAGGTTGAAATATACATGAAAGAGTCATTAAGTCTCAAATCTGCGTAACTTTTGATATTCAACTTTAAAATGTTCATTTCAAACCATAGCTCATTTTATATCTTAAAACTGCTTTATAAAGTTTCAAGACTCTGATGAAGACTGAGTCACAAAACTCATATTTTGTGACTTTACTTAAGGATTTATCCTCTCATTTCATCATGCAATAATATTCCTTTTTTATTTTCAATGTATGCCATATTATTATTTAATTCATATGTTCATTGGTGTAACTGGAAGAAATTTGGAGAATTCCTCCACTCCAAACGTTGTACTGAGGCTCCGTTAAAAAATGTTTATCTTATTACTATAAACACCTAAAAGTTTTGGGGGTATTTTTTTTTCCTCCTTACGCCAATGGATATATTATTACTGTTATGTAAATGATTCTGGATGTTTTGTTATGTAAATATAGGTTGATGGATGTTCTTGGAAAATCATTGTAATGTATAATCAAATACAAACGAGTTTCATGGGGAAAAAAAAGAAAAAGAAAACTGCTTTAAGAAAAATAGATAGTTTTTTTTTTTCAGACAATACGGACTAACTTTTAACGGTCCACTGATTTTAAGTGGAATTGAAAATAAAAATGTATTTATGTTCAAGGGTAATTAATTCTATTACACCCCAAAACCGGAATGTTAAAAAAAATAATAATAATAATAATTCAGTATTGCTTTTTGGAATTGCATACAATGATAAAAGTATCATCAACCTGTATGTATGGATTCTGTTATTTGTCAAATGTTCTCGTTCATTAGAGCAATCAGTGCCGTGCATTAAAAGAAAACATCACTACAAGCCACTTTTTGTTTCGTACCTTGTACCTGCAAATCTCGAAGTGTACATAGCTGTTATTTAGCCATAAGAGGGACAGTTTCGCATCTCACAGGCATGGTTTTCTTTTATACGTTTCTTCTGTTAGAGTGTATTATTTTTAGAGTTTGCTGTTGATGTATTGTACTCCGCCATTTGTTCGGTGTATAATATGAATTATATCACTCCAAATGGGGTGCATTTGTACAGAAAATTTAAATAAAAATGTGTGTTGACTAGTAAAAAAGCATGTGTTTGTCTTCCTCAGTGGCTGGTTGTCGTTGATTGTTCTTATTAAACGAAAATATTTTCTGCATTAGTAAATCTTTGGTCTATCAACAAAATGTACCAGGGGTACCCATAGCGTGGCTCTTAAAGAAATAAAATATAACTAAAAATACTCAGTGTCCAAAAGTAAATAAAAATTTCTTGTTAAGTTAAGAAGTTTAACAATACTCATAAACGTTTTCTAATTGTACTGATTTTTATGAAAGTAGAATCAAATAAATCTCTGCAGTTGGATTTGCTGGTGGATTCTTTTCGAATGCTGTCCATTATTTGGTTTTAACCCTTTCGCGGGCGGTGGCTAGACGTTATACATGACAAAATAAAATCTAACTTATGGTGTACATGACAAATTTTAGAAGCATTAAGCAATTTTCCTATGTCTATTCACCAGATAATAATGAAATTTGCACAAAATGTTATTAGGAGGTAAAGTGTCATGCATATTTATAAAAATGTCATAGGTATTTTACAGAAAAATTATCCATACTCCATTAAATTGACATCAGAAATTTAACTACAGGCATCTGCATAAACGAGAAAATACAATAAAAGTTCTTGCGCCAGAAATTGTTAAACTAGAGCAGGCACAATTTTAATTAATTGCTCATCAACTAAAATAAGCCGATATCCAGTGATAATTTTAAAGAAATTAATTGTAACAAGGACTCGCAGCAATACTCAGTACACCGAAAATTGCGATTAAGGCTGTTCTTCGAAAAAAAAGAACTCTGTTTTTAGTCTTGGTACACAAATTGAAATAAACTAATAGCACCATGGTCTCCAAAAAATTCCAGATGGTTCTTCATAAGCTGTTTTACATACTACGATAAGCGAAAACACTGTGGCTTTTGTGAAATTTTCAGAAAAATTCTTAAACATGGATTTGAGCTGCAAGATTTTTTGAAGAGTCGCACGCTTTGCGAAAATTTCCGATTTTTAAGAATTTTTTCTAAAAGTATTGAAACTGATACAGATTGGCCTGTCTTCGCAGTATCTAATACAGCTTGTAAAGAGACAGTTTCAAAATTTTGAAGTGCCTGGCATAATTAGTTTATTTGTAATTATGTACCAAAATCACATGATTTTTTCGAATAACACCGTAAGGCGCTGTCTTTATAATTTTAGGACATTTTTGTTCTGGAATCGGTTTCAAACCTGAAACAACCATTTTATTTTACTTATTTCAATTTCCTTAAAGTATTTTTCAAACGACATTGAAGCTTCGCATTATATTAAATATATGATTTAAGATTAATATACTTGTTTAAAAAAAAATAATAATAGCAAATTAAAAACTCATCGAGTTTCTTCATTGCAATCATGGCCTATACATTTTTATTTAAAAAAAAAAAAAGAACTTCGGTTTCCGTAGCTCTAGATAAGGACATTTTGAAATCCATCATTTGTTTCTTTTGGCTTTCGTTCAACGAATACCTGCTGCTCGAGGAAAGAAGTTTTCATGCAACTGGGGGAAAATGACAGATATATGAAGGTATTTTCACTTCACACCATGTTCAATCGAGTTGAGCTTAAAAGCCATAAATGTAATGGTATTTTATTTTTGGAAGTTTTATCTTCCTCTTATAATTTACGTATTTTTTGACATTCAAAAAGATGCATGCAAAAAATTTAGGGTAGCTCTATTGACTTAAAGATATAAAAAATTAAGATAATTTCCTGTATTTTTTTTCACACCAAGTACGTTAAATTACGTTAAGTAAGTATGCTAATTTGAAACAATTTTAAGCGTGCACATTCCAGGTTTCCATGCGTCTTTGAAAACCTGAAAAGTACTTTATTTTTTATAACGTTTAAACAAACCTCTTTGACAGGCCACTGACTCTATTAAGACACAACTTCTCGAAGGAAAGGGTAGTACCCCTTTCATAGAATTGACCTTACAGGTGATACAGGTGTCACAATAACAAAAAGGAGAGAGCTGTCCAGATTCTGAGTCACTCAAGGAAATCTCCAGTATCTCCAAGATGAGTGACTAAATATTTAATTTCTACCCATGAATTTTAAATGAATTACTAGCATAAAAATTTAAATACATGTACATTATAGAAAGCGCCGAATAGCTTGTGGGCTAATGGCTCCGTGCATCCAAATAGCCACTCTGCTTTCAATCATTGAAGCTGATGTAAGATAGATAGATAGATCTGAGTAAAGATTTAAATAAACTAGCCAAGTTTGCTTGTACAGGGCAGCTTACGTCATCAGCTACATGCCTCCTTTCTAGTATAACACCACAATTTCAATCAAAATTAGGGGGACTTCTGAATATTGCACTCCTCGGAAACTGCTAGCGATCGCCCGCCGAGTCAAGGAAACTTTCGAAAGTACGGATTTTAGGCTGTTCTACCTGAAAACGAAAGATTTCGGTTGACTTTTGCTCAGGATAGGAAATAAATCGCATAACTATGAGAATTCCTCTAAAACTAGCATGAGAACTGACATTGAGATAAAATTAGAAAAGTTAAAAAATATTATTAAACTTGATGCTTTTTTAAAGAAAACGCTATTTTCTTGACTTCCGCTCATGATTAGAAATAAACTTACAATTCCATAATTATGAGAATTTTCAGAATGATTCCTCAGAAACTAAATTGAAAACTGGCAATGAGATAAAATTTGAAGAGATATTTAACTTTTTTTTTTTTAAATTGTTAAACATAACACTTTTTTTTTTCAGAGGAAGACGCTTTTGGTGGACTTTCTCTGAAGATCAGAAACAAACTTACGATGCCAGAAAGATAAAAATTTTTAGACTGTTTCCTCAGAATCCATACTGTTACTGTGAACTGAAACAAATTTCAAATGTGAAAAGTGACTTAATTTTTTTGAAAAAAAGAATATTAAACTTGGCACTTTTTCGGAAAAGTCCGCTCTTTGGTTAACTTTCACTCCAGATAACAAATAAACTTACTGTGCTAGAACTATGACATTTTTCAGAATATTTCCTCTGAAATTATATTGTGGATTACTTCAAATTTCAAATCTGAAGAACTAGTCAGTTTTCATAAAAAGAAAAAACATTGACCACGTACTTAAACTATGCTACGTTAAAAAATACCGATGAATATATAAATAATATGTTGTTAAAAAAAATTCTGCTAACTTACACCCAGGCCCGTCGAGAGACAAACTCGGGCCCGGGGGGTGGCTATCTGCCGGGCCCTACCCCCCCAAAAAAAATAAATAAATAAAAGAGCGTACATGATGTCAGCAATCCAGTTTCATTTAGGACCTCGTCCAGACCCGGACTGGCCAGGGTGTCCGACTGTCTGCAGACGGGTGGGCCCCCACCCTCGGCGGGCCCCCAAACAGAAAAAAGAAAAGAAAATTAAAAAAAAAAGTGCTATGCTGGTAGCACTTAAATGAAGTTTGACACACAAAATTTTTTGCAGCTGCAATTGCGCCCCAGAAGGCTACAAAACACTTCATTTTAAATGTAGTTCTCAAACTTTTCTGAGAGAGGGTTCCCGAACCCGAATGAACAAGGGATTAATTAATATGAATGACGCATATTAATGAATAGATCAATATTTTATTAATGCATTAATTGTCAATCATAATTAATTAATAATAACACCGTACCTCCCCCATACCCAAAAATTTAACACATCCTATTATTTATGGGTTACACAATAGCCCACCCCCCTCCTTCTTTTGAGACGGGCGGGCCCCTACCCTCCCAGTCCGGGTCTGACCTCGTCTTTACTTATTCCAGTCGGTGTCGGTTTTCGCGAACTCTATTTCTGTCTATACAGAAAAATTTTTTGGAAGTTTAGCCCGGGCCCGGGGGGATTCCCCCTCTTCCCCCCTCCCTCTCGACAGGAATTTAACTCACTGTTGAACCCATGTTTAACCTTTTCGCTCTCATCAGTGAAAAAAACGCAACTAAGAAGATTCGCAAGGCTCTTTGAAAAGTTTTGCATTCCAGTTTTAAATGTTCCGCCTACCGCACCGCTCTCGAACTAATGGTCTGGAGTTTTGGGTGGATTTCTACAGATGTCATGTGAATGCACGTTAGAACCCCCTTAAAGTCGTCCGTCCAAGACACTGCTCTAGGCGGACGCTCCTCCTGTAGGTTTGCCTTAAGGCCATGGGCGCCGGCAGAATATTTCCCAGGGGGGGGGGCAAAGACTACTTTAACGTATGGTTACCATGTTGGAAAGAGCAAAAAAGCAAGGAAAAACACTGCATAGAAAAATCCAGAGGGGACATTCCCCTCCCTTGCCCTATGCTGCCGGCGCCCATGCTTAAGGCTGTTTCCCTTGAAAATCATTCAGCTTTTTAAAAATTTAATTGCGCTAGAGATTTGGGAAGTTTTAGAATGTGTCTTTACAAGTTGCATTGCGAACTGACACTGAGAACAAACCTATAGCTGTTACGGAACTGTCAGGAAAAAAATGCTAAACATTCGCGATATTTCCAAAAACGGGTAAATTATCGGCTCATTCTGAAGGCAATTTTAGTGCTTATGAATTTTTTCCTGTCTGTTGCATGAGACATACAGCTTCACTGTTAGTGCCAGTCCATAGTGCCCAGGCTGAAGAAGCCTTATTAATTTTTTCGAGTGTTTAACTCGTTGGTCTGCTGGGATCGAGTTTCGTGAACATTTATACGGCCGTTTACAGCAAACATTTGACACGCGGATTAATCCAAACTCGAGTGTTAGAGTCATCGGTATCTAACTGATGCGACTATAACAAGCGTTTCAGGATTAATCCGCGTGTCAAGTGTTTCGTGAATACGGCCGTTAGATGTCCACGAGATGAGTGCTAAATATGACCGGTCGTCGATGTTCTTACGATAAATATCAAGAATTGCAAACGAAGTAGCTGATAGTCTATGCAAGTTATGATGTATTGAAATATTTGATTATGCACGCAAGCTGGGTGGTGGGAGCATGTCAGTAATGTCTCTTTACACTTTTAAAAATGATTGCAACAAAATAAACAAACGGTGATATGCACTTACGTCAGAGATACAAGGGCGAGCAACATACGTGCAATCAAACATTATGAAAAAAAATCTTTGGTTCTTAATTTATGGAATGTAAATAATCATAAGAACATACCCCGTTGTTTGTTTACTTACAATTCGTTTAAAAGTGTAAAGAGACATTTTGGACGGTCCTCACGTGCATGTTCATGTATAGCATACATGAAAACCGAAGATAACCAAAATGATCTTTGGTTCTTCCATGTGGAATACAAACACCTGTAAGTGCAAATCACTGTTTGTGTTATTTGCAATTATTTTTTAAAAGTGTAAAGAGGCATTTCGTTCGGATCCCATTATCATGCGTGAAACATATTTGCAATCGACCATTGAAAAAAAGAAAAACAGTATTTTTTTAACATGGTAGCATAAAAAAAAACTTAAGTGCTTATTTTTGCTAATTTGTAATTATTTTTTTTTAATACATAAGGACTTTTCGGACATCCTGTTTATACGCATTTGTAATGACTGAGGATTATTTCTTGCAGTAAAGCATTTTTGTACTTAAAAAACAGAAAAGAAAAAGCAAAAACCAATATCTGTCAATTTAGCTTTCTGATAATCTGATGCACAAAAACACAGCATCATAAATTATATTATATCATTTAAAAAAAATAAATAAAAAATGCAACCACAAAATGTCAATTCATAATTTTGCGAGACAGCGAGACAAAGGTTAACAAGTGCGACGCGAGATACGAGACATCCCTGTGTCTCACCTCGCATGCTCCAGTTTTGAACTATGGTTGCAAGGACGTAAGACCTAATGTATTAGAATTCTTTATGAGAACTCCTGTAGAACTATAAATGCTATAAACACTATTTTCAATGGAGAACATTGTTTTGTAATTATATCTAATAACATGCATCAATATTGTTTTATTTGAAATAGATGAATAAATCTAACACACTCTAAACAATGACTGCCCATAGAGTGCAATGTATTTGAATTTTTTTGAATGCTCCTGTAAAAAATTTACGAATGTCACATCCGCGATCTTCAATAGGAAACATGGTTCGGTCTGATTTCATAGAAATCGCTGCTTATTTTATATTTACGACCTTTAGAGCACGGACGGATAGACAGACAAACAGAAAGCATAAACACTTTCGACCTTGTTGGAAAGTGTGTTTTTTGGTTTTTTCAAACCGCTTTTATTCATCTTCTTTCCTTAAACGCGTGCCACAGCAGCCTATTTTTTTGCGTGATTTATCTGTTTGATAACTTTTTTGATGTTGCATAAATTCAATCCTTCAATTTCCGGTTTTGCTGTCATTGATATTTCACAGAAAAGAACAAGGAAGGAAGATTGTTTACGCTTATATGTGGAATATAATTTCAGATAGGTGCCTGCCATTATCGGCCTCACCACAGAAACTAAAAAGAAACCTTGTTTCCAAAGGAGAGGAATAACTAACTACCAAACAAGTTATCACGAACTGTACACATAAATGTAAAAAGTCTGATCTTGTCAGTGATGGATAAATAAAAATGGTTATTCATTGCGATATCTTCTTCGTGACGTTTAGCTCACTCTATTTCTGTTTAAAATAATTTATCTCAGCTTAGATTCCACATACACAGACCAAACATTAACCATTTCATAAAAAAAGAGAGGGGGGTGTCGAGGTTTTAATTAAAAATACTGAAATCAGGTATACTATACTCGGGGCAAACCTAACCTGATAGTGGAGGTAAAGCTGTAGACCGTGTGATTCCGCCGCTCTCAAATAGTTCTTTCCGTTTGCCTAGCTTATTACAGAACTAACACATTTTTTTCATCAATTAAGTGCAAAATTTAAGTGTATGTTATAAAAGAATTACGTATTTGTGTTACTTGAATGCAGTAATTAAAAGGATTAAGAAAATAAGTCAGAAATCAGATGTAACGTCTCTGCAGACGTTTGACTAATCTTATTGGTCAAGCGTCGCCGCTTTTGTGCTGGTGGGAATTGAGTACTGCTGATTTGACTTGTGACTGGATTGCTTTGTGATGTTGACAGCCAAATACTTAGAAGGAGAAACGATTGTCGGAGCGATGTACGCAATGAGTAGTGAAATGGCCCTTCTAGCCTTCCCCTCCACTATCAGGTTAGGTTTGCCCCGAGCATAGTCTGATCCAACACAAATCTGCTTCTACCCAATGATTGGATTCATACCATGTTTTACATCAGAGGATCCCAAACTTTTTTTCCTCGTAGACTACTTTCAAAATTTTACTGGTTTTGTTGGACCCCCTGCTACTGCATTTCTACCCTATTCCCAAATCTCGTCAAAAAATGTGAATGAATCCCATTTTTAGGCTCTAAAGAAGCGATAAATATTTAATGCGCTTATTGGCTTTAAACTGTTGATTTCTATCTCGGCAAAGACCGCCCTTTAGGAGAGATTCCTCTTGCCAATCGTTGCTTCCCGGCGTGGATCGTTAAACACCTTGTTGTGGCGAGCATTTTAGCCACGAGGAAAATGAGTGGAGACGTAGAGAAAATGTTCAAAGACTCATGTCGGGTCGGGAAACAACGATAGGCTAGGCACAGAAGAGGAATCGTTGCCCCCCCCGTGTTGTTAATTATTCGTTAACCCTTTGAGGCGCAACCCTTTCCCAACGCTGAAAAAAGGGCAGCCGTTGCGATCGCTCGACTTAACTACCAGCAAGATGGCGGACGATCGAAACGTTCATCGCGTGCCACAGATCTAGAGACCCTTTTTTGACGACAGCTGTCTGTGCGGCACAGCCAGCTGTCATCACCGAAGTGCATGGGGCTAGCTGCGTCAAAAAAGGGTCTCTAGATCTGTGGCACGCGATGAACGTTTCGATCGTCTGCCATCTTGCTGGTAGTTAAGTCGAGCGACGGCAACGGCTGCCCTTTTTTCAGCATTGGGCAATCCATCCAGCTGTTCTCGCATTCTTCCATTTTTCAGCGGATGTCAATGCTGTTAAAAAGAATCGTGACCATTTTTGTTACGGGAAATGACGTGCTAAAAAGTAAAGGATTCTCGTGGAGCTATGTCACCCGCAACTATTTTTATAGCAATCAAATCTATTCTTCGTGACTGGCAACAGTCAAAAAGTCAGGGTTTGGTGTTTCCAGAGCGGGAACACTGCACGTTAAAGGGTTAAGCAGTAGTTTAAGCTCAATGATCGTGTGGCTAAGTTTTTCATAATTGATGTTTCGGCGTGATTTATATTTCTTCTTTAATTGAAAATGCATCGTCGCTGAACGATTTCAATTAGATTTACATAACTCATTCTTCACCGCAGGGCAAATGCGTCTATAATTGTAATGGCAGAACACGGAAACATTTCTTTTCATTAGCATTAAAACAAGAGGAGAATAAAGTCTTCTCGGCTAAAAGCAGTTCTTTTCAACCCTACAGAGAAAAATGGCTTCCTCAAACGCAAGTATCGTTAAGGGCACAGGCTCTCTGCCAATCAATACCGTTATGCCTTCTAGGCATCATGTGGATATATCGGAAAAAAAATCTCTGCTGAACTCTCCGTATGTATTCTTGTGTTGTGCATCATTAGGATTGTTAGCTTTGCCAGTCGCTTAATACTGTTCAAGCAAAGGTGTAGCTGCAAGGCTTGTACTATATCCAGTAACAGAATAACAAAATAAGTTATCTGGATTACTCTTAAGCTCAGAATTTGAAAATATATAAACAAATAAAATACTTCTTTTTGTGTCACATTGAAATAAGCTGAAACATGATGTTTTTTCTACTTTTCCCCACATTTATTTAGAATTTTTATTTAGTTTTTTTTAGAGAGGAGGAAATAGGGAGGGATGGGACATTTTTAACAAAAATATTACTTACAAAATATTTTCTACAACTTTGGAAGTTTCAAAATAGCATCTTGAAACAATTTAACATATTTTTTTAAATACAAATTGGATGGTAATTAATAAAGCCTTAGTTATATACAGGCAAATTAAAATAGTAAGAAAAAATGTCCCATCACTTCCTTACGTGAGGGAGGAAGTTCAAATTTATGCAGAATCGCCCTCAAATATTCCAAAAAAGAAAAAAAAAATGACAGAGGCAGTGTATGATTTGGTTTGGTTTGGTTTGGGGATTACGGCCGATTAGCTGCGCGTGGGCTCTAGGCCGATGGGTGGGGTGCCCTCCGTGGGGGTCTGTCTAAGGGGTCCTAACCCGTATTTACGCTAAGTTTCGTGTGTATGATTTGTGTTCCTAAATTTGCCTAATGGGCCTATTATAACATGCAGTTATATCTAACAAATTGTCTTAATCAAAGGAAAAATATACCTGTGAGCAACTAGATCCTCTAACCGTCTTTTGGTGGAAGCTGTTTTGCAGTAATACCTTCTTCATCAAGGATAGAACAGTCCCTTCTTAGTGGGAAGATAAAATTATCGCCCCCCCCCCTTTACACCTTCGCTTTACACAACATATCGGTAAAATAAATTATTCCTAAAAATATGCTGGATGTGTGTGTCTAATCGCATTAAAATTCTATTTGAAGAAAATTCAAGGTTTAACTGAAAATATTGTACGAATTAAGTTGTAACCAGTATTTTCAGAAACATTATACTATATTCTACGATTTTGGTGGCTATTTAAAATCTCTACTCATGTACACGCTTAAACCGAACGAGCGAAATTCGATCAGTCGGAGCGATTTTTGGCGCAGTTTTTCAAAAGTGCGCTTCTCCTTTAGGAGCGTTTTTCGATCACAAGAGCGGAGCGAAATATGCGTGAATCGAAAAATAAGCGAGGAGGGAAATTCTCAGAAAAAAGACGAATCGAGGAGGGCAATTCTCAGAAAAAAAGACTACTTAAAGAGCATTTTTGCGGAAATAACGGTAGGTTTCGATGCAAACGGATCGCTCTCCAATGTATCGTTTTTTTTTTCGCTCTTTGGGTTTAAGCGTGTAGGTAAACGGTGAACTAAAAAAAATTCAAGCGCTTTTCTATCTTTTTAACCATTTACATAAGTTTAAATTAGTGCATATTATCGGTGAAAGATCGTCCCAAAAAGTAAAGCAAAACGATAGTTCAAGTATTCACGATTGTGATAGTTTCTGTGTCTATTAAGATGAGATGATTACCAAAAGACTTTTGAACTTTTTAAATGAATGTATTCCAGTTCTGACATGACTTGAACGCTAAGACTGCTCTGACAGACGCTTGTCTTTTCAAGCCCATCGCCTCCCGGCAGGGCTTGCAAAAACGTGGAGATGTTAAAAGGCAAGTGCGTTCAATTGTTGAACATATCGTGTCTGAATTGTCCCGATTATTTTGATAATTTAGCTAAAGATATTTTGGTGGCTTTTGAAAGATAATGCCTTAATATAAAATACGAAGTAATTTCCTGCGAAATCATTTCTTTATATCCAGCGTATCCCCGTATTACTTGTCCGACTTTTATTTTTGTAAAATGGATAAATGGCGACTTTCATATATTTTGTTACTACACTGCTCTCTGGCAATCCTTGAAAAGTGATTTGCTGCGTAGACAAAAATTTTTGTCTGAAATTAATTACACTTAAGTGCTAAACAAGTATACATTCCAGTAGCGTAGCCAGAAAAAAGTTTTAGGGGGGTTTAGGCACTGATGTAACGGATAATCTACATTATGGATAGCATTCTTCATGTCAATAATAGAACTCAGCTAAATTTTAGGGGGGGGGGTTCTGACACCCAACCCCCCCCCTCGCTACGCCACTGATACATTCTATAATACTTAAATACACCATGTACAAGCCGATTCAAAATTAATAGAGCAATCTGACAATAGCAAAACAAATAGTGCTTCCTCTAAACTAAATTTAAACAAAAACAAAACAAAATAAAAAAAATTGTAACAGAAAAATTTAATGTTGCTTTTCTCGTTACATGCGCTCCAAGTACCTTCCTTGAACTACAATACAGGTTTGTTACAAGCAAATTTCCCTATAAACAGCATTCTGCAGATGAAATGGTGAGCAGATTGCCACCAACTTTTGCATAGATGGACCGTGCGCGAGATGCGTTCAAAACTTTTATAAAAAGTTTAGTTCAAAAAGAGTTCCCGTAGGTTTCTCATTGCATGATGAATTCAGCACAAAACATTATCCAAAAATAAAGAAAAAAAATGCTCGAAAACTGTTGAATAAATGTTGAAATCGTTTGTTTAATTCGAATTAGGCATTTCCATTATGAAATTTATGTTTTTTTTATACAAAGTAACTACCTAGTGAACTCATTTTGAACTTTCTTTCTCCCTGAAATTCCTTTAGCTCATCTTAATAGAACTCTTTTTACGGGAGACAACACAACACCCTTAGACGGCGAAATTCCTTTTGAAGTTTTCTCAATATGAAGTTCTCCCAGGCGTGATGCATCTGACCATTTAACAGATAAAATGCAATTCCGCAAATTTACCGGTTCACTGCTTTCAGCCTTGTTTCTTTTTAATCCTTTCATTATCACTTTTCTCGATCCTTTCATTACCATTAAAAAACCCGATATCCTTTTTGCTAGACACGTTGTATGAAAATATAGTTTAATACTCAAAAAACATTTTCCCTTCAGCTTTAAAATTTTTAGTTTTTGAAATAAATGCAAATTTCATGTTACTAAGCATTCGCTTAAGGAAAAAAAGAACTCTGTTTTTAGTCTTCGTACACAAACTGAAATAAACTAATAGCACCATGGTCTCCAAAAAATGCCAGTGGGTTCTTCATAAAATGCTTTACACACTGCAATAATCGAAAAAGCTGTGGCTTTTGTGAAATTTTCAGAAAAAATTCTTAAACATGGATCTGAGCTGCAAGATTTTTCGAAGAGCGACACGCTTTGCGAAAATTTCCGATATATAAGAATTTTTTCTAAAAGTTTTGAAACTGATACAAGATTTATCGTTTACTATACAGTATGTAGTACAGCTTGTAAAGAGACAGTTTCAAAATTTTGAAGTGCCTGGCATAATTAGTTTATTTGTAATTGTGTACCAAAATTACATGATTTTTTTCGAATAACACTTTGGTGAAGGACTTTAGTCTCTGATGTGTATTTAAAGTCCAAGTCAAGGGAAAATTAAAGGAGTGTAAGTGTAGGGAGGTTCTAAAAGTTTGAATGCATATTAAGAAATCTCCGAGTTTCATAAAATACAGAGAATTTTAGATTATATGCTTTAAAATGTTAAAAATATTTTTTCGTTTCTTTTATTTTTTCAATCATATAGTCACTTATTAGAGATGTAACATATTAATTTTTGGAAAAGTTCACTATCTCAGTATGTTCACTTTCGGTAGCATTTTTACAACAGGATTTTTAAGTGGTAAACGGGTCGTTGTAAGTTTAGACGTAGATTTCACGCCCTGAATGTTAATTATTTTTTATCAGTAAAGTATATGTTTTCATTCAGTATCACTAGCATTTTTGGATGTACCTTATTTACGTATTTTTATAAATGAAATGCATTAAGTTTCCTTGAGTTTTATTTATTGAAAAAGAAAAAAAGAAAAAAGAAAAAAAAAAAAAGAAAGAAAGAAAGAAAAGTAAAGAAAAGAGGGAATTTTTTTTTTTTTTTTTAATTTACCGCTGGAACTTTCTGGCTATCCAAGATTAAATTTCTTTGAAATTTTTAGATCTATAACGTTATTATTCACATGTGTAAGCACTTTATCATAATAGCAGATAGCAAATGCTATTTAATATAGCACACAAGCTGTTTCTTCAAGTTCACATTTCGTGAGAATTTTTACTAAAATATTGGGTGTTCGTAGTTTATGTCATTTTTGTGTACCTTCTGTTACTAGTTATAAAATATTTTAAATTTGTCGAAAGAGGGCAGTAGAAGATAAAGTGTAACTTACAAATGATGAAGCAGTCATATATACTTTTTTTTTCTGATGATTAATCCTATCTGTTTACACTAAATCTTCTTGGAAATCTCTAATTTAAGATTTCTGTATATAGGTTTTACACTAATCTGAGGTGAAATAGTGACCACTTCTTTGGTTCGAGTAGTAAAGCGGTAAAGAATTATATTGATTCGTAATGTTTCCCAGAATCCATTTTAAATATAAATTTCATGCTACGGAAAAAAAAAAAAAAAAAGTTATATCATAAAAGCACAGGCCAATTTGCCGAGTTGGGGGCCTTGGGCAAAATCTTCCCTGGGCAGCCTCTTTCGAAAGCTGTTTTCAAAATTTACGAATTTTTAAAGTTAAAGAACAATTGGAGGCCTCTTTTTGTTGGGGGGCCCGAGCGTTCGCCCCGAATGCCCTCCCGGAAATCAGGCCCTGCATAAAGGCATTTTATGTGACAGTACGCGAATGGGTGCAGCTCCTCTTAGTAGTCTTCCGTGAAGCGCCTCTCCCCATCTCTCATAACTCATCAGGTGGAAATCAAGGATAATCACAAAGAGGATTTTTCCGATTAACGTTTGAAAGCTAACAATTAATCTTTAATCACGACGATTGAAAACCGAAAATTTTAAGTCAGTTATTACGATTGACAGTATCGTTAATCGTGATTTAATGACTAAATATTTCAATCATCATTCTTTTTTTTTTTTATTTTTTATTTATTTTTTTTTTTTTTTGTCAACATTGATATGCTCAAATAAGATTGTATAGGAAAGTTTGTTTTATAATCGACACATTCGGCAACGATTTTTGTTCGTATCAAAGAAATAAAGATCATTAAACCTGAAGCTTTATTTAAAAGAAAAAAAAATCAGTTATTCCATGGATTAAAGTAAGACGGTGCGGGTCATTTTTTGATTATAAAACTTTTTAAACATCACAGATTCTGTCGACAATAACCAGACCAGAGGTCGCTGCATCTGATAAGGGGAAAAGATATAGTGCGCATGTGCAGCTCTGGATAATTTGGAAGATTTGTTGACAGAATTGCGAAGGAAATAAAATGCAAAACAGATACAATAACATTAAAATTTAGTTAGTTCGTGGTATTATGGCAACGCTAAGCAAGAGCGATCTGCCGAAGATGGGGGAGTGCCCTGGTAGGAGGACTTTCTAAGGGATTCTAACGCGTATTCACGTTATAGCTGGAGAAAACCTACCAAAACTCCAGACGTAAAGATCGACAGCCACGCGGTAGGACCCGAACCCGGGACCTTCACGCTTCGGTCGTCTACCATTTTCAGTGAAATAACCACTGTGCCATGGTGAGGCAATTAAGATTTTAAAGGACAATGCTTTATTTGTTTCAAATTCATGTGAGTTTTAAGAAAGTTAGAAATTATTTCAGTTTCCGTTTGATTATAACGACTTAATGACAAAACTGGATTCTGTTCTTATGGTAGCTAAATGGTAATTTTAAAAATAGAAAATGAAATTTATTACTCTTTGACGTCATAGGGATGGACGCGAGGCGGAAAGTAGTCTCGCAAAACAACCTAAAAGCTTTGTCTGTCTCGCAAAATCCCTATCGTAATGCTAAAAATGTTTGTCTTGTCTCGCAAAAAAGCTGAAATCTCTGTCTCGTCTCCCAAAACTTCTTCGCGCATCTATCCCTAGACGTCAGTCTAACATCATGCATTATTTAAAAGTGCATGGGTAAGTTAAATGCTATCAAGCTTTTACGAAAAGAAAAAATTGCGCCCTGATCAAGATTGTTTGAACATGAAACATTTATTGTTTTAGGTAGGAATATGCAAGACTAAAATTTTACTGAGACAAGTAAATAAATATATATCTAACCAAAATATATTTAATATATTTTTTATATTTATTACTTTCCATTTGTATTTTTTGGTTTAATAACCCATTCTGTCCAAGGAACGGGCTGTTTGCAAACCTGAGAAGCTTGTCCCAAACTTAAAGACAGACAGTACCTTACAAAAAGAGTCCAGAGTCGCTCACGTACAATATATTTTAGCATAGCTTTTGATAAGGCATGAATTCATTCGTTCCCCATAAAATAACTGGTAACATGGTGCAAGAGAAATGACACACAGTTTAGCTGTATTATTTGAAACCTCTACTGTCAGGATCTCCGATTCAAACTGAACACTGCTACTTTATGCTGTGTCATAGCGCCGAATGAAGAGCAACATTGATTATTGTTCCTTTTTAAGGTTAAAGAACTCCAAAAAAAGATACTGTGGATGGACTGTTCAAATAAAAGCAACCCATGGGGAGGAAAAAATGCTTCCTTCAGTGAACTTTCTTGTAAAGCGAATAACATGCAGTTCCTAAAGGCCTTACTTGTGGGGATTCTATTTCTTTATGCGATAACGAGAGAAATCTATCTTAAACGGAGCGAGAGTTCACTGCACTCTCAGAAAAATTCGTCTTTATACACTAATTTATCCCTCATTTTTCAACGAATAATTTCCGCATGGAAACGTAATATTTTTTGGGAATTCTTCTTTCCGAAATCTGAAGAGGAAAGAAATTCGTTGAATCTGGAGAAGTATTCTTCAATTGTCTGGAGAAAAAAAAAGAAAGAAGAAACGGATATTCGTCAAATAACGGATGTATTCCGGCAGCACTACTGCCAGAAAAATTTCCGTGAATTGAAGAAATAATTTTTGAGAGTGCGTCTTTATACGCCAATTTATTCCTCATTTTTCAACGAATAATTTCCATACTCTTTGGAAACGCTACATTTCTGTAAATTCTTCCCCAAAATCTGAAAAAAAATTTCGTTAATTCTAAAGAAGTTTCTTCGATTGACAGGATAAAAAAAAAAAAAACAGATATTCTTCAATTAACGGAAATATTCCGGCAACACCGATTGCTGCAAAATTTCCGTGAATTGTAGAAATAATTTTTGAGAGTGCGTCTTTATGCGCTAATTTATTCCTCATTTTCCAACGAATAATTTCCGGACTCTTTGGAAACGTTATATTTTCGCAAATTCTTCCCGAAAATCTGAAGAAGACGGAAAATTTTCGTTAATTCTAAGCAAGTTTCTTCGATCGACAGGAGAAAAAAAGAAACAAATATTCGTCAATTAACGGAAATATCCCGGCAGCACTGATCGCTGCAAAATTTCCGTCAATTGAAGGAAGAACTTTTGAGAGTGTGCATTTTGCTCTTTATTCCTTTCTTAACCCTTTGAGGCGCAACCCTTTCCCACTGCTGAAAAAAAGGGCAGCCGTTGCCATCGCTCGACTTAACGACCAGCAAGATGGCGGACGATCGAAACGTTCATCGCGTGCCACAGATCGAGAGACCCCTTTTTTTGACGACAGCTCGCGTGCACAGATCAGAGCCCTGCGCAGCTGTCGTCAAAAAAAGGGTCGCTCGATCTGTGGCACGCGATGAACGTTTCGATCGTCCGCCCTCTTGCTGGTCGTTAAGTCGAGCGATGGCAACGGCTGCCCTTTTTTCAGCATTGGGCAATCTATCCAGCTGTTCTTCGCATTCTTCCATTTTTCGGCAGATGTCAGTGCGGTTAAAAATAATCGTGGCCATTTTTTGACGGGTAATGACGTGCTAAAAAGTAAAGGATCCTTATGGAGCTGTATCACCCGCAACTCTTTTTATAGAAATCCAATCTATTCTTCGTGACTGGCAGCAGTCAAAACGTCAGAGTTTGCTGCTCCCAGAGCGGGAAGTGCTCACTCTGAAGACATCCAAAATTGTCTCGTAACCCAGCTTAGCGGAAATCATATACCTCTCAATAGCCGTTTCTTCGCCTTACCGAATGAGACTCCGTCGGTAGATTCAATTCGGGGCCCAAATCTCCGGGCCCAATCTCTATCCAGGCTGTCCGGCAAAACTTCCGCATCGCACTTGCCGAACAGGTTCCTTCCACTCTCGCCTGGCCGACAAGAGCTCGCTCGGTGCGCCGGCAAGAGCTTGCGGTGGAACGGCCGCTCGTGAGAGCTGGGTGGCGTGCGGTCGCTTGACGGCTATTTGCGCCTCCGTTTTCCCTTCCCCCCAGAGAGGGGGGGGATGTTGTCGGAGAGGTTAGTTATTAAATGCGATGCATGCTCGGGGTTGTCGGTTAATAGGTAGTGCAATTATTGACACTCTTTTGTTGCTTTTCTTTTCGGCTGGCTGATTGAATATCGATGCGGCGCGGTCGGCCTCAGGCTTGTTTAAGAATAAATGGAAACAGCCAGGTTTCTCAGAAATGTCGGAAGTTATTTGACCGGTTTGCGCAGTTTTCCGTAGGGTTCGTGTTCTCCCACCGCATTCGTTCACGTATTCCACTGCATTTTTCGAAATTGAAATTCGAAACTTTCTAAATATTAATGCAAAACGACAGCTGGCTGTGCGCGAGCACAGCCGGCTGTCGTCAAAAAAAGGGTCTCTAGATCTGTGGCACCGCGATGAACGTTTCGATCGTCCGCCATCTTGCTGGTAGTTAAGTCGAGCGATGGCAACGGCTGCCCTTTTTTCAGCATTGGGAAAGGGTTGAGCCTCAAAGGGTTAAATGTATTTTGAACAATGACTTCCTATAGACCTTAATATAATTGGAAAATTTTTATGTTTTATAGTTTAAAAAAAAAGATCTTATTAATGCGTTATTTATAATTTGGACTGGGATAATCTACAAATAAAACATAATAAATTTCGTAACAATATCGATGATTACGACACTTAGCATGGATTCATGGACGGACAGACAAACCAAATTGATAAATACTTTTTCATAGAAAAATCACAGTTTTCCATCAGCGCTTCGTATTACAGCTGAGAAACCGCATAAATATTTTATAGAGGTATGCACGTGAAATAATAGACCTTGTCTCGTCTCTAGAAACAGCCGAAAAGCTTTGTCTCGTCTCGCAATAAAGCTGAGAAAGCTGTTTTAATAAAAGATTTTTCTTAAACACTTAATTCTTTAGAAGGGATTTTTTTCTCTCGCTATATGAGCCTGAAGTAAGATGCTTTTTTTTTTTTTTAAATCCCTTCTACTTGGGTGTCCTTCCTGTGTGACACATTATGAGGCTAAAACTGTGATACATGTGCTGAAAAAAAAAGGGGGGTGTATTTTTTACTTCCTTGTACGTAGTATAAGGAAGTAATGTGATCCCGAAAAATTTTGGGGGCCAAATTTCGACAAAAAAACCGATTTTGACTACCTCTAAATTTAATTTTAAGAATTTTTTCGATGCATCTCATCGTAGGCTAGCATGCACGATCATATTAACGCGTCTGCAACTCATTTTGACCAGCGGCGAGTCTATTGTGGTCAGTTTTTCCATGCCGTCTGTACTACGTACGTACGTACGTACGTACGTACGTATGTATGTAACTCGCATATCTCAAAAACTATTGGTCGTAGAATGTTGAGATTTGATATTTAGGATTGTTCTATGATCTAGTTGTGCACCTCCCCTTTTGGTCGCAATCGAATGTATAGTTTATGTACAGGACCGCCCAAAAGATTCGAAATACATTACGCTCTATGGGCCGAAATTCATTAAACTCGCCTAACTCAAAAACTATTAGGCGTAGAATGTCGAAACTTCATATTTTGGATAGTTGTAACATCTTGTTGTGCACCTCCCCTATTGGTTCCATTCGACTGGATAGTTTATCTACAGGACCGCCCAAAACATTCGAAATACATTACGCTCAATGGGCCGAAATTCATTAAACTCGCATATCTCAAAAACTATTAGGCGTAGAATGTTGAAACCTTATATTTAGGATTGTTGTAACATCTAGTTGTGCACCTCCCCTTTCGGTTCCATTCGACTGGACAGTTTATCTACAGAACCGCCTAAAAGATTCGAAATACATTACGCTCTATGGGCCGACATTCATCAAAGCGTTTTTTAGAGGTTTTGGGCTATTTCAAACGACTCAGGAGTGATATATGCTGTAAAGAGTTAGAAAATGAATTTCTCCATTAAAAAAAGTGTCTTTATCATTTACAGTTCTGCTACAGGAACACTCAAAAGATTTCCAATATATTACGGTCAATGGCAATTTTAGGGGCATTCATCCATTTCAAGCACAATACCGTCCTACCACATAAGTTAGGTAATGGTCCGACCACGGTCACGTGCCTCCCTCAAGAACTATGCCAAAAGTCGCCAAGCTTGGCGACTTTTGGTGTACGTGTGTGCATATTTAACTCTCAAATCTCAAAAACTATTATGAAATTTCATATGTAAGATTGTTGTAACATCTAGTTGTGCATCTCGATTTTTGGTTCCAATCTACTGGAGTTTCTTTACAGGACCACCAAAAAGAATTTCAGTACTTTAATGTCTATGGAAATCTTCAATATAATACAATTGTAGTCAGTCATTGTTTGGTACATGCCCAAAATCTCGCCGTCTGTCCTCGACCTTGGCGAGTTTTGCCGAAATGTCGCCAAATTTGGCGATAGTCAGTCATTTGATCCATGCGCAAAGTATCGCCATTTGTCATCGTTCTTGGCGAGTTTTGGCGAAATATCGCCAAATTTGGCGATAATCTGTCATTGTTGGTCCATGCTTAAAATCTCGCCAAATGTCGTCGATATTGACGAGTTTCGCCGAAATATCGCCAAATTTGGCGCCAAAAATTATTTCGTATTTTGTATAACTCTAAAACTTTAACCCGTAGAATTTTGAACTTTTGTATTTAGAACTATATTATAATATCTAACTGTTTTCAATATCTTTTTTGACAGCAATCGACTAGGAATTTATTTACAGGGTGAGCCAAATGACTTTAAATACATTAAGGTGTATGGATGCATTCAATTCATTGAAAGTCAGTGGTCAATGACTACTTTGGCTATCCCCAAAATCTCGCAAACTATCTCACGTTTGTCGGCTTTTGGTGAAATATCGCCAAATAAAGTGTCAGAAGGAAATCTTTCAAATTGAACTCAACTTGGCGATATCGAAATATTTGGCTAGAAATCGCTATACCTTACTATTATTGATATTTTATCTCTTTCAAACAAATAAGTTTAGAGGAAGTGCGTAAAAAACATTTTTGAATTAATAGACGTGCAAGGAAGTCATGTGTTGGACACATCAGATTTTTTACTCTGTAGACATGCAGGCCGCTGCCCATTTCTAACTTAAATCACGTTAGTGCCATTTCTCTATTAAAAATAATTTACACTAAAAGTTTTTGTCTTTAATATACATGATTGTTAAATGCCCGGTTTTTTTCAGAAAAAAAAAAACCCTAACTCGCAGGGTTTTATGGGTTTTGTCTGGCTTTTGTGGGTTTTATCAGGGTTTTTTGAGCTTTATCAGGGTTTTTTAAAGGAAGGAATGGGGATTTAGAACGTTTGAAAAATTTTGCTAATTACTAAATACATTTTTAAGCAACTAATTGAATAAAAAATCAATCATCCATGCAAAATATATTTAAATCAATAATAACAATAAATTAAAACAATCAATTATGAATGGAAAATATATAAATCAATAATAACAGTTACGAATTTGGTTTGCTTTTGGATAAATTGATTACTAGTAATAATTTTTACATTTAAATAAAAGCACTATACTGGTACTGAATCTAAACTATAATGCTTTGTTATGGATTAAAAAAATCCTTATACATTTTAATTAAAATGATAGGCCTAAAAAGTTTTTCTAGAAAAGTTCATTCGGATTTTTTTTTCTTCTTTTATTTATAAACTTTACAAACTTGTGTACTGATATTAATAAATGCATTAGTTATGTAATTAAAGTTGATATTTTAAAGTTGAAATTTTGAAAAACACCCAGTAGTTTTCTCTTGGATTTTCTTTAAGTGATTTTTTTCTAGAACACCCACAAGCATTTTTTTTTTTTTTTTTTTTTTTTTTGGTCGCGGTGGGGCGTGGGGGGTGGGGTGGGGGTAAAACCATAAAAACCATAAAACCATGAAATCATTTCAAAAGAATATTATCCACTTGTTGCACATTCTTTTTTTTTTTTCTTTAGATTGTTCTATGGCCGTCATCACGCTTAAACCCAAAGAGCGAAAAAAATGATACATGGCGGAGCGATCAGTTTCCATGGAAACCAACCGGTTTTTCCGCGAAAGTGCTCTTTAAGTCGTCTTTTTTTCTGGGAACTTCTTTCTTCCCTTTCTGTTTTTTCCGAGAATTTCCGTCTTCGCTTATTGTTATATTCCGCTCCGCTCTTGTGATCGAAAAACGCTCCTAAAGGAGAAGCTCACTTTTGAAAACTGGCTCACTTTTCGCTCCGACTGATCGAATTTCGCTCGTTTGGTTTAAGCGTGTAGCCATCTTGAATTTACTGCGAAACAATACATTATCAGTTATTTTCGTTTGTAGTGTAATGTATGTTTTCCAAATTTTTGAAAACTAGTTGAATAAATAATAAATAAAAATTTGAAAATTCGTCCAAATTTAGCTATGCAAAGCAAAAACTAATTTTGAGTTGAGGAACTTGCTAACTATTATACATTGCACTTTAAGTAAATTTTTCTTGCATTTACAAACGAATTAAATACCTACTTGTTAAATGGTGATTTAAATTCTTTTATGTTTTGTATTAATTAGCAGGATTTTTCTGAGTGATTTCATACATTTTAATGAATAACAACTATGGGCGGATGCAAAAGATCGTCATAAACCTTAGCGGCCTGTTTCAGGTCATTGGACTCGTAACCGGAAGGTTGCGGCTTCGATTTCGAGGCACCACTAAAGACCATCGTGTACATGCAGTGGATATGCACCTTAAATCCGTGGCTCCGAAAATCCTCTAGGCAGTCGCTAGCAGTTTCCAAGGGGTGTCAGTATTCAGAAGTCTTACCCCACTCCTTCTGATGAGGATCCAAATTGTGGCGGGAAACTCCGGGAAGGACGTATGTAG